>JAJTJO010000311.1:0-50510 GCA_024550625.1 Dendroctonus valens | reverse complement strand
AGGAGTCCAGCACACTTTTTCGCTCATCGATAAAAATCGTCTAAAATTATTTTATTATCATATTTTGCAAAAATTTTACCTTTTAAGTTTTCAAAAATTATACAACTAATTTTAAAATGTTGTATACACATATCCAAAAACACAAAATGCTAGGAACCCAAGACTCTAAACTATAGTTATAGAATCTCAGATTTAACTTCGGAAAAAAAACATTCGAAATATTTTCAAATTTTATTACAGAAGTATTGTCTTATATGGAAGAACATGAAAGCAAAAAGCTACTTTATTTGCAACAAAAATTTTTTAAATGTGATTTTCGGGGCCATTTCGACAAAAAAATTGAGCTGTCTCTGAAACTAAGTCGACGACGAGGACAATGGTTAAATTTCTTTTTGAATACCGCGTGAAGTGCGCAGATTTCCAATACGCAGGTTTTTAGCAGCATTAAAATAATTTTTTGTGAATGTGCACATTCTTTTCTGCTGTGCCCTCATTTCATTTATTCATATTGAATTTAGGATTGTTTTTTGAATCGATAAATTTTTGGAACTATATAAAGCGATATAGTTTATTTTTTTAGATTATATGGGACTATGTCTAATCAGAAGCAAGGAGAAAAGGTTGTTTTAGCGATTTTTTTTGAATGAGCCTAACTTACAAATTTAGAACAAGGGTCGGACGGCCAAAAATCGGTCGAGTGTCGGAGCTCGAATGACGAGAAATAAGAATGACGGTAACAACAAGCGCCCTGTTTCTGTTGTCATGGACACAGACCAAAAGAATAATGGTTCAACTAGACGGAATGTGGTTCGATCTTTGAAATTTAATAATCATGTTTTACTTGTCCTTATTGTAGGGTCTACAATATGCACGGAATTCGTCGAGCCCGACAAAGACTCTTGGTCTACCTATTTTGGCGGGTTAATCAGTGACCACGTCATGGAGGATTTACTCTTTCGTTTTTTGTACAATATTCCAGAGAACGAGGTTAAAAGATTTCTCAAATTTTGTTAAATAATAGGCTTGATTACATTTTTGATTTAATTTGTATAAAATTAAAGTTTGCATGTTTTTTGCTGGATAAAAATATTTATTTCGGAATATTGTTATTCAGACGTTTTACAATATAGAGTGATTAAAGTGTTATATGAAATTTTATTTCAGAAGCAAACAGGATTCGTGTTTGTTTTCAAGTAGAGCAGGCTCACTGGTTTTACGTGGATTTTTATTGCTCAACAGACAAATATGACTGTAAAAAGTTGGGATTTCGTGAATTGTTCGACAGTATTTTTCAAGTGTGACTACTTAAAGAAGTGGAAGGATGACGTAGAAGCGGTGAGTTTTTTTTGCGATTAAAAGACTATCCTGGATGTATTTGTAATTGACTAATTACTTAACAATTGTAAAGTGAATTTTTGAAAAATTTTTTGTTTTCAGATAATTGAAGAGTTTCGCTTTTACAAGGCCAACGTTCCCACGTACGGCGTGGTCTTATTAGACAGCACATTGAATTACGTGCTTTTGGTTCAAGGATATTTCGCTTCGAAGAATAGTTGGGGCTTTCCCAAGGGCAAAGTGAACGAAGATGAAATACCAATTCAATGCGGCCATCCGTGAGGTTTACGAGGAGACTGGTTTTGACGCGACCGAAAAATTGTGTCGAATCAGCGGCCGCTTCAAAGCTTTCTCAACGACACAACTGATTCGACTCTACATTGCCACCGACGTGCCGATGGACTATCCGTTTGAGCCGCATTTGCGAAAAGAGATTAGGTACTTTAACGTTAAATGGTTATTTGTTTCATTGATTGATCGCGAGCTCTCTAGTTTTATGTTTGGCTCATTATAAATTTTTGCTCCATTTAAAAAAACTTTCATTTAATTTGAGCTTGTCTGGATTTTATATGTATTTTTAAATCAACACATTTAATTTTCATCTCTTAAACAATCGACCTTTACAAAATAGATATTTTAAAGAACTTTTAAAAAATATTTATAAAATCAGTCACCTCGAATTTTAATCATATTTTATAAAAGCAAATCCGTGTAGCGAATAGATTTTGGACTTTATAGCATTTTTAATACTAACGAAAAAAATTAGGAAAAATTTCCTGGTTCTCGGTCTGGGATCTACCGAAAGGTCGTACCGACGAAAAGGGATGTCATAAGCTTGGATCTCCAGCCGCGGAACTTTACACAGTTTTGCCGTTTGTGAATCAAATTCACGCTTTTGTGCGAAAGGAGCAGGCGAAGCGCCAAAAGCCCAAAGTGACAATCTTACGGAAGGACTCTAGCGCTTTTCAGCCGGTCATTCCGCGAGGTAAATTTTTTGCAAAAGTTTAATGTAATAGAAATAAATTCAGTTTTGAATTATTTTGCTTTCAATTTTTTTAGTTTTCATATTTAGAAATGTCTGCATCACATAGCAGTTCACTAAATTGACTTTTTTGAATTATTTTTTAAAGAAAGTTATTAATTTAAAATATTTTTGTGTGTAATTTATTTAAAAAATTTAAACTCTTAAAAGTAGAAAATTGTTTTCAGCTGTTAGTCGTTCAAATTTTTCTGAAGACGACTACTTTTCGCCGGTTGGAGGCATGGAAAGTGCTGATCGACCGTCATGTTCGACTAGAGTGGAGCAGCAGGTAGACGAGAGGAATTTGTTCAAACCGCTGACTTTGGATCAATCGGCCGCAGACGAGAGTCGTTCGTTCACCGGTCAGGCATTTCTGCAAAAGTTTATGTTGCATTCACAGTCGCCATCAACCTCACAGAATGGTAAATTTTCAAACAGCATTGCCAATTTCAATCAATTTTTAAAGAATAAATCACTTTTATGGTTTGAACATTCTAGTTTATTATTGCTTATGATTTAGTTGATTCGCTTCCGTCGCCGGTGGACCAGGGAGAAATTAAACAGCCAAAGCCGTTGCATACCAGCTTGAATTATTAACGTCTACAACGCGCGAAGTTCTAGTGATATAGCCCCGAAAATGCGCCAAAGTCGTCAAAAGAGACGGACGACGACGGTGGCACTAAGGCGTTTAATGTTTGTTATTATGATTTTTTATTTTCTGGTCGTATTATATAGAAAATTTGGAACATTCTAATTTTTTCAATTTTATGAAAAATGGTATTTTTCAATTAAGATTTTTAATCGTAATAAAAAATGAAAAGCAGTGGCTCCATTGCAATCCATTGCAAACAAGTATATTTTCATTTATAAAGTGTATCGATGTGTCGATTCAATTATTTGTTGTATCCATTATTTTTATATTTCAAATTAGCTCACTTTGGTGGTGCGATTTCCGTCGAATATATCTGCTTTTGAGAATTATAATGAAAAATTTCAGTCTATTTTCGAGAATCTTCAAAAAAGTGCGTCAGACGTTCCAGTGTTGTGTAACAACAATATCAATGTCGCATCTGCTTCAGCGTCTGGGTTCTCAAAGGCGCCGGGTGCCAACCGGAAGAATGTGGGCGCCGTGGGTGAGCTGGTCAACGACGCGCAGCGTTCAAAGCTGAAGGAACACCAGCAGAATAAGCGTCGCCAGAAGCAAGAAAAGGGGCGAAGGAGAGGAAGACGGATGGCCGCTGGCACCTCAAACCGCAAGGTCGCTGAATGAGCAGCCTCAGCGGAAGAAGTCGCTTCACGAGGCTATGCAAACCAGCGACGTGATTTATATTCCCGTGGATTTGGCGCAGTTATTCGGTCCAAACGTGAAGAATAATGTCGACACTACAAAAGAGGATGGTCATATTCCTTCAACATCGAAGGTATGTGTTATTTGTACGAAACTCGCTCATTAGCGATGCGATTAAAGTCGATTTTTCAAAAATTCACAATAAATTTTGCATTTTTGAACCGTTTATTCTAGAATAATGTATAATTTTTAGTTTTGAGAATAAATTCTAAAAAATGCAGAAAATTTCTAGCAATTATAGGATGGAGCAGCTCTCCTTCTTGCTTTGAAGCGTTTTGACGCAATTTTAAATTTTGAATACTCAGGACTTATTTTGCTTTCTTCACCGGACTCTGATCAGCCTGCTGACGACACACAACATTGCATCGTCCAATGTCCCTCGTCTTCTAACGTTTCCATGTCACCAGTTGGTCCATCCACATCTGCATTCCGCGGCTTAAGTTATTTTAAGCGACCACCGATTCAGTTGTGTAAAGCGTGGAACAACTTTAAGGTACCCCTTTTTAATATTTTTACAATCGATTCAAAGAAATTATTGTTTTTAGTTGGACCTGACTCGAATTCCGTTCAAGACCGCATAGAAATTCGAATAAAAAAGCGGACGATTAGGAAAAGTGTTGCAAATATATTTTTGTTTGTATTTTCGGATTGTCATGAAATTTTAGTTCAGCACGGTGCATAAATTGCTCATGTAATATTGATTTTTCAAAAAGTTTAAAAATTATTTTCTTTTGTTACGTTTTATTTCACAGAAAAATTCATTGTTAGAATATTTAGTTTATCAACTTTTTCAGCATAGTTTGCTAGTTGTTGTGTATTCTTTAATTGCAATAAATACTGGAGATTTTAACTGATGACATTATAAATGCATAAAAACAATTATTTAAGGACACGTACATAGCCAGAGCGATTTTCAAAAAGTTTGTCAACAGGGGTATATGAGAAACTTTTTATTTCTGTTTTCTCCTCTTGAAAATTTAAATTTTTTGGTTCCGCTCATTCATTAAAAATTTCCGACTATAAGGCATGGATGGAGGGGAACAAGGATTTTTTAAACGAAATATGAATTGATTAAATAATTTTTTGAAATTCTTGAAGAAACTCTTGAAAATAATTCTGCAGTATCAATAGATAATGAAAAGGAATTTTCTAAAAATGTTTTAATTATTTTATGATTTTTGCTCTGCGGAAAATGTTTCGTGCATTTTCCAAAAAAAAACTTATATTTTTTAAAGGAAACACGAAATGGAAATGGAAAACAACGAACACTTGGCCAAACGATTTTTTTTGAATTTTCCAATTTTGTTGAAAACGGACGACAAGTGGCTAAGTAATTTCATTATAAAGTTTACGTAAACGTGTTTTTTTCTCTCTTCCTCGGTCTGATAACGTTGTGCTACGCTTTTGCGCAAATTATTGTCACTCATAATATGTGTGGGGCCGTGTTGGTCGGTAATTTAAGCACGTGACTTTATATAACAGTATTTGAACATTTTCTTTCCACAATTGAGCAACAGTGTAACCTTGTCTTTATCAAAATTATTTATGTGCAAAATTAGACGGTAGCGATCGCACAAATAGAGACTTTTCAAATTTTATAGGGAGTTACTTTGTTTCATTTGTGTACTTTTTTTATTTGTTATTCTTTACACAAAAATTGCTTTCAAAAATCATTGTTAATAAATTGATTGACTAAATATTTCCAATATCCAATATTTTTTGTCTATTTTTTTCTCTGTAACGAACGGATGAACTAGATTGAAGAGATCCAAACGCTTAAATAAATTCGAATTTAATGAGCTGTAGAGTGAGGAGGCTGACTCTTTTTGAAAATATTTCTGAATTATTCTTATATTTTTAATTTCAGCAGAATTTTGTGAAACTTGAAAACTATTTTATGAAAATCGTAAATTTTAGGACAAAGACCCTATATAGGGTTGAGCACATGTTTGTATAATGTATTTTGTAGTATTGATTTTTCCGATAAATTTTGACTTGATTCCTGATGTTCGATCAAATAGTTTTTTTTGCTTTTTTGTTTCGAATCCCACAAGACCGATTACCACTTATGATTTTAAAAGGGCAACACACCGATAAAGTTTGTATGCAAAATTTTAATCAAATTGGTGAAGAAGTTGTAGTCATTTGAAATCATAGTCATTATGAATGGAAGTTGATGGGTTCCGGTTAAATGGTCACTGTACAAATCGATTATTACCGTTTGTTTTCAATTAGGTCAATTTCTGTCGTGTTCGGTCATGTTTGAGAGCTTCTATGAGATATTGGGTGGATTCAGGAAATGATTGGTGGTATATTTATTTATTCTTTTCTATTAATGGTCAAATATTTATAGGGACAAAAAGTCGGACGGAAAAATGTCTTTTGCAACAACAAGGCGTTTGTGCAGCTGAAATCGCAATTCGACCAATCGACAAAGTCGTTGAAAATTATCGACTTGCTAAACAATGATCCACAGCGTTTCAACAAATATCAGCGCGTGCTGAACACTGCTGACGGAGATATTCTTTTCGATTTTTCGAAAAATTTGGTCACGGACGATCATTTCAAGCAGCTGATTGCCATAGTAAATTTTTATTTGTAATTATTGTTGTCAAAGCAAAATTTTTTTGAATATGTAGGAAAGCGTTTTTATGTTACAATCAAAAATTTAATCGCGAACGATTTGCTGCGAATTACGTCTGAGCATTAACGAATACTTATTGTGAATATTTAAGAGTAAAATTCTTTGGGATTTTTATTTTACTTAACTAAAGCAGAATTTTTCAGGCACGTGAGGCTCAAGTGGAAAAATGGCGGACGTCGATGTTTACCGGTGAGCACATCAACTTTACTGAAGATCGAGCTGTTTTGCATATTGCGCTTCGCAATCGCTCCAACACCCCGATTCTTGTTAACGGACAGGATGTAATTCATACCGGTTTTCTGTTGTTAATTTGGTGCGGTCTTTAGGTTATGCCGGACGTAAACGCTGTTTTGCAGCATATGGAGCAGTTTAGTAAACAAGTGATCAGCGGGGAATGGAAGGGCTACACACGGCCAAAAGATTACTGACGTTGTCAATATCGGTATTGGTGGATCGGACTTGGTAAGGAAAGTTTCTTATAATTTAATGGATCCAAATTTTTATTGAGTTTATTTCAAGCATTTTAGGCAATAAAGAAATCGAAATGAAATTTGATTCAAATAAATAATTCAACTTTTAAAATTTCTATTTTTTATTCAATTTTAACTTTTTTCGATTGCTTGGGGAATTGATTTTAGTTAGAAATAAATTTAGGTATATGTATTAGTTGAAGGATATACATTTCTTTGTGATTAGAGTTTTTTAATTTAGGGGCCTTTAATGGTAACGGAGGCACTGAAATCCTACCAAGTCGGGCCTAATGTCCACTTTGTCCTCCAACATTGACGGAACACACTTGGCGGAGGTGCTGAAGAAAGTGAAGCCTGAGACTACACTGTTCATAATTGCATCGAAGACGTTCACTACCCAGGAGACGATCACCAACGCTGAGTCGGCGAAGACGTGGTTCCTTGCCGCCGCGCAGGACGCCAACCACGTGGCAAAGCACTTTGTTGCGTTGAGCACTAACGCGCCGAAAGTCAAGGACTTCGGCATTGATGAGTCGAATATGTTTCAGTTTTGGGATGTATGTAATACAAATTGCTGTTTAACATTAATTTAAATTAGATTACGAGTGCTTTAAAATTGCCGAATTCTTTTTTGTATGTTTTTGCTTTTGGCATTTCATCGAGTATTTTTATGTGGCGCTTTTCAGTGGGTTGGCGGACGATACTCGCTGTGGTCGGCCATTGGTCTGTCCATTTCTGTCCATATTGGTTTTAAATAATTTTGTAAAGTTGCTGGAAGGTGCGCATACCGTGGACAAGCACTTCTGCCAGACGCCGCTTGAGCAAAATGTTTGTGTTTTTGCAAATTTTACTTTCACACAATCGTGTGCGCTTTTTTTAGATTCCCGTCATTCTGGCGGTTCTCGGCGTTTGGTACATTAATTTTTACGGTGCGGAGACGCATGCGCTTTTGCCGTATGATCAGTAATCTTCACCGGTTTGCCGCTTATTTCCAGCAGGCTGATATGGAGAGCAACGGCAAATATGTGACCAAGTAAGAGCATTTGGAAGTGACGACCAAATCGATACGAATTACCAATCCGCACTTTTTGTTACTTCAAGCTTCCATCAGGCCTGTATAATTCTTTCAAGGGGGTATCTTTGATAAAAAAAAGTTATATTTCTTTCAAAATTTATTTTTATTTTATTAATTCCATATTATGTATCATTTTTTAAATCTTTTTTTTCAGTATAATAATTTTTTATAATTATTTGAACTCTGTGATCATTAAAAATAAAAAAAACAAAATAGGGAGATCAGGAATTAGAGGCGAATGAAGATGCTTTCAACGAGGTATGTGTGGGTTTTGCTTTAAAATTTGTGAACCGTGTAATTTTAGTATATTGACAAGCTCGGTATTCGTGGCGTAAAGTGTGTCGAGATTTGGGACTTTGACGAACACATTCCGATTATTGAGAAGCCGCACTATGCACTAATTCTTTGTTATTCGAACTACAAGAAGGTAATATTTATAAATTGCACTCTAGAAAAGCGATATTGAACGTTTTTTATTCTATTTTTATTCTATTATTCTATACAATTGTTTTTGTCTATATATTTTATTCTATCATTGTATAATCTATATATACTGAATACAATTCTTTGTATTTTTAAGAGCCAGAAGTTGTATCGCAATTCACTATATGTGGGGAAAGATAGTTGAATATTTATGCTTAAACTATTTATGTTTTTGTTAGGTAAAACTCATTTTTAGGTTGATGAATTCATGAAGCCGGTGTACAATAAGCTGAAGGAGGACGGCGCTACTGTTCCGAAGAATGCTTTTTTTATGCGCCAGAAAATTTCCAACGCCTGTGGAACATTTGCTCTTCTCCACGCGTTGGCGCAGAACATTAATAAGATTGATATCGGTAATTTTTTTGCTAGCTTTACATAAAAGCTTTTTGGATTGCTATTTCCAATTGTTATAAGTTATGTTATTTTTTAGTTTACTTTCTTTGGAAAATTTCATATTTTTTACTGCAAGGGGGGGACTAAATGAACATTAATTAACTTTTATAGGAAATGGAAGCTTCAGCAAGTGGTTAACAAAAGCCAAGGAACTTGACGCGGAGAACAGATCCAATAGTTTGGCGGAAGACAAAGAATTCGCAGCTATTCATCAGCAGTGTGCGGAAAGTGGTGCGACCGACACTCCGAATGCGGATGCAAAAATAGAAAATCATTTTATTTGCTATGTGGATATCGATGACCGTCTTTACGAATTTGGTAAGTAATGATGGGTAAATATCTTAGTTAAAAAACCATTACTCAGAAAAGGTCTGAAAATCTCATAGAGCGATAATTATCGAACCAATATCTTCATGTTTTTGCAACTAAAGTATTTGATTAGTTTTTACCAAGTTTAATTTGATTTAATTTCGCTGCCAGATTCGCGCATGGATTTCCCACGTGACTGTGGTGCGACTTCGCAGAAAACTTTACTTCTGGATGCGGTTAAGGTCTCCAGAGAGTTATTGGCTAAGGCGAACAACACGCTCGCGTTCAACGCACTTGCGCTTGTTGGAAAGCAAAATTGAATGTGGAATGGATAAACTTTTGTACTTGTGAAATGAGCCGAAGCGTAATATTTGCTGGGCACTTGCTTAAGATTAATACATATCTGCAATTGTTTTTGTTTATTTTTGACAATTGGCGATTTATCTATTTATTTTTGTTATGTTTGTGCGTTTTTAACATTAAAAAAATCTTGTTTTTAAAGTTTGTGAAGGTGGAAAATGTCATAGCAGTCAAAATAAGTTATTTTTTCAAATAAATAGCTTTGCATTTATAAAGTTGGCTTTTTATTATGCAAATAATTTTGAATACGAAGAACGACGCTAAAATGGAACTAAATGGTGTTGCGGATAAATTTGTATGAATTAAAGTAGTAAATCAAATATTTTTCTTAAAATACTCAATTATGAGATTTGGGAAAGTCTTGAAATAACGTCGAAAAAACGTTTTTTAACTAGCATAAAAATAGTCAAATTTTGTTAAGCTTTGACTGGAGTTGTTATTGAGTCTCAAGGTAATCGAAGCTAAAAATAAATGTTAATTTTGAAGAGTGCGAGAAAAAATTGTTGAATACAAAATTGGGACTTTCGATTTGGGCGTTAATAGTCCTTTGGATCTTGATAATTTGAGTTTTGTGATCGGGAACGTTGAATGACACGTTTTTATGCAAAATTTGAGGTCCTAAAATGTTTTAATTTTAATTTTTCCAGTAAATATGCTATTCGGCGTCGGGCGTTGTGTTTTCCTTAATTCTCGTCTTATCAATCAAACTTTGTTCCATGTGCGACCGTTAAGCAGTAATTCATGGAACTCGCACTCGAGAAATTTCGATTATTTTCGTAAGTTGGCGATAGTTGGGGGTGCCTCGATTGCAGCGCTATATTTCGGCTTCTCCCAGCTGAAGACGACGCCATTCCGGAGATGCTATTTGGAGAGCTGCAAGTTATCGCGGAAATTGATGGGTGAAATGTGTGTGCCACCGGACCGTCCAGACTTGCCCACGTTTAGTTTGGATGACATTAAGAATCACGGAAAAAATTCGGAGCGAATTTGGGTGACATTTAAAAATGTATTTTTTTCAAATTATAATATTTAAGTATCGAACGTTATTTAATATCGTTTGCCATTGTTGCCAAATAATGCGAAATTAATTCAATGTCATTACCTGAAAGTATTTAGAGTTTTTATTTCCAATAATTTTCAAGGTGTTGGAGTTTGTGTTCGAATCAGTTTTAAAGCGGGCTTTAATTTTACTTTCAATAAGGACGATTTATCCGAAACTATTTTTTCTTATATATTTTGATGAAAGTTTAGCAGAAATGTCTTTAAAAAATTCATTTTTGCATTATCAAATTTTTGAAACAATATTTAGGGTGTTTACGACGTAACTGAGTTTGTATCCAATCATCCGGGTGGCGATAAAATTCTTTGGCAGCTGGCAGTTCCGTTGAGCCGTATTGGGCGATTTATGCACAGCATAAACGCCTGAGATAATGGAAATTCTCGAGGACCTCCGAATTGGCAACCTAAACAAGAAGGATTTGCAGCAACTATCCGAGAAGGTTCTTTTGACATTTTCAAGTTTTCATAAATGAAGTGTTTTAGAAAAAGGACGCCAACGATCCGTTCGGCATAGATCCGCAAAGACATCCGGCTCTGTTGGTCAACTCGGAGAAGCCGTTCAATGCCGAGACGCCATCGTCACTCTTGCTGGACAATTTCCTGACGCCAAACGACCTGTTCTTTGTGCGCAACCATATGCCTGTGCCGGGGGTGTGCCTCTTTTGTATATTTTAATTATTTCTTCATATTTATTATTTTGTAAAATATTTTTGTGGACAGGAGAATTTTAAAAATGTGAATTTAATTTTTTCTTTAAAATAATTGTTATGTTTGTAGTTTCGTCAGAAACGGAAGACGTTTGAATTATGTTTATTGCCATTTATGTTTGAGCTCATATTAATTAGGCGCAGGTAAACCTAATTGCTGGTGTTTAGACGGACGAACGTACGCACAAATTGAATGTTAATGGACTTGGTATCTCGAAGCCGATCAATCTTTCCATGTGGGAGTTGAAGACTAAGTATGCGCCAATTTCCGTCACCTCTGTTGTTCAATGTGCCGGAAACCGACGAAACGACATGAACAATTACAAGAAAGTGCAGGGGCTGATGTGGACCGGGACGGCGATCAGCAATGCAAAGTGGACGGGTGTTCGACTGAGGGTTATTCGTCGAGTCTAATTTTCTTATATAAATGTACTTTATAGGATCTTTTGATCGAGGCGGGCGTTGATCCAAATGACAAAAGTATAAAGCACGTTCATTTGGAAGGAGCCGACAAGGATATGTCAGGTGAATATCATTTTGCTATTTTGATTGTACATAATTAATCACCGGAGAGGAGGATCATCGCGAGTTAAATAAAAATTATCCATAAAACTAGTATTTTAGCTAGTATAACAATTTATTAGTTTCTTTTTTGGGATTTTATTGAATTATTTATTGTCAAGGCACTCATTACGGTGCGTCGATTACATTCGAAAAAGCGATGGGCGATGAGGTGATTGTGGCGTACGCGATGAATGATGAGGACATTCCACGCGACCACGGTTATCCACTTCGTCTTGTCGCGCCGGGAATTGTCGGCGCACGTCAGGTGAAATGGCTGACAAACATTTTGCTTAGCGACGTCGAGAGTCCCAGCCATTGGCAGCGAAAGGATTATCGGTATGTTTGGCTTGAAAAATTAATGAATTTTCTTTGCATTTTACCTCGAGGATAGTATTTCCCTCCCCGACACCATTTTTACTTCCTTTGATAATTGTTCTTCACAAAACTTCTTATTTTCAGCGCATTTTCACCTTCCGTCAACATTGGCGATCCAATAAATTTCGACTCGGTGCCATCCATTCAAGAGTATCCCGTCCAGAGTGCGATTTGCAATCCAACGTCCAATAGTCGTGTATATAAAGGTTTTTTTGCCTGACAATAAATTTATTTTGATTTCTACTTTTAGATAACGACACTTTTGAGGTAAGTGGTTATGCGTGGAGTGGTGGCGGTCGTGGCATCATCCGCGTCGAGGTGTCCGCGGACGATGGGAAAACCTGGCAGTGTGCTAAGCTGGAGCAGGACCCGTCACAGGACCTGGTATTGATACCCACGGAAATAATTTTGGAAATTTGGGACAAAATTATATAATAAAAGTGATTTTTCGCTAAAAACAAAAAAGAATTAAGCAGCTGATGTGAATATAAAAATTCGTTCCATCCCTGTACTTTACTTTTTTTTGCTTCCAATAAATCATTTTTTTCTACAGGAACATATGTGGGCGTGGACGCTGTGGAAAGCAGACGTGAAAGTGCCGGAGAATACGGAGAAGATGGTAATCCTTTGTAAAGCGACCGACCGTGCCTATAACACACAACCGGAGACGGCCGCCGGATTGTGGAACGTCCGCGGCTTGTTGCATAATGCGTGGCATCGCGTTCCAGTCGAAGTGGTTTAGAAGAAGCTTACAGTGTATCCCGGTCTTGCTAACCAAGTATTCTTAATCACTCCATTCTGTATTAAAACGTTGTCAAAATTATTTTTAAAATGCTTGAAGTGAATCTATGTCATATCCGGCTCATTGTTATTTTTATCCGCTATCAGTTATTTTTAATTAATCACATAATTGTACAAGTTTCCATATACCCTATATTCTTAATTATCGTCCTTCACATTACGTATTTTGATTCTATAGACATCTCGCTTCATAATCATAATTGTGATATTATATTTTTTCTATTGGTGATTATTTAATTTTTTATACTTTTTAAGACATAAAGTCAATAATATTATCTTTATTTACGCGGTGATTGGTGCTTACTGTTATAAATTGCAGGTCTAATTTTGTATCATAATAGTTATTGCTAGTAGACTTTTAATGGGTATGAAAATCCAATAGGTATATGTAAATGTTCATATAAATTATATCGTCCTGATTCGACCTGATTCGGTGGATTGAAAAGATGCGTTTTGGAGTCACAACAATTGATGCATCAGCTGATGTTGAAGGTGTTTTTGAAAACATCTTTTAACAAACAAGGAAGAACATTCTTCAAAGAAAACATTGCGCCACACATTAAAAAATAAAGAAAAAATATGAAAGTAAAAGAAATTTCCAGAATGTATGAGAAAAGAAAGAAAAGGGAAAGAGCAGTGCGTGCTAGAAACTTCTATTCCGTATGCGAAGGTGGAGAGCGGCTGTTTATAGAATGTGTGGAAATTTCTTTGGTGCGTGAAAGAAAAAAAAAGAATGGACTAGTAATTTCTCTCACATGTAAAAAGAGGAAAGCGTGCCGCGGAGAGGAAGAAAAAGAATATACTGGTAATTTCTTGCGCATGCAGGAGAATCTGCAGAGTATATGTGCTTTTTCCATTGACCGGTCTGCGAGAGGGTATATAAAAGGCCGCCTTTCAGTGGTCAAGTCAACTTTCAAACAGACGAAACACGTATTCTCAAACTATTTCTATTCTCAGCAACTACTTTCCATAATGTCTTCGTGCAAAGCGATCGGAATTGACCTCGGCACGACGTATAGTTGTGTCGGTGTCTACCAGAACGGCAAGGTGGAGATTATTGCCAACGATCAGGGCAATAAGACTACACCGTCCTACGTTGCGTTCACCGACACGGAGCGTCTTATCGGCGACGGAGCGAAGGACCAAACCGCGCGAAATCCCGAGAACACTGTTTTCGACGCAAAACGATTAATCGGACGCCGCTTCGACGACCCGACGGTTCAACGCGACTTGAAGTATTGGCCTTTTAAAGTGATCAACCAAGGCAGGAAGCCGGCGGTGGAGGTGGAGTTTAAGGGCGAGAGAAAAGTATTTCGCCCGGAGGAGATTTCGTCAATGGTGCTGACAAAGATGAAGGAGACCGCCGAAGCGTACCTGGGACATCCGGTTTGTGACGCGGTTATCACCGTCCCCGCCTACTTCAACGACAGTCAACGTCAAGCGACCAAGGATGCAGGCACAATCGCCGGACTCAATGTCATTCGCATCATCAACGAGCCAACCGCCGCAGCCTTGGCCTACGGACTTGACAAGAAGTTATTAGACGATAAGAATGTGCTAATTTTCGACCTAGGCGGCGGCACCTTTGACGTGTCCATTCTGACCATTGCGGAGGGTTCACTATTCGAGGTGAAGTCGACGGCCGGTGATACGCATCTGGGAGGCGAGGACTTCGACAATCTGCTAGTCAATCATTTCATCGCGGAGTTTAAGCGAAAGCACGGCCGTGACATCACCGGAAACCCACGTGCTCTTCGACGTCTTCGAACCGCCTGTGAGCGCGCCAAGCGAACATTGTCGAGTTCCACCGAAACGACACTGGAGATCGACTCGCTCTATGACGGAATCGACTTCAACTCGAAGATCAGCCGTGCTCGGTTCGAGGAAATGTGCGCGCCGCTTTTCCGCAAAACATTGGGTCCGGTGGAGCAGGCGTTGCGTGATGCACGACTCGACAAGAGCTCCATCGACGAAATTGTGCTGGTCGGCGGTTCGACTCGGATTCCGAAGATTCAGAAGCTGCTGAAGGAGTTTTTCAACCACAAGGAGCTCAACCTGTCCATCAATCCGGACGAGGCGGTCGCGTACGGTGCAGCGGTTCAGGCCGCAGTGCTTTCAGGCGTCAAAGATGAGACAGTAAAGGACGTGCTTCTGGTCGACGTGACGCCACTTTCGTTGGGCATCGAGACGGCCGGCGGTGTGATGGCGAAGCTCATCGAGCGTAACACGCGAATTCCGACTAAGGCGACGCAGACCTTCTCCACATTCGCCGACAACCAGCCGGGTGTCACCATTCAGGTATACGAGGGCGAACGCACCATGACCAAGGACAATAATCGACTCGGAACCTTCGACCTGTTCGGTATTCCTTCAGCGCCTCGCGGTGTGCCGAAAATCGAGGTCACCTTTGACTTGGATGCGAACGGCATCCTCCACGTCGTCGCCTGCGACACATCTACGGGAAAATCGAACAAGATTCAGATAAAGAACGAGAAGGGTCGTCTCAGCCAGGCGGAGATTCAGCGGATGTTGGACGAGGCGAAGCGATACGAACACGAGGATCAGATGCAGCGGGAGCGGGTAGAGGCGCGCAATCGACTGGAGGTGTACCTCTTCCAGGTGAAACAGTCTTTGGACGAGTACGGCGGCCGGCTGCCGGCGGATGACCGCCAGGCGGCCGCCGACATCTGTGAGCGGACGCTTCGCTGGGTAGAGTCGAATCAGACAGCGGAGAAGGCGGAGTACGAGGATCAGCTGCGAGAGGCACAGCAGCAATGCTCGAAAATCCTCGCCAAACTTCACCAACAACAGTCGTCAGGCGGAGCAGGTACGTCGTCGTGTGGCGGCCAATACGGTAATGCGACCGGTGCCGGCAGCTATAGTGGACCGAACGTCGAGGAAGTAGACTAAATGCCTATTTTCGCAGCTCAATCAATCTCGGGGTAATGAAATTACAATTTTAATAATCTAAAAGTTGTTGATTTTTTTTTGTAAAATTGGCTTATTTTTTATTAAAATTCAGATGATTTTTGCAGCTTTAATTCAAATAAGCCAATTATAATTTTTTCGTTTTTATATATATTGTAAATATGAAAAGGTGACGCAATAAAATTTAAAAAATTAGCTGCTTTGTGTTTTCATTCTGCGGTTTTGCTTGAGTTTAACTAATAATGTTTTTAGAATAGTAATTCAAAAACGCTTAATCAGAATGATTTATCTTTAGTCTCTTTAAAGGCGGCTAAAGTTGTGAAGCCGATTGTCCGGGCCAAAATGTGTAAAATTTTCTACCGGCTTAATCACCTTAAAAATTGGACGACATAAAACGCACATCTTTGTGTTTGACGTTTTGTGCATAAAACACAAGTTCAAAATCAATTAAGAGTTCACCGTTTTATTGCAGATAAGAAGCAAATATATTCGCCACTTTGATTCCCTTTTGACAACGTGTTGTACACTCGAAGCCTTCTTTGCGGGAAAAGAAGGGAGTCATTTTGAGTTCTTTTTGTATTTTTGTATTCTTTATTGAGTTATAATATTCTGCGAACATTCTTCTCGAATGACGGAAAGCAAGGCGAACAGATTATAAGTAAATTGAGCAACCGTTTAAGATTGATCGTCAAGCGCTAAACAATGTCACCTCAAGTCTCTATAGGCAAGAAAAAGGAATGTTTTGTGTGTAACAAATAAAATAATTTTAAAGATGCTGTGGATAAAAAAATCAGACAAATAAAAAAGTTACACTTAATTTTCAAAACTAAACCAAGAAATAAAATTTAAATTTCTCGGTTACAAATAATCGAAAAAAGAAATATTGCCACTTAATGTCACATACTTAATAATATATCAAGTGCTATGCTGTAACGGAATTCCGACTTCCATCAATTCTTTCTTCTAATCACCAAAAAATTCCTTTTGCACCCGTATCTGCATGCTACGTTTATGAACGCGTAGTACAAAAGTTGGAACACTTTTCAAACTCAAATGGTTTCCCTCAAAAAAGAACTGGCCAGGAATCCGACTTACTTTCGAAAAATGGAAGGCCGGTAACTGTTTCCACTCCTGAGCGAGTACGGCGGCCGGCTGCCGGCTTTATCTTTAGTCTCTTTAAAGGCGGCTAAAGTTGTGAAGCCGATTGTCCGGGCCAATTTCAGAAGGGCCACTTGTTGTGTCTTCACTCCCTATTTGTTGATTGAAGCTTGACTCTAAAGATTCAGTCGCTGCATTGACCAGTAAATGTGAAAGATTTCTCCGCACTTTACATTTCTTTGAAATTTATTCCGATAACAAATAAAAAATTTCAAAAATGCAGCCACTAATTTCTGCGAATTCTAAAGTTCGCAAGAAGCTATTTTATTGGACTCATTAATTCATCCGCAGACCCGCTTGACTCTCACAACTCCCTGAAAACTCTAACGTCCAATGAAGAGGAATAAGTTAATCAAAAAAGGAATTGGTTTACAAATCGAAAAATTGCAACTTTGACATTTTGCCACAAAAATATTGTAACTCTTTTAGGAAACGACTTTCTTCACGTTTTTCCATTTTCCTTATTTTCAAGAAGAGAAGGAAGGGGAGAGAGGGAGAGAAAAAGAAAGAGGAAGAGAAGGAGCGTATTAGAGGTGGGTGAAATTGCAGGTCTAATCTTCTTTAAATTTTTATCTTTTTGCACTCAACTTGGGCCACGGGTTTTGACAATTCTAAGGAAAATCGTGTTCGCATTGAGTTCAGAGACTGAGGTTCGGAAATGTAGAAAGTTTGATTCAATTTGATAGATATCGCTTGAAATCTTAATGCTTGGATTTGTGTTTTAAGTAAGAAAAATAAAACTTTTACCAAAACATAACTTTTTAGCAACTTCGAAATAAAAGTAGGAATTTTTAAGAGAAATTTAGAATCTGGATGTTCTCTCTGTGGCTTTAACTCTGTTTTTAAGATGTCACGTTTGCCAAAGTGGATGATGAATCCCATTTACACGGAAAACGAAAAGTTGGGAAGCTATGACCTCGTCAAGTGGGAAAACGCCGTCTACTCCTCTGTTCAACGAGCGGTGAAGTGCGGTAAGGCGGAGAAGAATTGGTTGCACTTGCTAGAGGATTTCTTCGAGTTGAACAAGCGCTTGCCGGCCGTGGTTGGTTTTGAAGCGAATATAGTTTTTCATTTCACTTTCGTTTTAGGAAGTCTCGTGTCGTGTAGAATCCACGAGCGACTCGCTTCTCCCGCCGGACACTGTCAAGGCGCGTTCCACGCTCAATAGTTTCAGCAACGGCGGTTCCGAGGTAAAGCGCTCTTCTTCGACGTTTGAGAGTGGCTTCGGCAGCAGCACCAGTTCCAGCGTGAGGCGTGCTTCCGCGACTTTATTTGAGCCACATGATGGTCGTGCGTTTCCGATCCAGCTTTTGACAGAAAAGAAGTCGTTTTGTGGTGCCTACGAATCGGGTGGAGATTGCTTGCGTTGTGCTAGTAAGAAGCTTCGTGGTTGCTGTGGTTCGTCTACCGCCGGCTCGTCGAGTGGCGAAGATTCCAATTTTAGCCATGAAAGCGTTGATCAGGCAATTTGATTACGCATTTACAAATTTTTCAACTAAAATTTACCCTTTTTCAGGTCAAGACTTGTTCGTTCTGCTACGTTCATTTTAAGAAGCACTGCCAAAAGATTGGGCGACCATGGCCTCGCGTCACTGACGACGGTTTTTTGGCGCGGGCATTCCACCAAGGATTTTAACGAAAATGTTGTGTAAGTGTTTGTTTCTCGGCGCTTAACAGTAATGCTTTTTGCGCTCATGAAAATGCGTGGAATAGCAATTAATTTTCTTCAAGCTTTAGTTGTCCTCAGTTGTATAAGTTGATCTGTCCGCTGTGTTTCGCCACGGGTTCGGAGGCTCATACGCTGAAGTTTTGTCCGCTCAACACCAATTTCGATTAGCATTTTGTGACACCAACGATGTGGAGCTTTTTTGGAAGAAATAAGGAATAATTCCACTAGCTTCACTCTTGTTTGATGTATTTTTCGTAATGTTTATCAAACTTTGTCCATGTTTTTTGGAGAAAAGGCACTTTTCTTCGGATAATTTTCTAATGCTGAAATAATGTTTTGATCCTCTCTGGAGAATTCTTCGTGAATTTTTCATTCGGGTTTTGTCGCTATTTATGTATTTTCCTCTTATCCTATTATCGTGCCGGATTTGGTGTGTATTTATGGGAAAGTCGAGAATGTTTTGGCTATTTTGTATTTTATTATGTGTGCTTCCTTCTTCTTGTCTGCAGGAGGCGCTCCTGTATTTTGCCGTATGTTTGTATTCTTCTTTCGCCTTATTTATAAATTAGAATCACGTTTTCTCCGGCTGGTTGGTCAACTCTGCTGTCGGTTGCTTACCAAAGTTCTCTAAATTTTCTAAATATTTTTGTAAAATGTTTTCATTGTTGTTATTGTTATGTAAAGTAATCTTATCCAACAAACCACCGCCTTTAAAAATGTATGTTTTGTATTTGATGTTATTTTTTATAATAAATGTTTTATGTTCTACGAAATGGTACTCATGGGTTCATTAAAGTTTAAACTTTTTTAATGCAAGTTCGAAATATTTTCAATAACGGTTTTACCGATCGGATACGTGTCTCATATGGAAGGTTCTAAAATATTCTGGTAGAGAACATTTTGAACTGATTCGGGATTGTCGAAATTTTAGTTCTAGAATATTTGTTTTGATTGGAGATGATCACGTTTAATTGCGAGACCCTTGAAAGTAACGATTCATCATTATCCAAGTAAATCCAAAACAGCAATACAATAGAAATCAATCGTATAAAAATAAAATCACAGAAAATAGAGAGAGAGAGGACGTGAACGAGAGAAAAAATGATACGAAAATTCTGTTTAGAGAGTGGTTGTGTGAGAACATTTGGTTTTTTACGAATTTGATATTCACTTATGCGTTTGAAGGTGAAAACGGGTTGATGAAAACAGATATGTACGATGTTCTACTTTAAAAAAAAATTTAACAGTAATTTTAATTAGCAACAACAAAGAAGTCAATACTCTTCTCGGTAGGATTATTTATGCCAACCGGGGTATGAGTGGAAATTCCTTTCATTTAACTGTAATTTTCTTAATAATGTAAAATTGACAATAAAACCTCTATGTATGTAAAAAACTGCTGGCTTTAAAGTAGAAAAAAGTAAAAAACCAAATTTCTGAATTCCAAAGCCAAAAAAAAATTTCGGTAGCAGACGAACTAGTAGCAAAATTTTTTACTACGTCCCGGCATATAAACATTGGAAACCAAGAAAATTTAAACATTTTTTAAATATTTAATACTTTTAATGACTTAAGGCAAAATTTTTTTTTTATTCTTAGATGATTCAACTTTTCCATGTATTGAAATCTAGTCCTAACAAAATATGCCGGGATTTAGGTTATCAATCACGACACGTTTCGAGAAATCTCTGTGGCGGAGGTACGTTGAACGGTTGGGCGAGGAATGATGACCAAGAGGTGTTGACCTTGTGGCGGGATATTTTTCCAACACACCGCATCACTGCTTTTTTCTTGTCATCATTTCGCAGAATTCTGAAAATGTGAGTTTTAAGAAGATAAATATTCATTTTTTAAACATTTTTCACGCTTTAAGCCATAAATGCTTTCTCATATTTTCTTTTTCTCGCGTATTCGATTTTGAAATTATCAACTAAACATTGCATAATTTTTGTAAGAACATGTTTTACGCTCAACTCTAGATTGAAGAAAATACAATCCGTTTGAGAATTTGCTGTTTTAGAGTGATCGAAAGAATATAAGCAATGCGAGAAAAATGTAAAAAAGAACAAAAACTTATCAGAAGCATACGTTTTATCCGGAAAATCTTCTTCCAAAATGAGATAACAATATTTTATAGTAAACCAAAAATTTATTGAGCTCTTTAATCTCTTTGAAGTGATTTTTTTGGTGAAAACATAGTTTACATAAAACGTGGCTTGCATGTCTCTACTTGCTTTAACTTAAATAGGCAGAGAT
Organism: Dendroctonus valens; assembly: GCA_024550625.1. Lineage (NCBI taxonomy): Eukaryota > Metazoa > Arthropoda > Insecta > Coleoptera > Curculionidae > Dendroctonus > Dendroctonus valens. The sequence goes on along the minus strand of JAJTJO010000311.1, from coordinate 29,555 downwards.
TCAAAATAGTTTTTACAACAAAACGCTTTTAATAAGGAAGCCAGATTTTCTTCTTTTTTGGGGTTAATTTTATTGCGAAAACTTTTTTAAAAACCTTGGAAATTGATCTTCCCATCGTTGTTGATGTCCACATGCTTGTAGATGGCTTTAATTTCCTGGTCGGTTAGGGTGTGGCCCATTCGCTGGAAGGCCGTTCGCAACTCGGAGCGCGTAATGTGGCCATCACCGTCCACATCGAGTTCATCAAACACGGCCTTTAGAGACAATGAAAGCGGATTCGCCCGTGCAATCGTCAGAAATTCTGTAGCCAAAAAAGTTTCTGTTAGCAACAATCGATAGTCTATAGAAAATAAAATTTTACATTATTTTTGAAGGATTGCCAATAAACTGTAAACTATAACAACTTAAACTTAAATCCATTCTGTAAAGTGATTTTTACTAGCCACATCTAGTTTGATCATGAACGTAGTTAAAAATTTCTGCCTGAAAAAATGGGGAGTTCTTATTTTCTAAACAATTAAGGTTTTAAAAATTAAAAAACCTCCCTTGGGATCATGCCTCCTCCGAACTCCCTGGTCAGGTATGATTACTTTAAGATAAAAAGAAAGATGAATTTTTTTAGATTAAAGGAATTTAATCAATTGGCCGTCCTATTTGCGGAAATTATAAAAAACTGGTTCGCTACTTTACGTGTAAATTTTATTGCTTTAATTCAAACGATATAATCAATGCTTTTAAGTAAAAATAATCTAAAAACAAAACGGGACCCTGGAAGTCGATATTTCCATCTTTGTCCTGGTCAGCTGCGTTGAACATCGCGGTAAGCTCGTCCTCCGTCGGCGACTGGCCCATTTTGACCATCACCGACCGCAATTCATTCCGCTGAATGTAGCCATCGCCGTTCAGGTCGAACTCATGGAAAATTCCTCGCAGGTCCTCCTCCTTAATCTCGCCCACGTCGGTCACCTAAAGGTATAAGTAAATTTTGCCAAACATTTTGGTAAAGCTTGAAAATATTTTTTATGAAAATTTGCAATGCTCTGCAAGCGAAATAATTTTCGCAAAGAATATAAAAGGTGTAAACGAAAATTTTTGGAAATTATAAAAACATTCAGAGCTGAAGAGAATTTCTATGTTTAACTTTTAATTATTCAACTCTCTAAAATAATAAATATACTGAAATGGCTTTCAACAATCTCAAAAAAACACCCGTGTTGTACATATAACTCCAGTTTATGAAAAACACAAAAATTCGATAAAGAAAAACTTACGTCATCACCGCCTCCTGGCTGTCGATTGGTGGCGCCTTTCGACTTTTTCGAGAGACATGCGCCCATATGTGTGTGAAATGACTCTGTAAAATAATGCTTTGATTCTTACGCCGTAATTGCCTTTAGAGAATGATTTTCTGCATTCCAACAGTTTTTTGTGTGCTGATTTTGAATTCAAAGGTATTACAAGCTTGGAATTAAGTTAACTTAAAATTTGAATTTTGCGCATTTTGTCGACAACTCCACGAAGATATTTCCGCTTATTTTAGAACAAAAATCATTTTCAAAAATTACAAATTTTTTCAAAAAGTTCACCAAAAAAAATGATCGTCATTGTGACAATTTTCATTTAAAATTTTCATTTAAATCAGGTGAGTTTCGAGTTACAACTGTTAAAGAGGAAAAGATCAACATCGTTATGTCAGATGCGTTAATTCAAAAACTAAAAAAAATATTTTGAATTACCGCCAACAATCGATGTTGGCGCGGTTTATTCTCCACAGGATCCTTTTTTTATTGGATTAAAATAAGGTAAATGAAATCAGATCGAAAAAGTAATAATCGTGTGCTGGATCGATCGGGTATTTGTTTGGCCACTCTTTTGAAAGTCTTTTATCTTAAAAATACGAATGATTTTCCGTCAAGATTCACGGAAAATATTGTGTGTGCGCTTGAAAGTAGAAAAGCAGAGAATTGCTTATATAAGGAACTTTCAACAATTTCTTTACTTAGCCGAGTAATCGAGAATAGCCTTTTTGGGTTATAGACCTGGTTCGTCTTTTAATGACTGCAATTCTTTTCTAAATAAAACGCGTCTTAACGAAAAATGAAATGATTTAAATTCCTAAAATTCTAAAAATGTTTCGGTTATAGACGTCGAACAGTTCACATCCTCCAATTAGAAGAGATGTTTTCGAAAAATTAGTTATGCTAAAATCCGCGTGGAAAGAGCAATGAATTTTTGCTCCTATTAAAACCGTTAAACAAAGAAATTCAACAAATTGAGTGAATGAAAAAGCTTAAAAAAATTTACTAAATTATTCAAAAATTCTGACGAAAATTGAGTCCTTTACTATGGTCTTTTATTAAAATTATATTATTGAATTGTAAAGGTCGAAATTGCACAGAGAGTCACTAGTTACACTGAACAGCGCTCACTATGTATCGTTGGAACAACTGGATGAACTGCCCTACCACTCGAGAGTGTCTGTTTGGTGTGTTTAACTTTTAATCTCTGTTAGGTGGAGGAAATTTATTTTTTTTATTTTCGACGTAGTCGTCTCCACAAAAATATTCAAGTGCATTGTTAAAGGTCGACGGAGAAGTGTGTAATTGAATAATTTGATACAATAAATTTTTTGATGCAGACGCAATAATAATATAAAAGGATAGTCCAACAAAAACAAAAAGAAAACGTAAAAAGTTACGTAAATTTTTTAAATTTTCTTTTTGCTCAAACGGGAAAAGTGTACGGGGAGGAAAGGAAAGGAAATGCAGTGTTTTGGAAAGAAATTTTTTAACCGTTTTACAACCATTTTTCTAAAAAGCACACTATTGTCGAATTTGCTTTTTTCTTTTCGTTAATTTTATCTCCTAACAGAAGGGAGTGTCGTTTCTATATTTTTCTTGCTTTGTGCTCTCTTTCTATCTCTTACTTCTCATTCTTTCCTACCTTCTATATTCTTTTCGTCTAGAAAATATTCTCCCCTTCTGTGACAACACGAAATTGACTTCTTTTTTCATGCCGAGCTTTGAATGCCTCTCATCAAATCTTTCTTCTTTTTCCTTGAGAAACGCAATTTATTCTCTTTTTCGACAGTCTGTTTTTCCCCTCGCTTTTTCCAACTTGAACAATGTTCAATACGCATGCACGTACACGAATACCGCAATGATTTTTAAAAACGTTTCAAAGACGCTCACACACGTGCATGCATTTGTATGTCTTTCATTTGGTAATGTGAAAAATTGACAACGAAAAATAACAATCATAATTTAAATGAAGTTTTTGATTGTTGTGCCGTTACAGAGGAATCAATAAACGCTTTATTTGCTACAATGCAATACAATATATTAGGCTTTGTTATATATCCTCCTTAATAGCACTCTTGAGCGCAGGAGACTTCAATCGGAGTCAAGGATCACTCAGATTGATTGATCATTTGCGTTCACACACACACACAAACACACACACACACATAAATGAATGAATGAATGAATGAATGAATGATGATCGAAGGACAAATTAAGACAATCAATAGCCGTGCTGTTGACGTGTTGTTACTGTATGTACAGAAAAGGCATCCATCTATCTGCGAACAGGAAAATCCGCATTTCTTATTCATTTATTCAAGCACAAGTGCTTATCAGGAAATTAAAAATTGGCATATTTCCCGTTCAAAAGCGGTTGTTGTGTTCGGATGCAAATTTTACATCTAAATTCGTGTGTTTCCATAAAATTCCTCCAAAACGCTTTTGTTTGATTATACTTATAAAATGATAAAAAATTAATTAGAACAATTGCTAATCAGCATTTTTTGCATTGCCTACTGTGTTTTATACGTGCATACAAATGTGTATGTGTCAATTTTGTACGCTGTTTACATACATATTTGGCGGAATGCAAAAGCGCATACAACTACACAACAAGAAAAGGAAATTCAGTTTTCCTTCCTTTGAAAAATTTCAACGGGAGTTTCACTTTTGTTTTCGAATTTTTGTCAGGAAATAGGGGAAAAATTGAAAAAATAGAGGAAATGAATCAACGCGAAGAAAAGGAAGAGAGAGAGAGGGGGGGACGATGTGGTTGGAGGTCTTTCATAGTTTTTGTAGGTGTCTAATAATTATTCTTGACACAGGGAATTAAGGTCTTCCTATGTGTTTTGAAGTGGTTGGAGAGAGGGGAAGAAATTCGACCACCAAAAACGAGGACCCACCATAGGACTTTTAGTTATTTTTAAAATGTATTAACAATGATGTCATTCATTTTCGTTGTGCTCAAAAATCAATATATTATGGGCGTAATCAAAATATAAATTCCGAAAATGTTTGCAATTTTCGGAAGATTAAAAAAAACAGTTGTTTAGTTGGATTATTAATCATTAATCACAATTTGAAATTTTCCTTGGGCCGTAATAAATTTTCAAAAGTAAATTTTTCACAACATGAAAATTGTCGAAAATCAAAATCAAAAATATAATATTAATTTTGAAATTAACACTAGCAATGAATTCTCTATAATTATGTACGTAAATAATGAACAGATACATCAAGGGGTTCGGACATCAAACCAACTCTGCTTCTTGCGTTTTTCCCACGAAAGAGTAATTCAAGAAAGGTTCTGAACATTCGAATACCTCATAAAATTTTCTTCTAGATTTCCTAGCTTTTAAGAACCATTTTTCAACAATTTTAGAAAATTCTGTTTAGCCTTTCAAACAACAAACACACACGCAGACACATGAATGATTCATTAACGAGAAGGGGCAAAATGCTTAATGTGGGAGAAATTCGGTTTGCATAGCGTTGTTGTCGGTTGTCTCCGTGAATGTGATGAATGTGTGGCTTTTTCCAAATGCATGTATGACATTTTCACAATAACTAATCATGCTTTTTGTTGACAAATCAACTAGTGGTAGAAAAGGGTCGATTGCATGCAAGAAAGTGAGATTTACAAGTTTATAAGTGCTATCGTCGCAAAAAAAACTTCAATTCAAATTTTTTTTGCGAAAATTCCTTCATCTTCAAATATTTTTGAAAGAACTTTTATAAATGAAAGAAATTTATTGTACGTTTCAATCATACAAGTTAAAATAACAACAATTATTGAAACAATTAAATATTAATTAAATTAGTGAACAACAGAGCAACACAGACCCTTGTCCGTAACATGATATCAAATGAAAAGCTACGAACAAACACCAATACTAGGTTGTAAAATTGACTTTCGATTCCAAAATTTGCGTCCACGGATGTTATTCGCTCATCGAGTATCTTAAAATTAAATATATTATTTATTGTTCGCACATAATGCTTCATTGATCAATTTTTTAATTAAAAAACTTTGATCACAATCAAAAGAAAATCAAGTGGTGCATATAAAAATATATGCAATAAAACATGCAAAAAATAAATAATTGGCAATATTTATTTTATTCATACAGGTTGGCCAGCCAGTCCTGTTTCACCAATTACGGGCGAACAATGCGGTACTTGATGAACGGAATCTCGACGTCGTTGTCCTGATCATCTTGAGTGACAGCTTCAAATACGAGCGTACGACGGTATTCCGGCAAATCCTTCCGCGACACCTCTTCCACAACCGCCGCCGCACTTGAACAACAGCAACAAATTAACTCTTAAAAGAAAGAAAAATGAAAAGTTACTCTTTAGACAGACGATCCTCCATTTTTCACGTGACTGGAAGAATGCGTATAGCAATGAAACACCCGAAGACATCATCGACACTTGAAGACCCGTACGATCCTACAATTCAAAAAGTCAGCCGCAATGTAGAAAAATTCAGTCAACATACGGTAATGTAATCAATAATCTGGCGCAAAGTCATCGGTCCCGATAGCTCGATTCGGTCCCACAGCGTGAACTCCGTGTCATTATACTATAAAGAAAAATGATTAGAACAAACAAAAATATAGAAAAAGTGCAACCCAACATAAAAGAAATTACAAATGGAAGATTGAAAGTTCTTGCAATTCAGGCTCCAACTTTTTGACCAAAATACCTTTTTTTTTGGAGCGGCAATCGGCTCACTAAACGCAAAAAATGGAAGCGCCAAGTTCAGAAAACCGTTCTTAAACTTTTTCCAGCGGTGAATTTGCTCGCTTTCCATCGGCGTCGATAATCTTATACAGCTCAATGCAAACCAGACCGGCCACTGCCGAAGTGGTTGTCGCCAGCGCCGGAATTATTTTTCCAGCAATTTGTTTGGTCTAAAGCAGTTAGTAATATTATTTAAATTAATAAATTCTCGATGCATAATTAACTTTTATGATAAAGCATGACTCATTATTAGATGAAAAAATCTCTAAAAACGTTTAGTTAGCTACTTTGATCTGGTCAGCCATTTCAATGTCATAGTTGTTGGCGCGAAGATTGGAGGCGGCAGCGATAAACTCCACGTGATGATTGGTATCGTCATCCTTCTCAAAGTCGATGGTGTTCAGGGTCGATCCCTCGTTGAGGTTCAACTTTGCAAGAGTAATATTCAAATTGTGAAGAATGGTGTCTGTGTCTTCTAAACAAGTAATGTTAAGCATAAACTTCTTCATGAAAACATTTCTTACCGTCCACTTCCATGTTGTTGTTATTCTGGCTTTCCGCTTCCGCGTCGGTGACCGCAATTTTCACGCCGGACCTCGGGACAAATGGAATCACTTTGTAAACGTCTGCAATTTCTACCACACGAGCCCGATCAGTAATCGGCTCTAATTTATACTGTTGTGCACGCAGAATAGAAGCGGCGTAGACCAAGTCAACATAATGCTCCTAAAATGTACAATCAAAAAATCTAAAATTAAAAACTTTCAAGATGGTGAAAGATAAATTTTCCAATTTTTCGTCATTCATCAAAATTTTTTTGTTGGCTTAAAAACACAAATAAAAAATGAAAGAAAGGCACATACCAATTCCGGATTAAAGTTCAACGGTGTCGGACAGCGTTTTGTACCGGTCCAAACTTTACGCCCTGTGAAGTAACGTGATCCGATGGAAAAGTGTGAAGCAGCTGAGCAATTTCGTTGTGGTAATAATTCTGGAAAAGCTCACGCGCCCACATAACACAATCCTCCGCGCTTGACGGCTTTATCGTCGATCAACGCTTTCTTGATGGTTCGCAAAAGTTCAATCTAAAGGGACCAATCTAGGTTAATGCTATGCATATTGCAAAATGTTAGCTAAATAAAATAAACCTGTTGTCCAGTGTTCATCGCTTTTAGTCGGTTTAGAAAGCCGCGAACGTCAGATAAATACTGGCCTACAGTCTCCGCCGGAGAAGTAAATAAATCGACAAATTTCTCCTTTGCCCATTGGATGGTGTGCGAAATTTCGTAGGGAAAATTTTTCAGCGTACAAGCCGGGGTTTCCTTTTCTGGTGGATCGTTGGAAGAACTGAAATATTTCTATTTGAATTTTTTTTATACCAAAATTTAAGCTTGGTTATTTTTCAAAACAAATATCTATTTCGAATGCATTATTCAATGGTTTTAACTTAGTTTTAATCAACCCAATTCTTATTATATTAATTTATATATTGTGTATAGACCTGTAAGATTCAGTGAGATGAGGGAATATCACTTGAACATTGCCCTTGGTCCCCATCGTTCCCGACTCCAGCAATGGGAGCTCGTAGTAAACGCATCTGCGGTCCATGTAACGACGCGCGTTCACATTATCCAATGCGTTAGCCACGCCGTTTGAGTTTCTCAAAGAATTCGTCCGAGAATATCTGCTCGGTATCCTCAGCAACACGCTCCGTCAGCGCCTCAATGTTGATTGTTGGATTGAATTTTTTCACAGCCTCCGCGGCAACTTCCGATTTTTTACCCTAAAAATAAAAATCTTTTTGGTAAAAAGTTATTTTTATCAAAATTACTAGTAATATTTTACATTTTTTAAAAGTAAAAGCTTTCTTTCAGTTTGCTTATTTTTGCCAACTGAATTCTAGATGACGTTATTTTTCATACACAAAAAAATTAGTTATCACAGAAAATTTCCCAGAAAAAATTACATAAAATCTTTTTCTAAATATTCTAGCCAAAAATTAGCACTTAAAAATAACAAAAAGACAATTTTATAAAATCACAAAACCACCACTTACTCCAAACATTCTTTCGTCGGAACAAAAACTGACGATTCAAGTTGCTAATTTCGATGGTGTCCATGTCTGTAATCAACAACTTTCCCCGTTCACCGCACGACAGCCCGATCATTGCCATATTTTTCAACAGCTCACATCCGATAGCTCCAGCGCCTACCACAAACCACTTTTGCTGCTCTAACGCCTCCTGAAAAGACCAGCCGAACACGGCTGCCTGCCCGTCATAGCGATGGTTGCGGGGCTTACAGTCCTCAGCTGTTAGTTTTGCCCGCACTAAGCGACGAATAATCTCCTGGCAACGCGTCCAAGCAGCTGACGTACACATACTGATTCAAAGGTGTGGTGTGGTGGGGTAACAGCTTTCATTGCCTCCTGCGCGCAAATGCCACCGATCACTGACGAGACCGGTTGCAGATTTCCGGTTGCCTAGAACGCCAGAACATAAATTCTTTATTTCCCCTTTAAAATAGTTTGACGAACGAATGCAAAAACTGTTTCTTAAGGATCAAAATTCACATAAAAATTAAAAACAAAAATCAGAATCTTTCATAAGAATAAAAATTACCTGATAGAGAAATTGGTTAACAATTTCACTAAAATCTCCTCAGTTCCTTCTGGCAACTCGGCCTTTAACAAATCTGCATCCGAATCACAACGGACGCTTGGCGAACGATTATGCTAAAACCGATAATGTAATATGCGATATAGAATTTTAACATACCTTCTTCTCAAACTTATACAACGCCTGCCATAACGCGTGCAGTTTCAGAGGCTCATCAAAATAGGCAAAGTCCCAGGGAAGAATTTCAGGATTTTTTAGCGAATCCTGCAACGACTTAAAGCTGACAAACTTCGGCATTTTCACCTGACGAGCCCGACCGCCTTCCGTGTATAAATTGAAACCGTTGGCCACTTTGCCAATGTTGAAAATGTTCGGCTCTAAAAATCAATAGAATTTAATCGGCGCATGTAAATCTTTTTTCGAGTTTAATCGTTTGTCAGTTCTTAGTGTAGACCGGTTGTATATTCATTGCAAACACCCGCTCTGTTCAAAAAACTTGCATCGCAAGAGCTAATGATTTCTGAGGATTTATCAATAGAAATGTATTGAAAAACATTTCTATCTTCTTAACCTCACAATGTACCAATGTGTGGATAAGTCGAAATTCAATATTTTTTCAATGGAAACGAAATTTATAAAAAATGGCTTCATTAATTTCCTTAAATATTTGAAATCAAGTTTTCTTTTCAAAAAGTAAAAACTTACTTATCACTTTAATTTGAACCGGATCAATCGCATTCAACTCCGTCATTCCCCGAATCTCGCTAAACTTAATGTAATCTCCCATCCTCGAATCCATGAAACGAGCCCTCTAGTGTAAACACGTCGCCAAGTCTCACCATTTACGTGCTCAATTATAACCTAAATTTTTTTCCAAATAAAATATTGATCACTATAACCACCCGCGTGTGGCCAGGGGATAGGGCTCATGCCCACCATCAAAAATTTCAAGAGTAATATCAAACAAAAATGTTTAATTAAAAAAATAATTGCTTTCCTTTTGAAAATAAAAATTTCTGCTTTGAATATTTAGAAAATAAACATAAAATAACCTCTTTACACTGCTCGCCGCGTTCATCATCTATTCGGAACTTCTCTCCTAAGTCCACAAAAATGTAACCAAAAAGTCCTCGGGAATCCGAGGAAATAAAGTACTTTCCGTGCTTACGGGTCCAGCCGTTTATCTTAAGCTGAAGTTCGTGCGATGCGTCGGTGAGAATTGCCAACTAAAAAATATACAATATTCAAATAAAATTAGCTAAACTTAAATTCTATTTAATTTTGCAAAAATAACACAACCGTAATTTGAAATAATTTTCTTAACATTACTACTAAAAAATTAAATAATTCTTAAATAAACAATGTTAAACAATCAAAAATAGTCCAAATCTATCACTAATAAAACTCACATCAAAATCTTTAACAAAGTCTTCAGTTAAAGGCGATTCGCTCAGCGAACAAAGTACGGAATCGTTCAACTCCTCCAACTTCTGGAAACTAGCTTTCGCACGGTTTACTCCAACGTCTTTCTCGTTTAAATAAAACTAAGCAAAAAAAGTCCAAACATTGAATAAGTCCAAAAATGTTTTAAAAAACCTGAGCAGAGAGATCATTCCACTGTGTAGCCTTTGTGTCATGAATAGTAACGCGGCGGACACCGCCCAAAATTAAATTTTTCGCAATCTCAACGCCTACAGACCCGATTCCCGAGATTAAGATTGATGCGCTGCGCAATTTGACATTGCCTGTCCGCCAATAGCGTAGCTAAAATTGATCAAATTCGTATAACTTGCATGCAAATAACTTACACAAAGCTCAATACCTAACTCAAACATCGGTGACTTAGTTTTTAGAATGAAACATTAAGTCCAAAAAGCGTTCAACCAAAAATTTGAAATATAACTTACTAACACACTATCAAACTCCTCAAAAATTTTTACTTAAATTATCCCTTACAGTTGTCTGGAGTATAAGTTGTGATCGAAAGAGTCTTCGCCGTCCGCCGAACTATCATTTGCGGCCGCCATTAACGCGATTAGCGTTATTGCCATTTGCGGATTGGCTCCCCAGCGGTGCGCCACTCGATTGATTTGATTGTCCCTTAAACAACAAAACAGTTCAGCAAAAATATTATTGAAACAAACAAACTGATGTCTGTTGATTAGAAAACTGTGTCATTTTGCTGCGCTTCAACGGAGGAGAGAACTAATAACTTCCACAGAGCTTGGTGACATTCGAATCACTAAAAATAAAATTCACTCATCAATTAGATAATTAAATTTTTCAGATAAACACTCTAAAAAAATTCATGAACGCAAAATCAACTTTTCTTGGGAGCTAAGCGGAAATAGTGCCTATTTTCTCCATGTTGCTCCACCAAAATTTATCGCTCTCAAGTTCGAGATCAGTTAATTATGGGGTGGATTGCTTTAAGTCGGTTGATTAAAGAATTAAGAATATGAAGATGAAAGAAAGCACTAAGGTAATAGAGTCAACTTTTTCAACAACAAAAAAACTAAATTTTCGTTTCAAAAAAGTTTACATTTTGGACAATAAAAATGATTTGAAAATTTGATCTGCAAAAATAAATATTCCAACTCATTCGTAGCATTTATAGAATGGGGGTGTGGGGAGGGGAGTTGAGTATGAAAGAACCCTTAGGTGATTTTCGCGCAACCTGCTAAAAACTATTTTTACCTAATTCCGGAAAAAGCGATGAGAAGTTTACGCCAAGGTTTAAATTGAGGCGCAATTTCAAAAGGAATATAAATTAAAAAACTTTAAAGTAGATTGTTACTAGATCTTATGCATAAGGCCCAATAATTCTATTTTAAAATTTTTCTTGCTGTATCGAATTATGCCCTGAAATTTTTCTAATATGCGCGACATTCCATGCGGATATTAATGTATCAACTATTTTTTAAGAGTTTAATTGTTTCTCTTATACTGATCAAAATTAGATTTAGCATTTCAAGCACTGACTTTAAGTAGCAAAGAAATTTAAGTGAACAGTTTTTTATTGCTGTAAATAATTATTTTTCTTTTTAAAGCAATGCTTCGCCGTTTCACCTTTACCGTGCTGAAAAATGTATGTTCTTTATTGGTTAAAGCAAGTGTTCATTTCGTTATTTAGCGAGCGTTATTAAATTCGTCGACTTTATTCTACCGTGCATTACCCACGATTTCCGCGCCGAACTCGGTAGATGGCCGTCGTTATATATCAAACTCGTCACGGCATTTGCGGCTCATGTATGGATTTTTAACTTTGGTTAATAGATTTTTCCCTCACATACTTCAGCCAGTGTAGATGTTGATTATTGGAATAGTAGCGGAAAAATTGAAATTGCGTTCGGGTTTATCAGACGTTTATGTAATTTTATCCATGATGTCAACTTTTTTAAATTCAAGGAATTATACAAATTTCTTCAGCTGAAACTATAAATTTCTTGTTATTTAAACTTAATGTTAAATTTTTTTCGAAATGTTGTTTTTTTACAAAACGGCTTTCAACTAATGCAATAAATTTCGGAAAATAGAGGGCTAAATCGAAGAGTAGGGTTATCGGCCGCTTTTAGCTCAATTGTCATCAAATCACTTTTAAATATCTCTAAAAAATTAGTAAGGCATAAATCACAAGGCGTACCCACATAAATTCCCCCTGAACCGTCTTGCACCCTTTCCGAAAATTCCAAATAAAGAAGTAAGGGCGTTAAAGACTTCAGTAAAATTAGTCTGATTAGTGCGAATCATTGCGGCTTCACAAAAGATGTGCCAACTAGTGTTTTCTCCTTAAATGTTTTCGAAAACAAGACAAACATTTGTATCACACGGACAAATTTCTGTTTTATTCTTTATTCTTTATAAGTTCAATTAACATTTAACATACTACAAAAATAATCGTTTTTAGTCTTTCAACATATTCATTTTTTATTACAGCAAGCATTTCACTGAAGACAGTGGAGGATCGCGTCATGTTGGTGCTTTCGCTCTATGACAAGATCAATCCGGAGAAGCTTCACCTGGACTCGGATTTGTTCAATGACCTCGGCCTGGACTCGCTAGACCACGTGGAGGTGATTGTAGCATTGGAGGATGAGTTTCAGTGTGAGATTCCCGATGGTGATGCGGAAAACTTAAGGACGCCCCGTCAGATCTTCCAGTATTTTTGCGACAAATACGACATCTATGAATGAAGCCGGTGCTGTTAGCTGGAGCGTTTTTTATGTATAAATATTGTTTTTATATAGGGTCAAATACTATGAATTGATTGGTTGTTAGGATGACGTAAGTGAGGCGTATTTTACGTTTGTCGAATGATTTTGTTTTGCTTTTTAAAAGTTGTTTGGACAGAAATAAAAATATATTTGATTCATTGTTATAAAGCATGATTTGTATTATGAAAGGCGAATTGTCTATTTGTATTTAATTTTAGTTTAATATTCTGAAAATTAACAAAATTAATTCGAACAAAAACATTGATGAAGAATTTTATGTAAAATGTATGATGTGAATACTGAAACATGTCGCCAAAGGGCATAACGGTTTATAAACTAATAAAAAAGTTGATATCGTTAAATTTGACAATGATATAAATGATTTACGTCTTTTCACTGGTTTTAGTGAAAAATTGATTCTGTTAAAGTTAACGTTCGCGTACCTCAAATTGAGATTATCAAAAGCAACCTCTTTCAAACATGTTGCAGCGCTTGAAATTATTATTCAAACTTTTATTTATGGATAGGTTGAGATATTCTGGTTAAGAATCGCCAGCAAAAAATATGTCAAATTTCGGTATTTAAAAAAAACGTTTTATCCGATGTTCAACTGCGACGTCAAAGTCACGTGGGATGAAAGCTAGAAAATCGGCTAAGCAGTGAGCCCATTTGTGGACGAAAATACTGAAAGATATTGAACCTGGAAGTATTGAAGCGAGGCAATGGATCATTTTCTGAAGATTCTGGAGTTTGCAAAAGACGCGTTTTGTTGGAAAAATTGCGTGATCACTAATATTTAAAAAAACAACAAAAATTTTTACCCTTTCTTTTTAAGAGGATATTTTAAGGTTTGTTAATGCTGAGAGCTTTTTTGACCTAATCGAATAGAAGAATTATGATATTCGTATGTTTTTGATCCAATCAAATAGAATATTCTGTTATTTTTTATATATATTATGTCACCTTATTCGCATTTGGATGTTATTTTTTAGCATCACGGGTAGGACTAAGCGTCCTCCCTGGACCAATTTTACCATACATATCTGTTGGTGTTTTAGCATTACTTTTTTGAATACAAAATAGACCAACGCAACAGTATGCAAATGTCGTAAAATACATCATTTCACGGATTCCTCTCCCAACAAACATTCCTAAAATTAATATAATTTGCTCATCTGACTCATGCATGCACTTTGCAGGTTTTTAGTTACACTCATCGTAGAACTTCAAAATGTGTTTACATAACAAAGTTTTTATTTTTACCGCACTTTACACGAACTAAAATGAACCAAATTTCCAAACTAATTTGCCTTCGTTGTCTAATCATTTGATTTCGACTCTTCCACGTCTCTCTTCCTCTCGCCTTAGATCTTTTGTTTACACACGCACAGAAGATAATCTCTCTCCCTTATTGTATCTCGTAAGAGGTAGCAGAGAAAAAAATCGGTGCGGCTTATCCTCACGAACTTAGGGTAATTTAAGGTTTTTTAAAGTATTGCTTGAAAGCCGTTTTAGAATACTAAAGCTTTCTGTGTAAGAAAGAAAACGAGTCATTTCGTTTCGACAAAAGAATTAGGAAAATTATTTTTGGCTTTGCTAGCGCCCCATAACAAAGTAAATTGCGCGCATCTTGCAATTATTTTTTCAAATGTATTATTTAATTATATTGGCACTTTTTCAAATATAAGTCTTATGAGCACTTTAAGAAGATGATCTGCCTAAATGATCTTCTTTTACTTAATGTCGTGCTCGCCTCCACGCTTCCAGGAGGTAACTCGGAATCATTTTGAATTAAACATTGCTTACTAGGAGTAGATAAGATTTATACTGTATTATTACTTATAAATCAATTATTACATAATTAAAACGGGTCTGTGAGCCAAATCCCGCTTCAATAGCTCTAGGTGCATCATTTCTGGACTGGGTGGGAGTTGACGCTAGCCGACCTATCCGTAATATTGGAAACTACAAGTCTGTTCGTCTTTCCATTCCTTTTTGATATGGCCTGACCAATCGACAATAAAGGAGATCTACGCACATCAATGTGCATGTAGCATCTCCGGTCTTTTTGTTTTCAGCCGCTGCTATCCAAAATTGCGTTTGGGCACGAATGAAAAAACGGCACCTTTCACTTTCGTCCCTGAACACCTTGTCCATAGCAACCCCATCAATCCCCGCCAACAACGTATGTCTTCTCGATAAATGAAAGTGAAGAAGCTGAAGGAGGCACAGTTATCAAAAACAATTCCGAAACGTCGTTGGAAGAAAAAAAGGTAAATGAGGGAGTTAATAACACTTTTTTGATCTGAATCCGGATTCAAAAACGGATTTTGGAATCAGCCTGGACGGAGGGTTTGAACAGTTCAAATTTGTAGCCCATTTTAGGCAAAAAATATTTGAATTTAATTATTCATTTGAATTCGAATTCAAAAGCAGATTTCGGAAGTTGATAAAGTTCGTTGAGGAAATTCAATTAAGCCGACAAACCCGAAACTTCGCTTCAACCGGACGATATGCGAGCTTCGATACCAGTTAGTGAAGTGGAACGCGTCCAGCAATAGCACAATCGCTGGCCGACATAATACGGAACCAGGACTACGATCGCTGCCACAAAGTCCCTATCTCCTTGTTTATCAACATTGTCTCCCAGGAAAGAGGGGGACACCCGCAAAAGCAGATGAAACATTATTACCGGATTCTCGACTGTTTAGCACACACTAAAATATGTTATTTGTGTGCAGCAGTTACGCATATACCGCTCAACGCATGGCTTCCGGGCGCAAACGTGGGCGACTTTATCAAATGCGGTCGGAACCCGACCCAAAAGCTGTGCAGAGATATATTCAAACGACGGTTTATTAATCGTTAACCGACGTTTATTAAACCGTGGTTTATTAATAGTTTAACGGCGGACATGACAATCTAGAAATTACTATTATGCAAACATATGCAAAAATTGCACTTGAACAATTTTGGAGACCAAAGCAAGAAAAGTAAAAAAATCCCAATTTGCCCTAAAAAGTTATGGCCGTTCAACATCATTAGACTAAAATCATTCTTCCAGTTAAAAATGGTTCGCTTCTGTCCCGGGGGGAGGGGAAACCCAAATCCTTCTAATTTGTGAGATTAAATTTTATTTTCTATTATTCGTCACGTACTTGACACATACATAATTAACTTGGAGACCCCACAAGAAGAGCTCAAAACAGGTTGGGATATGAATTTAGGTTTAAACCGAAAACTAAATTATTACGACAATATTAAAAAACGTTTCAATCCAAAATCCGGTTTTTAGCAAATATCAGTCTTAACAGAAGAGGCACATCTTCGAGGTCTTGCCAATATCTATTATTTTTATCTGTCTTGTATATTCTATTTCTTTTCTTTCTCTCTTTCTTTTCTCGCTTCCTCTCTTCTCTTACTTTTTTCTCTTTCTTTTTCTCTCTCTCTTTATAAAGCAATTCTTTCATTCAACGAATTTTAAGCTAAACGAAATAAATATTTATTATACATAGTTCCACTATCATCATTCTTCCATTCCTCCTCCTTCTTTCTTCTATTGTTCGGATGGTTGACGGTGGAAGAGCCAAGTGTCGACCAGTGTATGTGTCCATGCTGACATCAAACGTCTCTCCTCCGACACTCAAACCGCTGCCCTCTCTCCGACGAATGCGGTGGCGGCGGTTTTTTGCCAGACGAATTCCCGCTGCTATTGCCGCGTACGCAAATGGATAGGTGACCGGGAGAAAGATCAGTCCGTGAAGAAGACCGATTGAGATGGCGAGAAAGACAGTCTTGAAGAAGGTGACGATCATGTACGCCGGAACGTCCGCCAGCACGGCCACCTGATTACAATGGAGTTGAAGGCGTTGACAACCGAATTCCGATTCCTGCACGAAATCGAAACTTAAAAATTGTTTCGATTTCCGACGAAATTTCGTTTCCTTCATAAACTTGACGAGAATTTCGGAGAATTATTATAAAATGAAGATTTGATTAAAGAAAATCTTTTTAAAGTTTTCGAAAAATTTACTTTTTCTTAAATTTCGGTTTCGTAAGATTGGGGTGGGATGGGACTACCGGCATTTCTGGGCACGGGCGCCAGGGGACGTAACGGAATTACAGTTTTCCTGCTACCCTTTCCCTCCGATTTCGGTTTTCGGAGAAGAACTCTGCTCTTCTGGAACTTGCGCAAAAATTTTGCAGAATCTTTTCTGCACAATTTTTCCGATTTCCGGCAATATTTTTTGGGAAATTTGAATTAATTTTCGTTGCATTCCTGCTACAGATATGACTTTAACGAATATAATAATGGAAGCGAATTTTAACCCCAAAATACGCCAAATTATTAAGCATTTTTTCAAGTTATACATAATAAAAGAAATTCTAAAATTTGGAGCCGAAAGAACCCACAGAACAGAGTGAATAATTCCCTTTAAAATACTCGAAAAACCAACCGCCAAAATGGTGGACACCGCGCCCTGGGTAAGCGGCAAGCCCAACGCACCCACGCCTCCCGTATTCGGTCCGTCGACGTCGCTTGCGTTGACCGTCACGTAGCCGTATGTGATGTGCGCGGAGTAGTCCACCGAGAAGCCGATGGACATGATGATCGTGATCATCGAGATGGCGTCCTATTTGGAGAGCATCAGTTTTGCACACAAATCTTTGGACATACAGGCGGCTTGGAGATTCATTCCTACATACCAAGTGTGCAACCATTTTCGATTTTCTCAATGTGAAATTATTTCTAATTTTGATACTCGGCTTTTGCCTATATTCAATTTTCAAGCATTTTTCGAAAAATTTCCGAAAGTGTTACACCTCTGGCTAGGACTTTTCTGTCTATCAATTCTGCCTTCTCTCCTTTGGCAAACCTTCACAAGAAAGCGTACCAAGTTGACGCCCCCACAGCGTCATGTAGCCGATAACTCCCACGTCGATGGACGCGATCGCCAACGTCACCCAGACGGCGCACGATGGCTGCGGGATCAGAAGAAGCGCGATAATGACCATGACGAGCATGGCGATGATGATGTTTTGGACCGTGTTCGGCACAATGATGGCATACTGGTCGGTAAACAACCAGAGCGGCATGAACGTGGTTATGTTGTAATTGGTGGGTAGCGAGCCGCCACTGCCCGCATTAGGAGTGTCGCGTCCTGTTGTCCACCGACGACGAGATGTCGCGGAGTCCGACGAGGACATGCACAAATGGAGGATAAAGTTGTGAAGTGGCCAATTTGTTTAAATACTAAGAATGCGATCGTTCGCCTTTTGAAATTATGCCATAAAGCCTTTTTCATTTATGATTTTGTAAATAATGCATTTGACGTCATCAACTCGGGCTTAACACTGAAATAATAAAAAACTTCAAAGCATAGCGACAAAGAAAAAATTTACGAATATTTTCAAGTAAGGTCATTATTTAAAAGCAATTTAAACAGTTTTTTTTAATTTTAGAAAAGCAGCCCTTTTTACACCAAAAATATGTAGTTATAGATGAGTCTCTACATACGCACGAAAATTGTTAGCAATACTTCAATTATATATATTTATATACAGATGGTTTGGCACGAGTTGGTGATTTCGTTTTTTATTCATATTGAAAATCCTTCCAAACGAATTTGAGTTGTAAATTGGTGCAAATGTTTATTTTCTTTTGTTAGTTTTTTTGCAGATTGTTAGAGATTCTATTCTATTGTTATACGCAGTCTTCTCAGGTATGCCAAAATTGTTCTTCTTAACAGTACTCTTCTTCATCCTTTTTAAGCAAAATAATAAAAAATTGTATAATAATTTAAAAAACGAGGCCAAACAGCTTTTAATTGACATTGTGAAATAGTTTTATAAGCAAGGGAAACAAAGAGGAATTAAGCAAGAAAATCTTCATTCCACTACAAGACTATAACATAATAGCTTAGCGGATCGCTTGGGGTTTTTATTTTATAAAATTCACAAATTTAGCTTAACGAGTGAAATTTTATCACAACACATACCAGTAATCATATATAAGTGAATCTTTTCCTCTGAGTTATGTGAACAAATATTCTCTTGTAAATGCGCCTCTAAGCGTTGAGAAATGAAAGAGTTGTTTGACAGATCTGAGAGACGGATGACCTCGATTATTGGAGGTGTATGTGAGAAAGAGAAAAGAGTGGTCAGTCAGCAAGTAAAAAGACAAAAAGGGAAGAGAAGGAAGAATAATATTGTCATGTGCATTGCGTTATTCCATTCTGTGGATATATGCATGCATTCGTCACCGCGTCGATTCGAGAAATCCTTACTATTGATCTCATCTCGCTTCCGTCGGCTGTAAAGAAAAATCGTCATCTACGAGAAATGAATCAGAATGAAGACGGGGGACAGACGCAGAGAAGTGAGGAATAATACAGTGCACATAAAATGAGGACTTTAAAAGTGCGTCACGCACCACATAATCTTCCATATACAACCACTATAAAGCAACCGCTCTCTGCGTTTTCTCTTCCCCCATCGTCTCTAACTGAGCACTCTTCCATACGAATTGACCAAAAATCTGTAATCGCACATCGTGGAAACGTACAAATTCTAAACGTCTGACTTCTCTGCAATTTCTCTCTTCCCTACTTACCAACCTCTCTCCTCTTCCCTTTATGTATTGTTTTCGGAAACCCACCGGAAAAAAACGCAAATGCCTATACCTGTGTACATAACTGTAAGCATATGTACGTCCGTCTCCACTTATTATATTTCTCTTCCTTTTTGAAATTTTGCTCATCACGCACAGCAAAAAATCTTCCTTAAGACCTACAGCGGTGATGCGTCGTCATTTCGAAATATCGCCATCAACTTGAACTCCCGGAACAATCGTCCTCCGCCGAGAAAATGCCGCACTTTGACTGCATCGAGCGGCCACTTTCCAGCTTCTTCTACCGCTACGGCTGCTTTATCTGCAAATGGCCGCTGCCGTTCATCGTCTTTCCGGTGCTGATGACGTTGGCGATGAGCACCGGCTTGTTGCAGCTGGAGCCACTGACCGACGCAATCTATTTGTTTACGGCCGCGCGGCGCACCGTCGAAGGCAGAGCGACAGGCGATCCATGAGCTATGGCCGCTAATGAACGGGACTTATATTCCCGGTCGCTCGGTGACGCAATCTCGTGAGGTTCAGGTGGGGTATATATATATATATGGAGGGGGGGGGGGGGATCAATTAAAAAAATTAATCCCATCTACAACAATCAAATTTAATGATAAAATCGAAGTGCGCTTCATTTTGCCAATTTGAACAGAAACAATATATTTGAAAATGAATACATTCACGATATTCATTATATAATATATCTATTGAAGCTGACCGTCCGGTCGCGTGACGACGGAAACCATCCTGGAAAAGCGCTACGCGGAGGCCATCCACCGGCTGGACATGTTCATACAGAACCGTGTCAAGGTGGTCCATGATAACCGGAACTACTACTATAGGGACCCTCTGCCTCGGTATGCACAAGGCGGGCTGTCCGGGCAACAAGCATGTACAGCTGATCTCGGACCTTTATCAACGCGGCATAAACCTCACCTATCCGACCATTCAGCTCGGAAACATGTAAGTTTTTCAGTTTTTTACCGCTTTGATATCAAATTTTCACTTTGATCCATGATGGACTCAGTTAAAAACGATCGGAAAAAATTGTATTTTCACAATTGGGTTACATGTTCGGAATTAGCATGCGCTTTAATTAATTATTATTGATCAAAGTTTCATAAAATTGAGCCGCTTTTTCATTGTCAAAAATTGCTTGAGAAAATTGAGCTGGGATGAGTTGACCCCTAAAAACTTGTGGTTGGCACGGAGGTTTGAGCAGGATGGGTAAAAGAATTCACTCTTGACATACACCAGCAGAGCGTTTGTGCTGCCATTACTAAGCTATAGTCATTTCCTATATAACACTTTTCTAAAAGTAAAAATTTGATGTCATAAAAACTTCAATTGGTTAAAACTGGAAAGAAACATTTAATTTTCCCTTGTTCATTCTTCCGATTTGCGTTAATTTTGTCTTGATTTCCGTAATTGAAAAAATTATTTCCATTAAATTCTCTGAAATTTTTTTCAATTTATATTTTCGAACCATTAAAAAGTTTTAATTAAATTTGGAAATTCGAGCTTAAATTTTAAAAAATTTAAATTAAAAAACCGAACTTTTAACAAATTTAATTTGGAAAATCCTCTTTTCCTCCTCGTCGGTGGGATGGCCGAGTGGTTAAGGCGTTGGACTTAAGTTCCAATGGACGAAAGTCTTCGTGGGTTCGAACCCCACTTCCACCATATTTTTTTAAACCGGAAATGTGTCTTTTTAGACGCGGCTACATCGGCAGCAGCTTGGGCGGCGTGACCGTCTTCCATGGGCTGAATGGCACGCTGATGCTGTCTAGCGCCAAGGCGTGGCTCATGGTCTACCATCTCCACTTCTACCCGCCCGAGATCTCCTATATTTCCGGGCTGTGGGAGAAGGTGAGCACTATGGGCGTTTTTTTGTTCACAAAAGTGACAATATAG
This sequence comes from Dendroctonus valens, assembly GCA_024550625.1. Lineage (NCBI taxonomy): Eukaryota > Metazoa > Arthropoda > Insecta > Coleoptera > Curculionidae > Dendroctonus > Dendroctonus valens. The sequence goes on along the minus strand of JAJTJO010000311.1, from coordinate 8,140 downwards.
GAGAATTTTAAGTTACAAGTTTCTTCGGGGTGTCTCGAGGAGCCTTTCGCTATTTTTTAAAGTTTTCTATTAAACTGCCGCAAAAATCTAAGGAAAAAACAACTGAAACGTGTAGCAGCACTTTTAGTAAAGATTTCCATTTTAGAAAATTTTACGCTCATTCTAATATCCGAAATTTTGATTTCTGAAATCAAAAATCTTTTTCTGTGCAACAGTGATAGGACGCTGCAAAAAAGTTAAAAAGGAAAAATGTAAATTGAATTTATTGAATTCATAAGAATTTTCGGAACCCACATGACGTCATTTTCCAGAAAATGATGCGCATCAAACAGGTAAATGATACATAATTTTTAATAAAGGAGAATTTCAATCACTTTATACTTGAATAAAAATGATTTTAGAAAAGGATGTCATGTTTGGGCTCCAAAAATTTTACATATGCTTGTTTGAAGCTTAATTAAAATTATAATGAGATGAAAAATAAATTATTTATTTGAAAATTTGATCGTATTACTTATTTTTAATAAAAATATTTTTTCACAAAACTTTTCACTAACACGCCAACAGGCCTTCGAGACGGCGCTTCTCCACTACCCACCGGACCCGTTCATCCGTTCACATTCTTCCACTCGCAGACGCTGGCGGAAGAGTTGAAACGAAACGCGGACTCGTTGATTCCACGCTTCGTCACCGCCTTCGCCATCCTCGTTGTGTTCTGTGTCGTCTGTAATATGTCGCTCTCCGATTACGGACCCTACATCGACTGGGTGGTGTCGAAGCCGATTCTTGCCGTATTGGGTGTGGTGAACGCGGCCATGGGCATCGTGTCAGCGGTGGGCGCCCTCACGTTGGCCGGTTTCCCGTACAATGACATCGTTGGCGTAATGCCATTCCTCGTCGTGGGTACGCTTTGGGGGGGGGCTGCTTTATCCAAGGGGAAAAGTGTTTGGAACAATGATAAACGCAAATGACGGAAATGTTAAATTCCGGAAATCGGAATGAAAAATATTGAAAATCGGAAAATAATTTATAATATAATTTTCCATTACAGCGGTCGGCATCGACAACATGTTCCTGATGATTGCGGCGGTGCGGCGCACGAACCGCGCCCACAGCGTCGGTCGGCGGGTGGGCGAGGCGATGAGCGACGCAGCCATCTCAATGTTCATCACCTCGTTGACAGACGCGTTCTCGTTCGGCGTCGGATGCATCACCGCCATTCCAGCCGTCCAGATCTTCTGCCTTTTCACATGTGCAGCCGTCATTTTCACGTTCGTCTATCAGGTGAGACAGGAGAAGGTAGTTATCGAGCGGAAGTAGATAAATATTTTCAAAATTCGAAGAAAAAATGCGAAAATTAAAAGTACAAAATTTTACGATTTTTTGAAAATATTTAAATTAAAGAAAAAATTCAACGAAAAGGGAGGAATTTTTAATTTGAAAAATCTCTACTAAAATTAAGAAAATAAAATTAAAATTGCCTATGGAATTAGTGAAAAACAATAAAATTCTGCTAAGCAATAAAGTGCGCAAATTTCTTCTGCACAAATAGTGGTGTGCAAATTTTTGACCATTCTGGGCAAGGGGCGGGGAGGGAGCTTTCGGCATGATGGCACGGATATAACTAAAATGAATGGCTGTTTGCGAAAATCTAAAACTAAAAATGGTGCCGACGAATTTTATTGAAATTTTGTAAATAAACATCATCTTTCAGATCTCTAAAGTCGGATTTTTGACAACCTTTTTTGGCCAAACTTTTTCAACCCTTTGATCATAAGCTATGATTAAATAGGAACATGAAAATTAAATATAATTGATAACTATCGTGCGGAATCCGAAACAGTCGAAATTTTGATTTTAAAGTTTTTTCATCTTAATCAGGTGATCACGGAGTAAGCCGAAAATGACATGCATTTGCTAATTCAATTTATCCGGTTCCGACTACAGATTTCCGGCTTCTCAAAATTTCGGATTTTTCGGAATCTAAATTAAAAATGAATTCCTTCCAGGAATTCTTGTAAGGTGGAGGGAAGGGTTCTATTGGAAGAAGTTTTCCCGTTTCTCATTAGCTGACCTTCTTCACCGGCTTGTTGGCGCTGAGCGTCCAGTGGGAGGAGCGTAACCTGCACTCCGTCCGGCTGAAGCCGACTGTGCCCGACCAATATGCGGCGACGTCCAGCGCCTACATTCGTTGGTTCTGGCTTGGCTCACACACCGACCCGACCAATCCGGCCAACACGGCCGCCAACTGCAAGGAATCGAGTGCGGCGCTCTTCTTCCAGAATTGGTTAGTTTATTTTTTTGATTCGTCAGTGGTGCATACATACATACATGTTAGAGCTATTAAATGGAAGGATGACCATTTCAGGTTTGGTCCAATTTTAATGCAGCCGACGATCAAGCTGATCGTCATCCTTTGGTACGTCATCTACCTGGCGTTCGGCGTCTACGGTTGCTCACAAATCCGCGAGGGTCTCGAGCCGGTAAACCTGCTGGTGGAGGACTCGTACGCCATTCCGCATTACCGTGTCCTCGAGAACTATTTTTGGCACTACGGTGCCACCCTTCAGGTAGGGAGTTTTAAATGTTAAACTTTAAAAAATATACGAATAAAATTCCATTTTTCGTATGTGAAATCTTTACATAATTTTCTTAATTTTCTGTGGAATTTACGCCTCGCTCGTTTGTTTGTCTTCCCTCTCTATATCCCTTCATCTCACACACTTTCCACCTCTCTCGTTCTCTTTCTTTGTCTCAAATAGTTGGAAAAAAGCATTGTTTTATGAAACGTATTCACAAAATTTTAAATCTTTACTTAATCAAAATTTTATCGATCAACTCCTTCATTGTCTAAATCGCTTGGAATGAGTTGCTTCGGGATGAATGGATGAGACCCATAAGCGCCAGAGCACCAGACGCTTCCGAAATTAGAGGTCAATTTTTGGAATTTTTTCGGATTTTTTTTTCTAAGAAATTTGAGAAGTTGCGGTGCATCTCTAGTGTATAAACTTGTTTTCTTTTACGCACAGGTGGTGGTGAACAACGCGCCAAATCTAATGGATCCGGAGGAGCGCCGACGGCTCAAGTCGATGGCGCACGCGTTTTCCAACACTCGGCATACGGTCGGCGACGACTCGCTGCAGTTCTGGCTACTCGAGATGGAGAGTTATTTTGAACGTGATCTGCGCACGGACGTCGCCGACGCGCGCGATACGTTCTACAAGCTGGCCGGTCACTTTTTCCACTCAAAATCAGCGGACGTGTGGCCGGACGACGTCCGCTGGGCCAAGCTGCCGAACGGCCAAATGGGCATTCGCGCTTTTCGGTTAGTTTTGTGGTGGTTTTTTTTTCGAAAAGTCTTTGGTGGCTTAAATTTGATTCATGCAGAGACCTTGAATCATCATTCAGATGGATCAGTGTCTCGTTTAAATCGCAAAAAACGAAATTTTCGCGATTAAAATGAATCACGAAAATGGTGATCCAGTTTCACATAAGCCTAACCTCTACATCAATTGAACCATTATGGAAACTATTATTCCATTCGAATCGTTTGAACCAAAGATTTGTTCAAATGGCGTTTCATTTAACGATTCACGATTCAAAAATCGATTCAAAGTATAGTCATGTGCGTTTCGCAGAAAAATATGCGAAAACAATTTTTTTGAAATCGATTTTTCCAAAAAAAGGGGAGTCAAAAATGTCCGGAAAATTACGGAAGAGACTGAATTTGACTGAAGAGTTTAAGGCTAGACCCATAGTAAAGGCTTTTATACTATGATTTTCAAATGAACATTTTAATTATATATAGTTGAAAGTAAAGTTTTCACTAAAATCTTTTAGTGACTGACTGAAAAACTAAAATAAATAATTTTAAAAATTCATATTTTATCGGAATACCTTTCTTTAACAGTTGACATTCTTAGTATTTACAAATTTGTCCACTTCACAACTTTATCCTCCATTGTGCAGGTTCCTCGTCGGACTCCGCGACATCTCGTCGTCGGTGGACCAACAGGACGCGACACTCCTAATGCGGGCAGTGGCGGCTCGCTACCCCAATTACAACATAACCACGTTCATGCCGCTCTGGTTGTTTACCGACCAGTATGCCATCATTGTGCCGAACACGGTCCAAAACATCATCATCGCCATGCTCGTCATGGTCATTATCGCGCTTCTTCTGATCCCGCAGCCATCGTGCGCCGTCTGGGTGACGTTGGCGATCGCGTCCATCGACGTGGGAGTTATCGGCTACATGACGCTGTGGGGCGTCAACTTGGTACGCTTTCTTGTGAAGGTTTTGCCAAAGGAGAAGGCAGAATTGATAGACAGAAAGTCCTAGCCAGAGGTGTAACACTTTCGGAAATTTTTCGAAAAATGCTTGAAAATTGAATATAGGCAAAAGCCGAGTATCAAAATTAGAAATAATTTCACATTGAGAAAATCGAAAATGGTTGCACACTTGGTATGTAGGAATGAATCTCCAAGCCGCCTGTATGTCCAAAGATTTGTGTGCAAAACTGATGCTCTCCAAATAGGACGCCATCTCGATGATCACGATCATCATGTCCATCGGCTTCTCGGTGGACTACTCCGCGCACATCACATACGGCTACGTGACGTCAACGCAAGCGACGTCGACGGACCGAATACGGGAGGCGTTGGGTGCGTTGGGCTGGCCGCTTACCCAGGGCGCGGTGTCCACCATTTTGGCGGTTGGTTTTCGAGTATTTAAAAGGGAATTAATTCACTCTGTTCTGTGGGTTCTTTCGGCTCCAAATTTTAGAATTTCTTTTATTATGTATAACTTGAAAAAATGCTTAATAATTTGGCGTATTTTGGGGTTAAAATTCGCTTCCATTATTATATTCGTTAAAGTCATATCTGTAGCAGGAATGCAACGAAATTAATTCAAATTTCCCAAAAAATATTGCCGGAAATCGGAAAAATTGTGCAGAAAAGATTCTGCAAAATTTTTGCGCAAGTTCCAGAAGAGCAGAGTTTCTCCGAAACCGGAAATCGGAGGGAAAGGGTAGCAGGAAAACTGTAATTCCGTTACGTCCCTGGCGCCCGTGCCCAGAAATGCCGGTAGTCCCATCCCACCCAATCTTACGAAACCGAGAATTTAAGAAAAAGTAAATTTTTCGAAAACTTTAAAAAGATTTTCTTTAATCAATCTTCATTTTATAATAATTCTCCGAAATTCTCGTCAAGTTTATGAAGGAAACGAAATTTCGTCGGAAATCGAAACAATTTTTAAGTTTCGATTTTCGTGCAGGAATCGGAATTCGGTTGTCAAACGCCTTCAACTCCATTTTAATCAGGTGGCCGTGCTGGCGGACGTTCCGGCGTACATGATCGTCACCTTCTTCAAGACTGTCTTTCCTCGCCATCTCAATCGGTCTTCTTCACGGACTGATCTTTCTCCCGGTCACCCTATCCATTTGCGTACGCGGCAATAGCAGCGGGAATTCGTCTGGCAAAAACCGCCGCCACCGCATTCGTCGGAGAGAGGGCAGCGGTTGAGTGTCGGAGGAGAGACGTTTGATGTCAGCATGGACACATACACTGGTCGACACTTGGCTCTTCCACCGTCAACCATCCGAAAATAGAAGAAAAGGAGAGGAATGGAAGAATGATGATAGTGGAACTATGTATAATAAATATTTATTTCGTTTAGCTTAAAATTCGTTGAATGAAAGAATTGCTTATAAAGAGAGAGAGAAAAAAGAAAGAGAAAAAGTAAGAGAAGAGAGGAAGCGAGAAAAGAAAGAGAGAAAGAAAAGAAATAGAATATACAAGACAGATAAAAATAATAGATATTGGCAAGACTCGAAGATGTGCCTCTTCTGTTAAGAACTGATATTTGCTAAAAACCGGATTTTGGATTGAAACGTTTTTTAATATTGTCGTAATAATTTAGTTTTCGGTTTAAAACCTAAATTCATATCCCAACCTGTTTTGAGCTCTTCTTGTGGGGTCTCCAAGTTAATTATGTATGTGTCAAGTACGTGACGAATAATAGAAAATAAAATTTAATCTCACAAATTAGAAGGATTTGGGTTTCCCCTCCCCCCCGGGACAGAAGCGAACCATTTTTAACTGGAAGAATGATTTTAGTCTAATGATGTTGAACGGCCATAACTTTTTAGGGCAAATTGGGATTTTTTTTACTTTTCTTGCTTTGGTCTCCAAAATTGTTCAAGTGCAATTTTTGCATATGTTTGCATAAATAGTAATTTCTAGATTGTCATGTCCGCCGTTAAACTATTAATAAACCACGGTTTAATAAACGTCGGTTAACGATTAATAAACCGTCGTTTGAATATATCTCTGCACAGCTTTTGGGTCGGGTTCCGACCGCATTTGATAAAGTCGCCCACGTTTGCCGCCCGGAAGCCATGCGTTGAGCGGTATATGCGTAACTGCTGCACACAAATACATATTTTAGTGTGTGCTAAACAGTCGAGAAATCCGGTAATAATGTTCATCTGCTTTTGCGGAGTGTCCCCTCTTTCCTGGGAGACAATGTTGATAAACAAGGAGATAGGGACTTTGTGGCAGCGATCGTAGTCCTGGTTCCGTATTATGTCGGCCAGCGATGTGCTATTGCTGGACGCGTTCCACTTCACTAACTGGTATCGAAGCTCGCATATCGTCCGGTTGAAGCGAAGTTTCGGGTTTGTCGGCTTAAATTGAATTTCCTCAACGAACTTTATCAACTTCCGAAATCTGCTTTTGAATTCGAATTCAAATGAATAATTAAATTCAAATATTTTTTGCCTAAAATGGGGCTACAAATTTGAACTGTTCAACCCTCCGTCCAGGCTGATTCCAAAATCCGTTTTTGAATCCGGATTCAGATCAAAAAAGTGTTTATTAACTCCCTCATTTACCTTTTTTTCTTCCAACGACGTTTCGGAATTGTTTTTGATAACTGTGCCTCCTTCAGCTTCTTCACTTTCATTTATCGAGAAGACATACGTTGTTGGCGGTGATTGATGGGTTGCTATGGACAAGGTGTTCAGGGACGAAAGTGAAAGGTGCCGTTTTTTCATTCGTGCCCAAACGCAATTTTGGATAGCAGCGGCTGAAAACAAAAAGACCGGAGATGCTACATGCACATTGATGTGCGTAGATCTCCTTTATTGTCGATTGGTCAGGCCCATATCAAAAAGGAATGGAAAGACGAACAGACTTGTAGTTTCCAATATTACGGATAGGTCGGCTAGCGTCAACTCCCACCCAGTCCAGAAATGATGCCCCTAGAGCTATTGAAGCGGGATTTGGCTCAAGACCCGTTTTTAATTATGTATAATTGATTTATAAGTAATAATACAGTAATAAATCTTATCTACTCCTAGTAAGCAATGTTTAATTCAAAATGATTCCGAGTTACCTCCTGGAAGCGTGGAGGCGAGCACGACATTAAGTAAAAGAAGATCATTTAGGCAGATCATCTTCTTAAAGTGCTCATAAGACTTATATTTGAAAAAAGTGCCAATATAATTAAAATAATACATTTGAAAAAATAATTGCAAGATGCGCGCAATTTACCTTTGTTATGGGCGCTAGCAAAGCCAAAAATAATTTTCCTAATTCTTTTGTCGAAACGAAATGACTCGTTTTCTTTCTTACACAGAAAGCTTTAGTATTCTAAAACGGCTTTCAAGCAATACTTTAAAAAACCTTAAATTACCCTAAGTTCGTGAGGATAAGCCGCACCGATTTTTTTCTCTGCTACCTCTTACGAGATACAATAAGGGAGAGAGATTATCTTCTGTGCGTGTGTAAACAAAAGATCTAAGGCGAGAGGAAGAGAGAGACGTGGAAGAGTCGAAATCAAATGATTAGACAACGAAGGCAAATTAGTTGGAAATTTGGTTCATTTTAGTTCGTGTAAAGTGCGTAAAAATAAAAACTTTGTTATGTAAACACATTTTGAAGTTCTACGATGAGTTGTAACTAAAAAACCTCAAAGTGCATGCATGAGTCAGATGAGCAAATTATATTAATTTTAGGAATGTTTGTTGGGAGAGGAATCCGTGAAATGATGTATTTTACGACATTTGCATACTGTTGCGTTGGTCTATTTTGTATTCAAAAAAGTTAATGCTAATATAATGCCTTAAAACACCAA
>JAJTJO010000032.1:4352517-4612595 GCA_024550625.1 Dendroctonus valens | reverse complement strand
GATACTTGCAGTGGCGAGGGAAGGTCTTCTGTCCTTAACCGATCTTAAACACTTAAACATTCCTAGATCTTTGTCGTGGGCTTCTAGATCGTTTTAATGTTATGTTTCCCTAGGATCTTCCCAATTCTGTCCGTAACTCTGGGAATGAAAGACAGAAGGGCCCTTTGAGTGGTTTCACGCTTTTCGCCACGGTCCCACCCTTGCTGCTCTTTTGATGTCTATCTGAGAGTATCCGTTTTGAAGGAAAGCCGTTTCTAAATGCTGTAGCTGCGCTGATAGGTGCTGTGGTTCACATATTTCCAGGTTCTATCAGTGAGAGTCTTGATGATTCCTTGTTTTTGACTCGGGTAATGGTTGGATAGCTTGTGGAGGTATCTGTCCGTGTGGGTGGCTTTTCTATAAATCCGATGGTCCAATTGGTTCCCGTTCCTAGATACCAAGACATCCAGGAAAGCCAACTGTTGGTTGTGTTCAACTTTCATGGTAAATTGTATCTCTGGATGTTTTTTGTTCAGGTGGCCGAGGAACTTGTCCAGGTTATCGCGTCCATGTCTCCATATCATGAACCTGTCATCGGCATATCGATACTAGATAGTAGGTTTTAAGGATGCGGTTCTCAAATCTGTTTCATCGAATTTCTCCATGAAGACATTTGCTACAACCGGGGTGAGTGGGCTTTCCATGGCTACTCCTTCCTTTTGTTCGTAGAAGTCTCCATTGCACAGGAAGTAGGTGCCTTTTAGACCAGCCTTGAAGATATCTGCGGTACTCTCCTCAAATAGATCCGACACTAGTTCTATGGATTCGTCCACGGGTTATTTTGTGACACGACATTATCGTTATTGGTTTTCCTTTTCGTATGGGAACGGCGCTTGTACATTTGTTCTGGCTGATTTGGATTTGTTGACAAAATGTTGCTAATTCCGATGGAAAATCAGCCAATGTTAATGAGAGAAGAACTATCTGGCTTGTCCAAGATCAACGAAACTCAAATTTTATAATTTCAGATTGATTAATGAACTAAAATCTGTTTCTTCTACTAACACAAAAAATACTAAACATGAGATTATGGAATAAAAACATTTTGAAAAGTTTTGGACACGATGATTAAGCAAAACGAATGAAAATTTAAAACTCAATGGCAATCATCTAAAGCTTGAATTGCAAACTAAACAATGCGGATTTATGGTGGCTCAAAACACTAAATCGAAAAATGTTTTTGCAAGAAACGCCTTGACACGTTAAACACCCTGTATAGAAAAACACCTGTTTTTCAATTGAATAAACTAATAGATTTCCAAAATAAACCGACAGGAAATCCAAAAGAAATGCTCCTGAGGGATTAAAAATTGCATTTAGGGAAAATAAATGTTCTGAAGCAACTGAGAGCCAATATTTTGAAGACCGATTGAGATATTCTGAAAAGTGCAAAGAAAACAGGAAATTTTGTGTAGCAAAAAATATATCAAGTGCTCCACGAAAAAAAAACACTTTTTACTTAAAGCAAACGTAAAATTTCTGCAGCAGATTCAACATTCTCAAGAAAATCGTAACGTTTTGATACTTGGATGACCTAAAAATGCCATTATATTATAAAAAAATGGGTTGTCAGTTTTTAATGGGCCACCCTGTATATATTTCGTAGCTGAAGAACGAAATTTTCGATTTCGAAAAAGAATTCGACAAATCTTCAACTGGACGTTCGCAGGTTCTTGATAGAAGCAAGTGTTTGACACAGAAGAAGGAAACAAACCCAGAAAATGTATGGTTTTGCCTTTTGTTAATGAAAAAAATATACAGAGTGTCCGGTCAAAGAGTGTCCAACACTTGTCACACACACCAGAATAAAAAAAACATTAGTAGTATGTGGTATGTGGCAGCATAGTTTGATTAAGTTATGAAAAAATCTTCGAGTTAGCAAAAGTGAAATTTTGGAGCATTGACGAAGTCCGTAAGTTTGGATTAAAGATGTTTGAAATCGATAACTTCCGGGTTTTTAACAGCCATGGCTACCATCTTCAGAGTTAATTCAGAACATTGAAAGGAGCTAATTGGGATTATACTTTTTCGCATTATAGAAACGTGGAGAAGAAGACAGACACTTCAACCAAGGTTTATCTGTTTTTATAGATTCTTTTACAAAAAACCCTTAAAAACACCGCTGATACCAAATCACCCGGTATATAATAGAAGGCTTTTTTGATCCCTTGCTACCCAAGGCTATTTTTCTATTGATTAATTTGTATTTTTCCGGGATAAATCAGTCAACTAAAGTCTGAATAAGTCATCCTTCGTGCGCTCTTGTTTTTCCATATAAGGTCTTCAACCTGATTACTCTCCACCTGGGAAATACCCTGAGAACTAGAATAATGCATGTTCTAGTGCATTGTTTCAAATTCCGTTTGCTCCAGCGATATTTGTTTTTATCAGAGCAAATCATGTAATATTCCAAGCGGATAAAGGAGGAGGGTTGAAGGGTGAGGACAGAAACCTGCCCTTTCTAAAAATACATAAACGCTCACAGAACTGACATGTCAGCCTCGGAACCCGCCGGATTAATGACGACGACAGCACGAAAAAGTAAAAAACGAGTATGGAAAAGGAATGTAATAAGATTGGGGTAGCTGGGAACATTACATCATGGACCAACAAAGACTACGAGATAATATTGGAAATGGAGGAAAGCAAAATAGACACCTGCGCTCTCTCAGAAACTAAGAAAACCGGCACTGGAAAGCAAAGATACCAAAACTACACATTATTTATAGTGGCGTTGACTAGAACATGAGAGGTAGAGGAGGGTGTAGGGGATTATTGGTCAATAAGAAATTCGAAACCAGTATCAAGGAAGTACAATATATAGATTGCAACAGCATACAAGTTACAAAGGAACTGGCGGGAGGATACCAGGTGCAGGCAAGCCGAAAGAAGAAAGAGAAGAATTTTTCGACATCCTGCAACACACGCTAGAAAAGATACCCAGAAAAGTCATCATCATGGACGACCTTAAACTCAAGAATTGGTAATTCTGTTGTTCAGGGATCATGCACAGTTTCAAAGAGATACGATAATGCTGATATAAACATGGCCCACAATGAACTACGTATTAAAATACATATTTTTGACCACAAGGAGCAACAGAAATCACCTCTTCAACACAAGAGGCCACAAATCGGCCATATACAAACAATACAAAACGATCACAGATCAAGAAAGCCATAAGAGAATCAGGATCTTCTTCTTCTTCTTCTCCTCGTACGTTAGGACTCAGAGTCCTGTGTTTTTCTTCAACTTCCTAGTCCTGGGATGCTGATGTCCAGCTTTCGTACCATCGCTTCGATGGTCTCCTAGGAGTCTTGAGCTGTTAGGTTTTGGTCTTTGGCGATTTTTGCCATTGCGGGGTCGTCGGTCATTCTCTCTACATGGTCTCTCCCACGCTCTTCTCCTTGCTCTGGTCCCTCTTACAGATCCGAAACCTTACATGTACTCTAATTTCCTCACTGCTTTTCATATCGTATAGTGTGTGTCCTGTGATGGATCGTAGTACTACTCGCATTTCTGTTGTTCTTACAAGCGTTTGGTTGTTGTGTTTTCCGCTCTTGTTTCTGCGGCGTATGTCATCACTGGTCTCACGCACGTTGTTGTAGATTCTGACTTTACTCCTTATACTCATGTGCTTGTTCTCCCAGATCATGTCTCGTAAGTACCCCGATTTAGAGCGACTTTGATGTTTGATTCCATTACTTCCTCCTTTAGATTCCTGTTACAAAGTGATGTGTGCTCCAAGATATTTAAAGGTCATCACCTGTTCTACACTTTGATTTGTAAACGGTGACTTGCATCTTCCGGGCTCTTTGGATATAGTGGGTGATTGTGTTTTCCGGGTAGATATTTCCATTTTATATTTATTTGTAGTTTGTTCGAACTTATATAAGAGTCTTTGTAGGTTGTCTTCATCCTCGGAGACTATCACTGTATCATCAGCGTAGCACATTATTTTTATTTCTGCATTTCCCATTCGATATCCCCTTCCAATCTGTTTGTTTTTGTAATAATTTCATCTATGATGATGTTAAACAATATAGGGCTTGGGCTGCCTCCTTGCCTAATTTCTGTGTTGACGGGTATTCTCCTTGTTCTATTTTCTGCTTTTACGAGTGTGTGATTGCCGGTGTTTAGCTCTCTGATGATGGACACAATATTCTGATGAATTTTCCTTTCTTCTAGGAGTTTTATGACGTCTGTCAGTCTTACTTATCAAATGCTTGGGTAAGATCTATGAAACACATGAACGCCGGTTTGTTGAATTCAATAGCTTTTTCGGCTATTTGGCAGAGTATGAATATGGCATCTATAGTGGATCTATTGTGTCTGAAACCTTGCTGCTCCTCACATATTCCCGTGCTGGTCACTTTCTTCTGCAATTTTTTTGTCACAGCTTCGAAACTGTGCTGAGAAGGGTGATTCCTCTATAGTTTTTGGGGTCTGTTTTCTCTCATTTTTTGAAGATTGGGATTGTTATGCTGTCCTTCCATTCTGAAGGTACTTTTTGTAGATATAATATTTTATTGTATAGCTCTTTTAATTCATCCATGAGTGCATCTCCTCCTATACCAGGTGATTTTCTGTTTTTTAGAGCGGTTGCCGTTTGTTTGATTTTCTCTATCGGTATCTGCCAAGTTGGTGGTGTTTCTTCATTTGTGGGTGTCTCCTTGGTCTCCGTGTTTTCCTCTTTATTACGGTAGAGTTGTTCAAAGTGTTTTTCCCAGTCTTCAGTAGTGATCTTTGAAATTTGGATATATTCGTTAACTGGTCTTTTTCTATTTCTTAGCATATTCCAGATTCTTTTCTGTCCTCTTTAGGTCCTTGGTCGTGTTCCATATCGGCAGAGAATTTTTCCCAATACTGTCGTTTAATTGACTAGATTTCTGCATTGACCCGGTTTCTGACCGCTTTATATACCTCGTACGTAATTGTGTTCGATCCGGTATTGCAGGTACGCTTTTCGTTTTCAGCTGCTAAGTCCTTTACCTCTTGTTTAAACCAAGGTTTAGTGTTTCGTTTTCAGGTTCTGGTTTTAGTTCTTCTTCCAAGTGCTTCTTCGGCTGCATTTAGTAGATTTGTACGTAATTTATTCCATGCCATTTCCACGTCGTCGTCATTTTTTATCCCATTATTTGTAATCTTCTGTTTCAGCCTTTGTTGGTATAGATGTTTCGTAGAATAATTTGCTAGTGCCTCCATATTGAGTTTACTGGTTGTTTCGTTCTGTTTTTTCTTTATTTGGTATGTCGTGACTCTTATTTTTGCCATTACGAGATTGTGATTAGTAACAGCATTTGCGGAACTTAAAGCTCTTACGTCCAGCACGTGGGAGGGGTGAATGTTTCTGGTGTTGTTATTATATAATCTATTATGGACTTTTGTCCTCGTGTGTTTTCAAATGTGAATTTATGTTGCGGTTTATGTTGAAAGAATGTGTTGTTAATTCGCAGTTCGTTAAGGGCGCATATCTGTATAAGTTGTTCACCGCTGTCGTTGATTGTTTCTTCATTAAATCGGTTTTCGATCCCCACTATTGTTTCATTGCCAATCCTTGCATTAAGATCTCCCAGGATAATTACTTCTTCTTGCTTTGGAATACCGTAGAGGGGTTCTCTGCAAGTTCTAGTAAAAAGTGTCCTATCTCTACCCGGGGTTTGTTGATGTCAGGCGCGTAAACACTGATTATATGACTTGTTTTGCTCTTCTGAAGTTTTAACTGTTAGTTGCAGCAGTCCTGTCGTTGACGTAGTTTATGCCGCTTATGTTGTTTTCCCACTTTCCATTCATCAATATGCCTACTACCCGACGTTGGTCTTCATTCTTTTCTCTTCCGCTGTATATGAAGAATGTAGTTTCCATACCTGGTGCTGCCCCTTGCCTTTCTTTTCGTTTCTGCTAAAGCACATATATCGATTCCTTTATTTTCCAGTTCCATTATTATTTCTTGATGTTTGCTGTTGAGAAGGTTACATTCCAAGTCGCCACTCTAAGGGGTTTGGGTTTTCTTATTCGTTTCCCTTGTTCTCGCCAAGATATTGAAGATATCGATTCCTTTATTTTCCAGTTCCATTATTATTTCTTGATGTTTGTTGTTGAAGGAGGTTACATTCCAAGTCGCCACTCTAAGGGGTTTGGGTTTTCTTATTCGTTTCCTTGTTCTCGCCGTGTCGTCATCAAAATAATCAATCCTATCCGAGGCTAAGTTGTTGGTTCTATGAACATAAGTTTTTTGGGACAGTTTTCAGAATCAGGATGTTTGCGAGATTTAATTTGGAAGAACAATATATGGCCACAGAGAGCAAGACAACGAATTTATAAGTCCTGCGTCAGGCCCATAATGACCTACGACCCGCCGAGACAAGAGCTGAATCGTCTGTTACCAAAGGAAAATGAGAACAGCGAGATGAGAATCCACGAACAATAAAAGGGATCACATTGCATGACAGGATATGCAACGAGAACACCAGGAGAAAACTGGGAGTGCAGATGGGTGGGAGAGGGACGCAGATGGGTGGGAGAGGGAGTGCAGATGGGTGGGAGAGAGACGCCGGTGTTGGAGAGACCACATAGAACGAATGTGTCCAGACTGAATTGCAAAGTGGGCTAAAACACAAAAACTAGAAAGAAGGAGCCCAGCTGGCAGGCCCCCAAAACGCGGGTATGAAAGTTGGACATAAGGATCACAGTAAGGCTGATGACAGAATTGACAGGACTTTGTCCTTTTACACCAACAAGAAGAAGAAGAATTGGGAGCAAATAATGTAATATTCCTGATTTTCCTAATAAATCAAACTCAGCAAAAACAAAGTTTTCAAATTCGTATAAATCTGCCAGAAACAGGTTTCTTGCCAGCCGGAAAAAAATAATGAAATACAAATCTATTTGCGTCAATTTGAAGCGCGAAATGAGTTTTAAGGTTCGGCGAATATAATATGGTAGATTTTTCATTTTATCATAAAAATGAGTTTGATGTCTAAACTCATAAAAGTGGGATTACTTCACCTGTGCGAAAAAGTAATAAGGAGAACCGTCTCACTTTATCTTAATTTGAGACATTGCCAAAGTGAAATGGGGCCCGGATATAACCATTTTTTCCCCCCAATTAATGCTTGATAACTTTTCAGCATAGAATAATTCCATCGCTCATTCAACGAAATTAACGGATGAAACATTCGAAATTCAATTATATAAAGAGGAGACTTCTCTAATAATGAATTTAAATAGCTAGAGCTAACTTTATTATCATTCAAATTGAAATTGCCAATTAACATGGCCGGGATTTATTTGGAAAGGAAAAACGGAGATGAGTTTCCAAGAATCTTTAATTGTTATCGTTCAACGTTCAATAGAGCCGAGCTATAGAAATAAAGTTCGACTCTTAGAAAATCACATCTTGAAACAATTATTTTTGTTAATCAATTTAAATTAGAACGCTGTTGTTGAAATCGACTCAGGAATCGAGAGCAAGGAGGAGGCTTGATTATATTGAGGCTAAAACTAGGAAATCATGACAGAGTGAAATCATTGAGGCTGAAATGGCCTCAATCTTTTCTATTTGCATACATTGACTAGGGAATATATTTCTCCAGAGCAATTTCGCTACAAGTGCAATTTCAGAAATAGGGCAAACATCGGGATGACGAGATATTAGATTTTAAAATGCACTCACGCCATTTTTCATTGAAAATTTAAATTTCAATTCGCTAAATTTTATTGTATCATTCAAGTCGCAAAAACAGAATAATTCCAAATTGGCCTCACTCTCATACTCATTGAGGAGTATTATAAATTAAAATCTTGTAGATTTTCATTGTAAATATTGATTTTTACTACTATCTTGAGTTTTATGGAAACAAGCACCTGAACCATACATGGGAATACAGTTTAAAGTTTTACGCAAATTTTCCTTGCTCTCGAACATCGAATCTAGTAAACATTTGAAGAAAGGCAATTTCTCTGCCGATTTATCAACTTTTTTAAATCAGAAAACTCTGTCTTTTAACTTCAGAGAGCTACAAACAACTCAAATATTTTTTGAACACAGAAAACTGATGTTGTGAAGCAATGTTATGAAATGAAGTTGACCAGTTATGTGCAGTTTTGTCATAAATGCAGATTGCAGATTTATATGATTAATTTGAAAACTCACTGAAGAAACAAAATTTTGAAAGTTTCTTAATTTTTTTCAACATCAGGGTGAGGAACTATGAATTGTTTCCAGCAGTAAAACGTTTTCTCAGAAAACATTTCCAGATAAATGACGAAATGTGACGAAACAGGGTATGAATATAAGCAATAAAAATGAGAAAATCTACCAGGCCGTAGAGGCAACATGGAATCGAATTAAAGCTGTTTGGTTGAAACAGTCAAGAAAATTTTTGCTCAAAATACAATAAAAAGAACATATGAATCAGTGGCAGAACCTAATACAATGACACGAAACAATTCAGTGAATGACTTCAAAACAATGTGAAAAAATATAAATGCACGACGAAAAGTATGACGACCTTAAAGCGCACAGAAAAAGTAGAGTAAATGGGAATTAGGAAGAAAACTGAGGCCAAATTCTGTGAGCATGAATCCCAAAAAGTAAGCCAATGATGATGAATCCAAAAATAGCGAATATAAAGAAAACATACTTAAAATACTTCTTCTTTTTCTTCCTTTTTGTAAGACATCTGCCTTGTTCTCTACTTTCTTAGAGTTGTACCTGGGATGATGAATTCCAGCTTTCATGCCAACGTATGGGTGGACGTCCAGGTGGTCTGCTGGATCTTGGGAGATCATCTCTTGCAATTTGCGGCAATCTGTTGGCGTCCATCCGTTCAACATGATCTCTCCATTCGCGACGTCTGTTTCGGGACCATCTAACTATGTCTTGGAAATTGCAAAGTTCTCAGATGTTTTCGTTTCTTTTGTGGTCCCTTAGTGTGTAGCCTGCTATGGATCTTAGAGACCTCATCTCTGCTGCTTTTTGTTGTGGAGTTTTCGGCTCTTGTTTCTACAGCTTAAGTCATAGCAGGTCTCACACAGGCCTTATATATGCGGACTTTGCTTTTAATGGACATGTGCTTGTTTCGCCATATTATATCTCTAAGGAATCCTGATATTAAAACTGCTTTGGTTGTTTGAGACTTTACTTCTTCTTGGAGGTCTCTGCTGCTCGTGATGTTGATACCGAGATATTTGAAGCTCATAACCTGTTCTACTGGTTTATTGCATATAGCAACTTCTGGGCTCTTTTGATATGATTAGCACTTTTGATTTTGCTACCGATATCTCCATGTTGTATTTGGTAGCTGTCTTTTCGAAATGATAAAGTATTCTCTGCAGGTTGTCCTCAGTTTGTATGGGCTTTCTGCCTTCCACTTGTATTTGGGTCCAGTTGTTAGTGTTTAACTCGCAGCAATTCTTGACATATCCGGGTGCACGTTTTTCTTTTTGAGAAGTTTCACAACGTTATTGAGTCTGACTCGGTCAAATGCTTTCGTAAGATCTATAAAACACATATATGCTGTTTTGTTCTATTCTATAGCCTTTTCAGCAATTTGCCTGATGGCAAACAGTTGACCTGTTTTTTCTGAAGCCTTGTTGCTCTTCGCATATGCCATGAGAGGATATATCTTCTGCCAGTATTTTAGTGAATAGTTTTAGTATTGAACTTAATATCGTGAAGAAAAAGAAGAAGAAGAAGATGATACTTAAAATACTTAAGATACAGACAGTTAAGTTTCAAAGATGAGGAAGGTTTCGTAAGATTTGAACATTTATTTAGTAAACCGTTTTAGAGTCGGATGGAATAATCGACGCAATGAAAAAACGTATAGTACGAAAGTAGAAGAACAAAAAGAATTAGCAGTATAAAAAAGCGCGCAAAACAACTCAAGAAATCAGAATGGATTTAGAAACAAGGTGAAGATATAAAGATGTGCGCAAAAAAGATGATTCAAGAGCACAAAATTTTTGAAGAAATTATGAAAGTAAGGAAAACAGCAAGAGCCAATTCTGTTATGATAAATCCGGAAAAGCGCATAGAAACGAATATGAAGAAAATATAAGATTAAAAGATGGAGACATTAGTTTGAAAGATTACAAAGTTTTACTAATATTTTAACATAAAACGTCCCCCGCTTTGGCACCAAATGGAGTCCTCTGATTACTGTCGAAACATTGAAAGTGAAAGTACAAGAAGAATCGACATTATAAAAGCGTAATCAAAACAAATGAGAAAATCAAAAGGAAATTCGAAACAAAGAGAAAAAACAGAATGGCACGGAAAAAGCTATGAGAATTTTCATGTGCAAAAAAATATAAAAAAAGTAGATGATTAGGAAGAAAGCCAGAGCAAATTCAGTGATGATGAATTCTAAAGAACGCGCCTAGTAACAAATATGAAGAAAATATAAATTTACAAAACGAAGACATTAGGCTGAAATATTATATAGTTTTCCTAATATTTTAAGATTAAATTTTATTCAGTGTGAAACCGCTTTGGAACCAGATGGAATCCTCTACTTAATTAAGAAACGTCGAAAATGTAAGAACAAGAAGAATTAGCATTATAAAATCGTGCGAAAACAAATCAGAAAATCAGAATGGGTTTCGAAACAATGGGAAGAAATGAACATGCCGGAAAAGTATGATAAGTCTCGAGTGCAAATAAAAACTGAAGAAATGTTAGAAATTAGGAAGAAGTGGGGAGCAAATCTAGTGGTGATGAATCGGGAAGAGCGAAGAGAAACGAATATGAAAAAAACAAAAACTTAAAAGATGGAGACATTAGATTGAAAGATGAATAAGTTTTCCTACTATTCTAATATTAAATGTATTTATTTAGCAAGAAACCGCTTTGGGACCAGCTGGAATCTTCTGCTTACTGCAGAAACGTCTAAAGTATAAGAACGAGAAGAATCGGAATTATAAAAGCGTACACAAAAAAATTGAAGAAAATATGGGAACTGAGAAGAAGACGAGAGCAAATCCAGTGATGATGAAGCCGAAAAGGCGCATAGTAACGAAGATTAAAAAAGATGAACTGAAAAGATGGAGATATTAATTTAAAGGGTGAAGAATTTTTTCTAATATTTTAACATTGAATTTATTTATTTACCAAGAAACAGCTTTAGAACCGAAAGTAAGCCTCTACTTAATGGACGAATTCGAAAAGAAACGACCGGAATGAATGCATAGTACCAGAGATGATGAGATGGATACCTTAGTTCAAAAGCTAAAGTTTTCCACATTAAATTTTGTTTGTTTAGCTAGAAACTACTCTGGAACCGAAATCAGATTAGTTTAATATTTTTCTTTAAATTAATTGAAATTAAACTGTGGCCTTTTGGCTAATAAACCGTTTGATTGCTGTTCGGCAGATATCGAAAATCGTAAAATCAACTGGAATCGAGTTTATACGGCTTCATCAGTTTTCGTGCCCAGTGGCCGTAGAGTTTCCGGAAATACCGAAATTAAATTAGCTAATTTATGAACTGTTCTAATGATCATTCGGATTTGTAGCGATGAAACCAAATTACATATTCCGATTCGAACTCTCGGCCCCAAATCTACATGGAAAATTTGATGAAACCACAATGCGAAACAAGAAGTTATAACAAAGCACAGCTTGAAAGCAGGCACCAACCGCATGGGATTTCGCCTATTATGTGCTGGTTTTACGATTCATTTAGGTGATATAGCGGCGTGAACAGCCAATTGCGTGTAATACACTGATCAAATAATTTGTTTTGATTTTATCCGGCAAATCAATGAAGGAACTGTATAAACTATACAAACTACACACATCAACATATCTACTACACACCATAAAGAACTTACTAGAAAACAGACAACTACAAGTACGAATTGACAAAACACTGTCATTTTCTTTTTCCCCTGAACAAGGGCTCCCTCAAGGATCCCCGCTCTCACCGTTTCTCTACAATATATACTGCCATGACATATACAATTACAACTTACCAGACAAAAATCAAATCGACAGATCGGCATACATATTACAATACGCAGACGACACGGCACTTATTGTACATGACAAAACTACTGAGAGAGCAGCTCAAAGACTCCAAACACTAACAAACAACACAATGACATGGTTTTATAAATGGAGACTACCACCAAACGCGTCAAAAAACCAACTTCCGCTCACAAACCACAGACTCAACGCTGACTCCCCTACAATAACTGCAGACGGCCAAACGACACAACCAAAAAACGACGTAAAATACCTTGGAATCACAATTGACCACAAACTTAAATTCACTAAACACATACGAAACATCAGGGCAGAAACAATAAAGAGAACAAAACACTTCCGATCACTAACCTACAAAGACAGAGGAATTAGCACAAACACCGCCACCAAAATATATAAAGCGTTTTGTAGATCCTTGCTAGACTTTGGACATATACTCATGACCAACGGAACAGAAAGGACAAAACGTTATACACAAACAACAGAACAAATTGCATTAAGACTAATAACACGAATAAGACACCCCCAAAAGCCACTGCACAACACCCCCACCCAACTACTATACGAACGCACAAACATGACAAAGATCTCGGAAAGACTCATACATCTACAGACAAAATGGACAAACAACTCCTACAATTGGACCATACTGAATCCCCTTTGTCTTACAAGACCAACCAGACAATCCCGCTTCCGCTTCCCTACATCAACGCTACTCGAACACTTACAAACGCAACTGACTAGTGGACAATAAAATAATTTTTTCTTGTCATTAGAATTTTATTTAATAATATTGTTAATCTAGAATAAGAGAATTTTCATCTTTGTTTTTTGTTTAGATTAAGACTACATTCCAATGTATTCCTGGGTTTTCAGTCAATTTTATTGTCACTAATTATGGTGTTATGTGATGAGCCCTGCGTTTCGTCCCGGGTCTACCTATTGGACTCGTCAGTAAGGCTTAGGTAGACCCTGCCTTATACGCCAGACATCGGTTCTACGTGTTCGGACGTAAATGAACCGAGCCGGTATAGATCTTCTGCGGTGAGATATTGGCAACCCGTGTTGCCGATTAGCATTAGATTGAAAGCCACTCGTTCCATTCTGCTTTTTTTCTCCCAAGCATCTATATCTTTTTTTTATATATTTCTTTTTCCTGACTGTACTTTAATTCATTCCAATGTATTCCTGGGTTTTCAGTCAATTTTATTGTCACTAATTATGGTGTTATGTGCATAACACACCATAATTAGTGACAATAGAATTGACTGAAAACCCAGGAATACATTGGAATGAATTAAAGTACAGTCAGGAAAAAGAAATATACATTAAGACTACATGTATTAATCAAGGGCAGAAAGACCGATAGGTCGATAGCCTTTTTTAGAAATAAAGATGTTTACTACTACTCAATGAAGGAACAGTGCCATTCTTACTCAGTTAAACGAAAATGACATACTGTTTGAAATTCAGATTGCTTAAATTTAAATTGAGTTCGAATGTAGAGCAGGAATCTCATTTTCCTCTAATAGGACGCCATTCCAAAATTCGGCCATTATTTTAACGAGTTGTTTCCACAATGTTTCCACTCATAACAATAGACGAATGGATGTGAAGACTTCTCGCATTAATGGAAATCGCAAATTACCATTTGCATACAGCGGCTTTTGAATGGCCCAAAATTCCACTGCTTTTCATGTTACTTAATTAAAAGCTGTTTTTTAGACAACGGCAGGCTGGTGAAAAAACTGTTTTAGAACCTTGTTTTTAGAACTCTGCAGTCAGTGCGACTAATCCACCTTCTGGTTTATTTGATTGCAACTCCAATAGAAAATCAATTCAGGGATATTCATGTGGATTTCGTTAAAAGTGTCATTTGCTGGCTGTTGCAACCAAATGGCCCAATTTGACTCTAATGCCAAAGCAATCGAAATGTCGATTAAAAAAAGGGCAAAACAAAAGCCAAACCCGAATACGCCACATTTTTGAGTAGGTTAATGCGGTGGAATTTAGTGAATTAATCGAAAAGCTTAAATCCACTGTTTTGCAATAATGCCCGGGATTAGCCTGCTAAATTTATTGTTGGATTTGTGGGGCCAATTTAATGTTTGGATAAAATTCGTATTCCGACACCGATCACGAAATAATGTAAATTTTGTTATGCGAATTCGTTTCGTTATATTTCCGCTAATAGATAATTATTATTGTTTCGTTGCTGGATCAATTAATCTGACTTTGGGGGCAGCGTTTAAACAACCCACTAGTTTCCCATGCAAACCTCAATTGTTTCCCGAAAAATCCACAAACCGATGCAGTAGGCGATTGTTTTTCTTGTTCGACGCGAAATTGACCGTGATTTATATCAGCAGTGGTCGAATTTGATTGTTGAATGTAAGGACGTCATTAAATCAGCCCACATTTTCATGTATTTTTCGTGTTTTGTTCGACTTGCGGATACGTTCACAATTTCGACCAGTTACCAAAGTGAAAAAAAGCACGAGGTTGTAAGGCTCAACCTTGCCGAAGGCAATCTGAAACGCAGCCGGTTTAATGACTGCGTTCGTAAAGGAAAAAGCGATTTTCCTGAAATCGCAGCCGCCGTCAAAATTAGTCAAAAATCTAATTAAACAACTTCCCATTATTCGCAATTTCTTGTCATAATTTACCCGGCGCTAGTTTCTTGGAAGCATCAGCAGCCCAAACCATATATTGTTTTAGTAAATTACTTTTCGCGTTTCCCCCTATTCAACTTGCACATTAAAGACTGTTTCGTAATATAGAGCCGCCTCTAGCGAATCACTTTAGTGTTAGCGACGAGCTTTCAACATCTTTCAAGTAATTATTTTCGGTCTCCATATACTTTGGTTGTTCCATTAAAGGCGACACGGTTAATGTACAGATTAATTTTTTTATATACTAACTCTTACATGTGTGTTTTTTCAGCTGAGTGCATTGTTTGCGACATCAGAAGCATCTTTTTAGGCTCAACAAGGTGTAAAGCATAAAAAAATAAAGTTGACTTGGGTTAAAAACTTTGCGCGCTAATTTATTCTAACAGCGATTTGCGTTTTTTGCAATAATTTTATCAAATTTGGCACCCCAAACTACTTAATACATATTATTAAACAACTACTCGAAGACAGACAACTGGAGGTACGAATCAACGACGACTACTCTATCCCCTTTTCACCTGAGCAAGGCTTACCTCAGGGTTCACCACTCTCACCCCTGCTTTACAACATATATTGCCATGACATATACAACCACAACAGACAAGACAAAGAAGGTATAGACCAAGACTCTTACCTGCTGCAATAAGCTGACGACACTACCCTTATCACGCATGACAGAACGACCGCCAGAGCAGTGGACAAACTCCAGACACAATAACAGCATGGTTCTACAAATGGAGACTCACACCAAATGCATAAAAAAACCGGCTGCTCCTCTCAAACCACCGAATTAAACCAGCCTGTCCAAACATCATCACGGACGGTCAAATAACCAAACCCACCGACCATGTGAAATACCTAGGAATAACAATTGACAATAGACTAAAATTCACAAAACACGTACAAAACATCAGAACAGATCTAACCAAGAGAGCAAAACACTTCCGCACACTTACTTACAAAAACAAGGGTATCAGCACCAAGCCAGCAACTATCATATATAAAGCGATCTGCAGACCTCTAATAGACTACCCTCATATTTTATTCGCCAACGCTACTCACAAAACTAAACGGCATTACAGACAACAGAACAGATAGCACTGAGACTGATAACGAAGATCAGACACCCAGCAAACCTATTACACAATCCACCAAACCGACTACTCTCCGAACGCACAAACTTGACAAGGATCTCGGAAAGACTACTTGTCTTGCAATCAAGATGGAAACACAACCCTTACAATCTCACCTTCCTGGACCCCCTCTGTTTAACAAGACCGACCAGACAAACGCGTTTCCTCTTCCCAACCTCAACCCTATTGGAGCATCTCCAGACATAAATTATGTACATGTTTGTTCATTATATTAGTTATTAATTATTAAATTTCCATACAAAACTTTGTAATCAACCCAGGGCAGAAAGACCTATAGGTCGATAGTCTTTTCTTAGAAATAGAGATGTTTACTACTACTACTACTACCGAGGTTGCGATTATTGTTGGAAGACGACAAAATTGAGAACAAAGTTGAGAATTTTGTGAATATTAAAATTTGGTTAAAGTCGGCACCCTCCTCTCCGTGGGCTTCTGGCGGGCAACGACTGGCCAAGAGGTGTATAAGCGGGACAGGGTACCCCTCTGGTGGTCGAAGGAAAGTCGGCCAAAGCTCCTGGTCTACTCATAAGAGCGTCGGAACATGGACTCGGACTCCGAGATGGAGTTTCAGATGGAGGATCGAGGATCCAAGAGATTACGATATGAGGCTCCAAGAGAGGAGGTATTAGCCGGACTCTTGGAGGGTAAACCGAATCACTTGAAGGAACGATTGGCTCCATGCAGGAGCTCATACCTGAAGTCAACAAGGACGTAAGGAAAAGTCTGACGCAGCGACTCAATAAGGTTAAGGAAATCTCTGATGGAATCAAAAGCAGCCATATCCAAGTGCTGAAACAAAATATTCAATAAATGGAAGAAATAAGAATCATGATTACGGCTCAAATCACTGAAATTGATGAGATTCAAAAGGGGCAACATCAATGCACGAAGGGTCCAACAATGTCTTATCCTGGTGTGGCTGCGGCCACATGTAGCTCTGTACACCTTGCTCGCATCAAGGAACCTAGAACACCAGATATTTAAGGTACAATTGTCTTCAGAGGGCGGAAACGTCTCTGGAGAAGAACTAAAGAAGACAACAATGAGCAAACTAAAGCCTAAAGAGGTTGGTCTTAATTAAACCCAATCGAATATATGCCACAAAGGACAACAAAGTCATCATAGAATCATCTGATGATTGTTTGAATAAGTTGAAGAACTCTGCTGTTCTTAAGGACATGAATATCAAAGTTAAAAGCTTGAACAAATTTCTCCCAAGACTTGTAATCTTCAGTGTTCCATCCGACATCAGAAATGAAACCATTGCTGAAGAGATTATAGATCAAAAGGATTTGGAAGGGTCGGGAGACATCTTGATCAGACCAGTTTATACGTTCGGGTCTAGGAACAAGCATTTTGTCCATTGGACCATCGAAGTAAACCCCAAAACAAGGCTACTTCTACTCCAGAAGAAGACAATATTTCTGGACTGGCACTCGTGCAAGATCTAAGACAAGATCTACATCATCCAATGCTACAACTTCCAGGGTTACGGACAGAGCACCAAAATGCAAAAAGAACTCCGCTTGCGGATACTGCTCGGAAGAGCATGATACTAGAACATGTCCCAAGAAAGACCATAACGAAAAGCACAAATGCCTTCTTTGCATAAAGGCTAAGATTGAGGACAACAAACACCGTCCCAGAGATGCAAAATGCATCGCTTATAAACGAAGAATATTGGGCTGATTGCAGACCAAAACAGCATTCATTAGGGTTGGAATTAAATACCCTGATCGATGACCACTTCAGGGACTGGAAACCACAAAGGATGCTAAACACATCTAGAACTAGACCTCCCGATCTAGGGAACCCTTGTCAGGCGCCAAGCTTCGGATGCCGGGACCTAACCTCTTGTTGGAATTCCTGATGGACACTGGGAACACGGATTCCTGGCCAAGTTCGTGAGGCGATGACTTACGGAGCAGAGCAGTAAACCTAAGTTTTAAGATCAAGGTCAAGACCCAGAACACTTGAATAAACACTACTTGCTTGCAATTAGTGGTCAAAGTTCAAAAATTCGATTCAATCTAAGGCATACTAAAGATGCACAATCAATTCAGCACAAAAAGGAGGGTATTTGGTACCTCCTGTGGAAACCCACAATGAGGCGGACCCCATCTCCAAATCAAATGCTTAGTTGCTGGAAGCAGGTCAGTAAATGGTAATGTTAGTTTAATAATAAAAATGAAAACCATTTCATTTTACCATTTTTGATATCCTTAACTCTTTTGTTGACTAAAATCCAAATTAACAAACCTTTCCAATCCTACAGGGGGCACTTTCAGTCCCCTCCGGGGCCTGGGAGTGGTACGTGGGAGGTGGGACACCCCTTTCTTTCTTCTGATACTGTAATAGATAGCTACGCAATTAGTTCAGCATCAGTGGCGCGTTAACTGGGGAAATCTTTTCTTTGTTTGCTCCTACCACTAGCACCGTTAAATATTTTTAATTCGTTGAAATATTTTTAAGTTTCCTGATTATTTCCAAGAAAAAAACGGCTCTTGTAAAATTTTGATTGAGACCTTCTTCTGGGATATTTTAAATAAAATTAGTGTCGGATCCGGGCCGCTCATTACAATTTGAAACTGCAAAATTAAGTGGTGTTGAATCTACCAATAAAAATTCATCGCTATTTTAAAGTTAGGAAATTCTTCAATAAACTGACTGTTTTTGTTTACTTTAATATATAGGGAATGAAAACCGTATTCATTTAATAAAGTAGAATTAGCTTTTCTCGCTCGTCTTTCATAATTATGTTAATCTGCACTAATTATCATCAGCTTTGGGAACTGGGTGAATTGAAAATTAAACATTTTATGCCTAAAACCAAAGCCCACGACGCATGACTATACCACAGTACATTTATCTATTTATCGACTGGCGTAGGGCGTAATATATAAATGAGGTTACTGCAACATAAATTGCGCCTATGAGTTACTGCGCTGGTGCGTTGGGTTGGCGCATCAAGCCATTCCGCCGGCACTGCGCCGGCTCTTGAAAATTCTCTCAGTTACCCAACTCTAGTCTTGGTAGATAGACTATCAGAACCTCCAGTTCTTAGTGCATTAGTATAGGATAGTGCATTCTTAGTGCAAACACGACACGTTATCTGGAAGCAGGTAGCCCTATGCACTTTTGTGCTGCTGTAGCTGTCCATTTGAGTGAAAATGAGGATTGGAAGAGGAGAGAGAGCCTATGAAAAACATATCAAACAAAGGAGAAAAACCAGATATTTTTTCGTAATAAAACTTGGGTCCAATGGTCTTCTTTTGAGCCAAAGAATGTTGCAGTGCTTTTTTGATCATGTGCTTAGGGGACACCTTGTATATTTCAAACTCACGCCACCCTGGAAAACTTCGGCCGGGCCTTATTTACAGCGTTTGATAAATTATAGCTATTTAGATCATCCCTTCTGTAGTTTGTGAAGTGAAAGGTATTTGAAAATAACCCGTAAAAACGACCGATTCTGCCCATCTTGTACAACAAACAAATCTGTGACCCCTCTATATATAGATTCTTCTTCTTATAGTTCCTATCCGTTTCGGATGTTGGCTATCATACATGCTATGTTAACTTTGTTCACTGCAGCCCGAAACAACTCAGTTGTACTCATACCAAACCAGGTTCTAAGGGTTTTCAACCATGAGATTCGTCTTCTACCCAAACTTCGCTTTCCTAGTACTTTTCCTCGCAAGATAGTCTGCAATAAGTGAAATCTGTTTTCATTTCTCATAACGTGTCCTAAATATTGGAGCTTGCGTTCCTTCACAGTATCAACCACTTCCCGTTCCTTGCCCATTCTGCTGAGAACCTCGATATTTGTTATGTGGTCTGTCCATGGTATTTTCAATATTCTTCGATATAACCATAACTGGAATGCTTCCAGTTTCTTCGTTGTGGCTTCAGTAAGCGTCCATGCTTCCACCCCTTAAAACAGGACAGAGAACACGTAACAGCGCAGAAGTCTTATCTTGGTGTGTAATGTTATGTGATGGCTTGTGAACAGATGTCTCATCTTGCTGAATGCAGTCCTGGCCTTTTCAATTCTGCTCCTTATTTCCTGTGAATGATCCCATTGCTCGTTCACCAGAGTTCCGAGATAAGTAATACTGCTCACGCGTTCTATCCGTTTTTGGTTGATTATAAGCTGACAGTTATTGATGTTGTCTTTGCTTATAATCATTAGTTTTGTCTTTTTAATATTAATGTCCAGGCCATATAGTTGACTGCATTTTGTTATTCTATTCATGAGATTTTGCAACCCCTCTATGCTGTCGTCAAAAACGACCGTATCGTCCGCATAACGAATATTGTTCACTCTTTCTCCATTCAGGGATATTCCTGAATCTGTGTGTTCTAAGGCTTCTCTAAATATGAATTCTGAATAAATATTGGAAACAATAATGGGGAGAGAACGCAGTCCTGCCTTACACCCCTCAGCATCTCCATTTCCTCTGTTGTCTCATTTCCGATTCTGACAAAAGCTGATTGATTCCAATACAGGTTGACTATTATGTTAATGTCCCTTCCATCCAAGCCTATATCTTTCAGAATTTCTACCATTTTTCGATCTTTTACTCTATCAAAAGCCTTCTGGTAGTCAACAAAACATGCAAACACCTCACAGTTCATGTCTCTGCATCGCTGAAATAAAACTTGGATGCTATATATGACCTCTCTTGTTCCTACTGCATCTCTGAAACCAAACTGTGTAGGTGCTATTTGTTCTTCACAGATCATGTAGATTCTTCTGTGTATGATTTTCAGAAATAGTTTTAGTAGATGGCTCATAAGACTTATTGTTCTAAAGTCTTCACACTTTTTAGCTCCTGATTTTTTAGGCAAGGTGATGAACTCCGATGTGATCCACTGGTGCGGAATCCTACCGAAACTGTATATCTGATTAAACACATTTGTTAACCGCCTCATGCTGCCTTCATCAAAAAGTTTCAAGAACTCTATATTTATGTTATCGGGTCCTGGAGATTTTCCTTCCTTCATGGACTTTGTTGCTGCTCTGACCTCGTCAATGAGGATATCTGGACCTGTATCATCATTTACTGTGGGAGGTTCGTGTCTTGTGTCATAAAAGAGTTGTTCTATGTATGATTTCCATGTGTTTTTCAAGTCAGCAACATTAGTTATAGGTTTATATATGGATAAAGTAATATTAAACTTAAGTGTTTTCGTTCCAGGAATCTGTCTTTTAGCTTTGTACTATTCATTATAGGATATCCTGTATAGAGTGTTTGAGTTCACAAAAATTATATATTGTCAGTTCGTTACCGTTTAAAAACTGATTAAAGTGGGTGAACATTTTCTGATCTGAAAAGTCTCAACTCTTTTCAATTGGGATATTTAAAAAAACATAGTAGTAAGGCAGATATTCAGTTTTTTAGCAAAGTTCCAAAAAAAATTTCAAACATCCAAAAAGAGTCTGTCGTTTTTCTTGCGCTTTTTCACCATTTCAGAACTTTCCAAGTTCAAATGGACATTTTACTAACTATGGAGTCTGTGACATTTTCAAATTTACTTTGCACACTACTCACACTTGCCTTGTTTTTATCCTCAGCCTTTGGTTTCATTAGTGCAACCTCACTGCCTTCAACTTGCAAATGGAAGAAATTAATGGAAATTCCAAATACTCAAAACAAATCTATTAAAAATAGCAAACAAGAAAATCTCCCTAGTCTTGACTATCACTGTGAATGTTCGAAAATCCAATCAGTTTCATAAAAACTTTACGATATGACTCGTTCCAGTTCGAACGATGGCCGAATGCTGGTACACTCGAAAACGTAAAACTGCATAAATTCCCTGATATCCCGAAGACGATCCGACCCGTAAGTATTCGAGGAGGGTTTTACTGGTTTTACATACCGAGAATTTGGATAATATAATGTGGAAATAATTCTCGGTTTATAGCCCTGGTCAGCGGTACTTTATACTAATCCAGCATGCATATTTTACTTTTGGAGCAAAGATAGGGTAATTTAGCAAGACATATGCTGTAGGTGTTATCGAAGATTAGGGCTCATACGTTATGGCTAACGGCTTTATTCCGTCTCTATTATAAAGGATTGTTTCCCGTCCCTAAGGAAGCCCGAATAAATGCTATACTGCATAATTTTCCGGGCATCAAAGACACACTAACAGCTCTTTTCTTTAATAGACAAAAAACAAAGTACATCGACTGCGTCCCGTTGAAGGGATTACGGAGCACATATGGGCTCCATTGCTCTGTTTACTAACACTGCTTTGCACTTTGTACGAACAATAATTCCACGGTTTGGATAGTACGTCTCTTTGAAAGGCTGCTTGAGTTGAGCAATGTTATCGCTTGAATAAAGAGGCAGGTTAGACGAAACAGACTAATGGAAGCGGAAGAAAAACGGCCTGGATAAATCAAGACGATGCCGGAATTCTTCAGGGAGCAAAAAGTTGTTTAGTGTTCACTACTTCTGTGTGTTTCATAGGAGAAAAAAAGCAGATATTGCAAATTATAAATAGAATTTCAAAATATCTTCAATAAACAAAGTTGCCCTCGAGGAGCAATTTAAAACTCTGGAGGGCGATGGATCGGGTAAAAACAAAATAAAGATGTTGCAGCGAATGCCTGGCAGCTTCAGCAAAGTGCCATAATTAAGACTGGGACGCAAATAATTCCAAAGCTCTGATCCTCAAGTTGAGAGTCTATTATCGACTTTTTGTTCTCCTTATTAATGGCTTCTTGATGAATTTTCGACACCAAATAAATTTTCCTCAGACTCCTGAAATAGACCATCGCTAGCATTTTAAGCCATGGATCGAGAGCATTTTATTTCTTTGGAAAGTGTGTTAATTTTTCTCGTTAGAGTGTCAGTGGGTGGTATCGTTGCTGTTCAGCCATCAGTGAACAAAATTACACAAATTGGATCCGGAATTGAGAAAATTTCTCATGTCTTCTTTAGACACGCACATAGGGGCGCACGGTTATTAACTTAGTTAAGAATTTATAGACTGCGGGAGTTGCATGAAATTGATACGGAAATTGGCTTCATCATTTAGAGGCGACTAATGCGCAATTATTTCATATTTGTTTTGCGTTAGTTTTTCGAATGTACTAATAAAACTGGTAAAGCACGCATCGATCCAGTTTTCCAATTAGTCCTAATGAACAACATAAATATAGAAGAGTGGACATTTCGCCCTTCTCGCGTCCGGGCTCCTAATTTCCTCATTTAGCGCTACTGAGGATCATTATCACAACTCTGCAAGCAGCACACTAGACGAGAAAATAGGCTTTCCAAACTTCTCCACCACATTGTCAGTCGAGAGATATAAAGGTGTAATTAGACAGTTGATTGCTTTCGGAATTGAAAGGGATCCATTGTCTGATTGGTCCCATACAGATCCAATTATTATTAATGGCTGGCGAGGTTTTATTGGGATTGGGATACATAGAGCGTGAGGTAGTCAAGACAAACATTTTATTGGTTTCAATCGAAGCAGCTCCATCAAGAATAAGAATCGATAGCTATTTTATGGGAGATTTTGCGTTGGCTCTAGATTTTTTTGTGAGTGCTAAAACATTGCGAATTTGGCCCCAAATGAGAAGAAGGAAAAATCGTTTTTGATAAATGTATTATTGAAAGCGTATCTAGAAGTGCTGTGTTAAAATTTAATAATAAAAATAAAAATAAAAAATGCTTTCTACCGACATACACTACCCAAATTCATACTGAGACTCATAAAACAAAAGAGAGAACTGTACAGACTATATGCAAACACTCAAAAAACGACCTAAAAAAGACACTGAACCAACTCAACAGAAACATTAAAACCTTGATTGGACAATACCGACAAGACAAATGGCTAGAAACATGTAAAGAAATACAGAAGGACAAAGGCAAAACATACTGGCGAAAAATTAAGAAACTAGCGCAATACAAAAAAACTAACACTACTGACACAATTGACGAAAACGGAATAGAACGGTACACAGACAAAGAGAAAGCTGACGCGTTCGCCAGACACTATCAAAAGGCCTTCAGCATATCGACAAACCCTAACTTCGACAATGACAACTGGAACTTCATCAACGACTGGTACTTGAACTATTTCAACAGCTCACCAAACTATACATACAAACTGATCACAGACACAGAGTACGATGAAGCCCTAGCGCATATCAAAAACACAGCACCGGGAAAAGATAAAATAAAGGCAAAAATCCTGAAAAACCTAACTCAAGAAACACACAAACTGATCCTAACTGAACTGAACAACTGTATCAGAAATAACAAAATTCTAAAAACATGGAAAACGGCTTAATAATCCCTATACCCCAAAATGGACTGGACAATACACAACCGAGCAATTACAGACCAATTACATTACTCCCAGTACTTAGCAAAGTTTTTGAGTACATAATAAAGCAGCGACTAGGAAAACTTGTCGGAAAGAACATACCATCGTATCAGTTCGGATTCAAAACATCAACACTCGACTATTCACTCACTCTTCAGTCTGATTAACAATATACAAACAACCTACCTAACTGACAGAAAGACAGCCTGCCTGTTTATGAACACTAACAAAGCTTTTGATAGTGTCTGGCATAGAGACTTACTATACAAACTATACAAACTACACACACCAACATATCTACTACACACCATAAAGAACTTACTAGAAAACAAACAACTACAAGTACGAATTGACAAAACACTGTCATTTTCTTTTTCCCCTGAACAAGGGCTCCCTCAAGGATCCCCCCTCTCACCGTTTCTCTACAATATATACTGCCATGACATATACAATTACAACTTACCAGACAAAAATTACATATTACAATAAGCAGACGACACGGCACTTATAGTACATGACAAAACTATTGAGAAAGCAGCTCAAAGACTCCAAACACTAACAAACAACACAGAATGAAATGGTTTTATAAAAGGAGATTAACACCAAACGGGTCAAAAAAACAACTTCTGCTCACAAACCACAGAGTCAACGCTGACTCCCCTACAATAACTGCAGACGGCCAAACGACACAACCAAAATACGACGTAAAATACCTTGGAATCACAATTGACCACAAACTTAAATTCACTAAAAACATACGAAACATCAGGGCAGAAACAATAAAGAGAACAAAACCCTTCCGATCACTAACCTACAAAGACAGAGGAATTAGCACAAACACAGCTACCAAAATATATAAAGCTATTTGTAGACCCTTGCTAGACTATGGACATATACTCATGACCAACGGAACAGAAAGGACAAAACGTTATATACAAGCAACAGAACAAATTGCACTAAGACTAATAACACGAATAAGACACCCCCAAAACCCACTACACAACCCCTCCACCCAACTACTATACGAACGCACAAACATGACAAAGATTTCGGAAAGACTCATACATCTACAGACAAAATGGACAAACAACCCCTACAACTGGACCATACTGAATCCCCTTTGTCTTACAAGACCAACCAGACAATCCCGCTTCCGTTTCCCTACATCAACGCTACTCGAACACTTACAAACGCAACTGACTACTGGACAATAAAATAATTTTTTCTTGTCATTAGAATTAGGAAGGTTATTGAATTAAATTGTTAACCCAGAATAAGATAATTTTTATCTTGGTTTTTTTTATTTAGATTAAGACTATATGTACTTCTCGTATATTTTCCTGACTGTACTTTAATTCATTCCAATGTATTCCTGGGTTTCAGTCAATTTTATTGTTTATTATTTAAAATGTTAAAAATATATATTATCATCAATTTAAATAGAAAACTTTCACCAAATTATTTATTACCTATTTAAATTGATGATAACTGTAAATATATATTTGTAACATTTTAAATAATAAACAATAAAATTGACTGAAACCCAGGAATACATTGGAATGAATACTACAACCTGTAGTTGTTTCCCTACATCCTCTTACCCTCGTAGGAGAATTCAAGTACCTAGGCGTGACCCTAGACACTAAACTCACGTAGAACCCCCACGTAGAACTCCCACGTAGAGAAAGTTAAGCAAAAGTCTACCGTCACTATGTGGCACTTGCGACGCTCCCTGGGGAAAAACAGGGGCCTAAGACCATACGTTATGAAGTGGTTGTACACTGCCGTTAGAGACATAAAAAAATAGGGACCGCCATGCGTCGGGATCTTCCAATCCTAGGTTCAAAGGTGGTCCCTCCTGGCAGGGGACTTTGGTTCGAAAGACAATTTAAAGTGGAAACCCAACAAAAGGAAGTTGGAATACTAGGACAGTGGTTGCCCGAAAGGGTGTGCAATGTTGGTACACCGACGGCTCACGGGTGCTCAACACCGGATGGTCTGGGGCAGGCGTGTACCGACAAGACACCAACAGGGGAGCGTCCTTTTCGCTGGGTAGCTGGACGACAGTGTTTCAGGCAGAATTATATTCAATCCTCGAGGTTTCCACAGATAGGGAAGTCTCAGAAGGACTAGAGAGAGTGATCGAGATCCTCCGACAGCCAGGCTGCCCTCAAAGCCCTCTCAAGTGTTAAGATGTGCAGTAGACTGATCCAGGATTGCTAGGATGCCCTGAACAAAGTGGCAGAACAGAAACAAGTAAACCTGGTGTGGATCCTGGCGCACTTGAGGTTCGTGGGAAACGAGCGGGCCGATGCCTGGACAAGGCTCGCATCTTCTGAGAGCCCAATAACTGCCGAACCTCAAATAGCGTTAAGTAACCGACAGGTAGCAAGCGCTCTAAATGACTGGACTCTATGAGGTACTAAAGACTTAGGGTGTAGACAAGCCAAAGAGTTGATTGGAACCCCAACTGACGCCAAGGCAGCATCCAAATGGTTGATGTCAAGGAGTCGCTGGTCCCTGAGAGCTCTGGTTGGGGTCATCACAGGCCATTATGGTCCGGACAGACACCTACACCTACTAGGAATTGGTGATAGCCCCCCTATGTCCACAATGTGGAATAGCGGAGGTCATTCGTCATACCACCTATTAGGAGTCTGCCATAATTGGTCGTCTACTAGGAGGCGCCTTCTTGGGGCCCCACACTCTTCCGCATCGAATTGTCTTCCTTGGAGTGGACACGGATCTTTGCCTTTGTCAGGGAGACAGTTGCAGTTTAGGTAGTAATTAAAAAAAGCAAGTTAGTAAATGAATAATTGGATCCCAACCTAAACAGTCGTGAAAAAGAATTATAATAGCTATTAATTATTTCAACTCTATTTACGTTCCATTATCGCAAAC
This sequence comes from Dendroctonus valens, assembly GCA_024550625.1. Classification (NCBI taxonomy): domain Eukaryota; kingdom Metazoa; phylum Arthropoda; class Insecta; order Coleoptera; family Curculionidae; genus Dendroctonus; species Dendroctonus valens. The sequence goes on along the minus strand of JAJTJO010000032.1, from coordinate 4,585,485 downwards.
CATCTACAATAGTGCCAATTAAAAGTATTGTACCTTCCAGGTTTGTTATATTTTTGCAAATGCCGATTTTTCAAAAACAATCCCTCATTTAAAATAAACGTAACACTAAACTGCACAAAATTCAGCAATTATTTTCGCTTTAAACAGTCGAGTGAAAAGTTTTTCGATTCTCCAATTTCACCGCGAAACTTTTCGTATCTTAAAATTAATGAATTGCCGCCGGCATTATTATTTCTAATTTCCTTTATTAATTTATCAAAATTATTGTGGAACTTTACCCGTTTTACACAGTTGCTCGACTAACTGAATTATGGTTTTGGGGAATAACAAGGAAGGAAAACTATGGCAGCGATATGAGCCTGATATTTTAACTAAATTAGACTGTAATTAAATTCATTCTGGATGTAATTTTCAAAAGAAGACACCATTTTTTATATGTTTTTGTATATTTCTAACGTTGTTGGAGCGTGGTTTATTCTCTAATCGTTTTACATCATTATTATGAAAAGCTCAAGTCCAAACTGGCTCCGTTTTATACTAAATGACAAAACTTTTCCTCGGAGTTTCTCATTTTGAACGCAATCCGCAAATTACTCCACATCCTAAAACATGGCTGCGAATAGTGCTTAAAATACATAAGCACGTACGGATTTACGCTGCCTGTTCTAGACAGAGCTAAGTTTCATCAGAGACGTAGAGAAAATGTAGGGCAAACCAAATACTAAAAATGAAACACAAGACTTTTAGTGAACAGCACTCGAAGGGGAATCATTTGAGCTTTGAAAGCTGTTTGCAGGAACAGTTTGTAAGTGTGCTGTTTTTATTAGGTTTAAATTGTGGCACGTTTTAGACGGTGCAATTTTTTTTATTAAGCCGCCACTGCTCTAGAGCTATTATCAACTGAAGTTCCTAAACTGGCAACTGCATCGGGATTTTCTCGACTATTCACTTCGCATGCCAATTGGAATAAACAGCGAACAATGGACGGAAACCTTAAATAGGCAGGTGCTAAACGGGGTGGATTAAAATTTTACTCCATCCCCAGAAAGAAACGAAAAAACCCTGCTAAAATCCCTTTTAAGTCAATTAAAATTACTTAACATTGCCATTCCCCTATAGCGAATATAAGCAACTGTAAACCATAATTGCTAAAATCATAAAGGTTCATATTTCCAGGCTTTTAGATTAGGAACGTTTTGTTTTCTGTTTTCATTTTGTGCGGAAAATAAAGATATCCAGTTGCGGCTTTTAGGGGCATGTATTGATGCTTTTACAGGATGTTTGTTTGCCAAGTTTTGAATATCTTAAGAAGCATTGTCAGGTGGGTTTTAGGGCAAAGACACTAACAGACATTTCAAACACTTTTGAGCAATGGCGTATCAAACTAAACGAGACCAAGTCTGTACACATTAACTTCACAAATAAAACTAACCAGCAGGTACCAATTCACTTAAATAATGCTCAGATCCCTTATGCAGACTCAGCAAAGTATCTGGGCATAACATTAGATGCAAGACTGCGCTGGAAAGCCCATGTTAAGAAAAAAAAGGAAGAGCTCGATATAAGATATAGGAAAATGTACTGGCTACAGGGTAGGCACTCTAGACTATCAACCTACAACAAAGTACTTCTGTATAAACAAATCCTCAAACCAGTGTGGCCTTACGGCTTACAGCTCTGGGGTTGTGCTAGCAAGAGTAACATCCTAATTATCCAGAGATTGCAGAATAAAGTACTGAGAAACATTCTTATTGCGCCTTGGTACATCAGGAATAGTGATATTCATCGAGACCTTCAGATGGATACTGTTGACCAGACTATCACGAGATTTGTAAGGAGTCATGAACAACGGCTTCATCAACACGTGAATGTCGAGGCGATTCAGCTCCTCGGCAATACCAACCTGACAAGAAGACTCAAGAGGGTAAAGCCTTTTGAGGTATGTAAGTGACTATGTCAGTGCAAAAGCAGAACATTGTGCGGTTTTGTGCTACCCGGTAATTAGTGTAGCTATGTCACTAGACCACCAGACTCTAAGGTACACTAGTGGGTAGGACCTTAGTTTGAAGATTTATCCATAGTTAAGTTAGGTTAGAACAGAATTACTGATTGATCAACTTTGATCAGATCGTAATGTTAGTAAATGTCCTACGGGGAGTTTAATAAAAAAAAAACTTTTGAGCAAAATCAGGAGTTTGTGCAAATTAAATATGTAACTTTACTAATTTGGAAAATTTTCTCAAGAACAGATTAACAGCAGGAATTTAATCAAACAAAAGAACAGTCTAGAAATCGATTTACGAATTTCGGAGAGGCTTAATTGAAAAATTCATTTCAAATGCAACAATGGCTTTAGCGGAAAATCTCGAATTTCCTCGATCAATCTGAAATAAGCAACATCGAGGTCGCATAAACTGATATCCAGGAAAATGGAAAAGCGATATACCATCATCTTTTGAGGGATATTTCTTATTGGATGCATTTGATGGGGATTTGCGGTAGTAGCTCCAATTAGATGCATCAGCGGAGGTAAGCCCTTAGGGAACCGCGTAATAAGATTGCAACTTATCTTACCTATATCTTGGTTTCATTTGCAATGAAAATCTGTAACGTTTGGCTGATTTTGTGCTTGAGATAGTAAAGAAAAAAACGTGTAAATTAATCGGTAAAGGGCCCAAGTACAACCAACCATTTGGGTGAACAACCGGAATTTTTAAACGTGAACTTCCATTTGTCATGGTGGTGGATGGAATCAAAGAATCATCGACAGTCTATTAAGTTCCTCGGCCCAATAACCGCGACTAATTGACCATCAACTTTGGCTGCTACATTTACATCTACTATCTAAACTTGGCCTGGTTTTATGCATATGCATAATGGGACTAAACAATAGCCGTTAGTTTTTTATTTCCTAATGCAAGTGGCTTGATTTATATTCATGTTATTTCGGAATATGTCAAGCATTGTTTGGGGATAACGATCTCACTTAAATGCTTAAATGATTCTGGTTTGGGCAATCACTTAGTTGGGCAATTACTCCCAAAAAATTCGATGAAAAGATTGCTGCTGACAGTTTGGTTGGATAGATGCAGCAGCCACTAGCGGGTAATGCATATTTAAAACTCAGCCCTCATTCGTCTTCCCCTTATGAGTATTTAACGTAGACGCCGTGAACACATAAACCACCCTGATTAATTGCGGCCAAATACACGTCGCTTCATCTATTATTAAAACCCTTGGGCTCTAAACACTTGTATGTGTATTTAATTGCCTAATGCTGTACTAAACCATCCGGGCATTAACGAAATTATGCCACAATAGTAAGAAGTTATTAGTTTGTCTGATTACAGCTCTTTCGGTTTATGAATTTCCTCATAGTTGATTGCTCATTGTTTTTGTGAATTGAAAAGGGGGCCAACTGGATTCGTCATTCTAATTCTCTGGTTGGTGCTATAAGTTTAGTTAAGTACACATTTGTGAAATGTTTATCCGTCCGGCGTTCGATGGCCAAGGTCCATGTCTTTCAAGATCATCGAATGTATGAGGTGTTTTTTCGTATAAATACGCAGATTTGCCATGGATTTAGCATCAGTCACAGTCAGTTAGTCTTCAGACTCGCAACACAGACCTAAAAGTAACAAAATGTTCAAATTGGTGGTGTTGTTCGCTCTCTTTGCCTTCGCGGCAGCCAAGCCCAGCCAATACCATGTGGCTCCCATTGTCGCCCAGACCTACGTTTCGCCCGCAGCAGTTAGCAGCACCTACAGGGAAGACATCATCAGCAAACCTGCCGCCATCACCTACGCTGCCGCCCCTGTTGTGCACAAGACCGTTGTAGCTGAGCCCGTTGTTGTCGCCGCCCCTGTGGTAGCTAAGACTTACGTCGCCCCAGCCGCAGTCAGCAGCACCTACAGGGAAGACATCATCAGCAAACCCGCCGCTGTCTCCTACGCCGCTCCTTTGGTGCATGCCGCCCCTGTGGCCTACGCTGCTAAGGCCATCGCCGCCCCAGCAGCTGTGAGCTCCAGCTACAGAAGCGACCTGATCAGCAGCCCAGTGGTAGCTAAGACCATTGTCGCCCCTGCTGCTTACGCTTATGCCGCCCCTGCTGCCTACGCATACGCCGCCCCATCTGTCCATGCCTGGTAGAGAGAGGACTGACCAATTTTTCAGACTGTGTAAATAAATAATTTATTGAATAATAAATTGCAATTTTCGGAAAATTTGGTTTGGTTTCATTTGAAGCATTTGATGCTCCCCACAAATAACTCAGTATGTGAGTGGTTTTGTTGGGAATCTGGGGAGTTTTCGGGCAGCACCACTCTGAAGATGCAAGCCACTCGGACTTGCAAAACGTTAGAAAGATATTCTATTCAACGTTGGTCTAAACGCCTGAAAAACTCGGCAGTTTAAAATGGTTTTGGGTTAAGCAACTGATTAGTTTTTTCTTATTTGAACGTTAGATATTTTCGATTTTGTCTTCCAACCAATTCGTTGGCATTTTTTTAAATTCAATTTTCCTCTCTGAAGTAGCTGTAGTGGGATTGTTAAACTCTCACTGCATCTTTTTTAAGGAAATTTCTATTAGGAAACGAAACGTAATATTCGAATTAACTAATAAAAACACAATAAAGTACTCGAGATCGTCGCTGCAGTTCTTCAGATTTACTCTCAGGGAAAACTGGCTCAAAAGGCCAACAAATTGTGCTGAACAAGTAGCAGTTGGGGGGGCAGATTAGACGTTCTTCTTTACCGTTCGTATACTTTTCTGGGGCTCCAAATTGAGTTTTGAGGAGCCATCCGACTCGAAGGACCATAAAATGTAGTGGGATTGTTAAATTCTCACTACATCTCTTTTTAGTGAATTTGGAATTTTCAATTTTCTTCTTTATTCTTACTGCCGTTATAGCAATACTCAAACAATTCAGCTTTCAATTATTTTATAAATGGTGAATCGAGTGAGGGGTTAAGTTTAAGTGTCACTTTTTTTCCTTTTGTGACGGTAGTGAAAAGCTAACTTTGTATCGGCGGTAACTATAATAATAGAAAAATCCCTGCTAAAGCCGCCCTTGCAAAAACTGGTGTTTGCACAGTAGCGAAAAATTTGTTTCATGTGCAAAAGTGTCTTACTGTCACCTGGCTCTTTTTGGTCATTCGGTCACTACTTTAGTGCTAGTAGCTAATGACCACCGGGAAGACCCAAAATGAGATGGAGGGACAATGTTCTATCGGATATGCGGAATGGGCATTGAAAAAGAATAGGAAACAATGCTAGATAGAAGGCGATGGAGGCAAATTGTGCTTGCAGCCAAGACCCACATAGGGTTGTAGTGCTACTTGAAAAAGGAGAAGAAGATGAAGGTGCAACCTGTCACTAAACGAACGTATGAACATCCAGAATGAGCCAATTAGGAAACAAATTTCATCTGCTTCAGAAAAAAAATTATATTGAAAGAAAGTTAATGGGCAAAGAAAAATGGAAAATCTTTAGCATTCTAATAAAAATAACAACTAATTGCTGAATTAACATTTAAAACTGTTAAGTTTTTCGGGCTTTTAGGGCCTTTTTTCATTGGGTATCCAACTTTCCTTAACTTTTTTTTTTTGGTTTAAATGCATTGCTGAAAATAATAGTAGTAAACATCTTTATTTCTTAGAAAAAGCTATCGACATATCGGTCTTTCTGCCCTGAAAATAATATTTTTCTCAAAATTAGTGTTTCATTGCATCCAACTGAACCAATATTTTCTACAAATACGGTTTCTTGAGATTCATAGTAAATAAAGAAAGAAAAATATCGATGGAAGACTCAGCATCGTTATGAACACCCAGACCCACTTCTTGCGCAGAAGAATCTAGTTTGGTAGCAAGTTTGCCATATTCAGAATCTTTAAAAGGATTTGCAGAAAAATTTATACAAAAAAGTTCATCTTTGTCATCAAATTCTTTATTGTCATTGAGATTTTCTTAATATTTTTTGCCGTGGATTTGTCCTCATCTAGTTCCTCCAGATCATCTGCGCATGGAGCTTCTGCACTAAACAAACTCCACATCTAAAGAAAGTTTATCCAAAAAAGCATCATCTTTTTCTGAAGCTGTTTTAGTTAAGCCCTTAATTCTAGTTAAAATATTTCTTTTAAATCGCGTTTATTTGGCCGCCAAAAAAACAAATTAATTTTTTTTTATTGATGTTAATTAGTTATAAAAACTCCAATTTAATAATAGTCTTAAAATTTTAGTCGATCATAAAATGCTAAGCAGGAAAATGCTGTTTTCTTAAGATGATCTCCAAGATCGCGCAAAGTCGCCTGAAGAGCTGATGAAAATTTGAAAGCAATATAGAAAGACATCTGAAGAATGGAATGCTTCGTCTTATGGAGTAGGGCGGCATCAAGTTGTGACTTTAAAGAAAAAGTAATTGTTTTTAGAAAATCATGGTGAGCTGAAAAATGGATTTTTTTGTGAAATATTTAAGCTAAACCTTTTCTAAGCTAACGAAGCTATGTTTTAAAGCAACCTTTTGTAAAAAAATATCACATGAGATCTTCAAACACTTACATATCAAAGCTTTTCTGAATCAAATCAATCAGATGTGTTTTATCGGGGTTTTTCTGCCCGGTAATAGGGCAATTCGGTTATCGGTGCACTTTCCACGTAAATTGATCACTTTTGACTTCAGTTATTAACAGTTTTCTTGGTACAAACAAACTGAATGTTAATTATTGTTTTGAAACGCTTTGTCCCCGTTTGAGATCATGAAAGCATTCTTGTGCTTGGTATCCAGTTAATTACAACGGCCCCTCTTAATAAGATGCCTCGACGAGAAAGGGCAAATCTGTGAAACTAATCAAAATTCTGAATTAACGAACATAATTAAAAAATTTAGGGCCGCGAAACGAGCAGTCATTTTTCTTTGCTTGTTCCAGGTAAAAATTCCAAGCAGAGCTTTGTCCTTGTAAGCGCAGAGGTGGAGGAATATCAAGAATTTTCTTCTACAATCTCCTAACTAATGTCCCTTATGAAACCCCCCCAGTAAATAGTTTATTGGCTGATTGCTTAGTCGTAAATGAGTGGTACAAGCACAAGCAAGAGCTGCCAGGAACGGTTTTGGATATACCAGTCCTAATCAGGTCATCTGGTTGATTAAATCGAATGTTCTGATTGTTTGTTGTTTGAGTTAAACGCATCCTGGCAAAGCTGAAACTGTTGAGTTTCCCGATGGTTTAAGAACGTTAAAGCTGTTTCCTCCAGAGTCATGGGAAGACATTATTTTTGTCGCGCCCCTGACACGCTAGTCCTTTCAAAACTTTCCTAATTTTTCTTTGGCACTTTTCCCAAGTTTATTAATCTCCCTGGAAAGAAAGCATCTGGACGGGAATTTTTTACTTTATATATTGCCATCCTGGGTACTCCATCAATTTATTTTAACTTTTATTATTGTTGGACGTCATATCTTGGGCGGCTACAGACGTTTCCGAAAAGTCTTCTGTTCCGCAAACTTTTTGCAAACATGAAGGTACAATTCGCCAGTACGAGCAAACATAATTTGTCAACTTTTACCACATTGAACGCAATAAGAAGTGCGCTTGCTTTTAATTTAGACACAATAATTATGGGCGAAAGAAGGTTGCCTGATCGAATTCAATGCGAACTAGTGCAATCGTATTAGTGCGTTATTTTCAGTTTTCAACAAAAGGAATTTTTAATTTAGCCTTGTCTGATGTGACGTGACTCGCCAACTAAAAGGCGTATGTTTGGTCAAAATAATTACGAAATTATTCGCATTGACACCGTTTCAATTTGGTAATTTGGTTCATTTCAGTTTAAAAGTTAGTGGCTTAAAATCTGAAGAACGAAAAAAGATAAATAGGAGAAAACTACCCGCACCTTATTATGTATGAGGCCCTAAAGAGTGAGCCACTCAGATCCCCAGACCCTACACCACTTTTTCCTGAGGAGAGATATACAATTTTTTTCACTAATGGTCCTCATGCAGTTCGTAAGACCTTTATCAAATGCATGGAATCCAATGCAAAAAAGTTATTATACAATTTGCAATGTTTCTATAATTTGGTTCTGGATTTCAAAAAAAATAGATTAGGGTAAAAAAGCTGTGAAAAAATGAAACTACAACTACTACTCCGTAGCGCTACAGCCCCTTATGGGCCGTGGCTGAGGCAACGATTTTCCTCCATCTGTCTCGGTCTTCCATAGCTTCTAGACCATTCCCGATGCCCATTTTCCGGAGGTCCGATGTTCTTCCTCTTCACCAGTTCCTCTATTAAGCAGATGATTGAAGTAGTTTTTCCACGTTTGCAATATTTCTACTTTCCCAGTTATTAGATCTCCATTTTCCTTCTTTAAGATATTGACATCTAGGGTCTGAATCCTGCTTTTGTGGAGCGTAGTTTATGGTAAAATGTTCTTGTGTTATTTTTTCCTTCTTCATCTAATGCAATTAATTCTTTGTCTTGTCATTCTCTCTTTTTTCTTCTTAACAGTTTCTTTCCTATGGTTCTTAGTCGTTTGTATCTTTCCCCGATCTCGTCTGTGGGACTTTTTAGCATTTTGAGTCTAACAGTATTTCTATTCTCCATAGCATCTTCACAAACTTGATCATACCACTGGTTTTTGTGTTGTCTCCTGGGTTTCTCCCCTAACACCTTTCTAGCTGCTTCAGTAATTGTTCCAGATGTAAGCTTCCAATGCGTATCCATATCCATATGTGGTGTTAGTATTTTTTCTGATAAATCGCTCTAGTTCTTCCTGATACTGTGCTTATCTCTGTCTGCTGAAGCTTTTCTGTATCCCACTGAGGAGAGAGACGATTAGTTCGCTTGTTTTTTGCTGTAGATATTCTGACTTTGATCTTGGCTTTGACCAGAAAATGATCTGAATCGGCATCTGCCCTCTGCAGCTTCTTACCTCTAGTACATTACATCCGTGTCTTGCATCAATTATCACGTAATCTATTTGGTTCCTGGTTACATCACCAATAGATACCCATGTCATTTTGTGTATATCTTTGTGTTCAAACATAGTGGACTTTATTAACATATTACTTGATGCTGCAAGATCTGCCACTCTTAGACCGTTGTCGTTGGAAGCATTTTGCAGGCTGTGCATGCCCACATGAGGTCTTAGCGCCTCTTCTTGTCCAATTTTCGCATTGAAATCTCCCAGGTTGAGTGTCATGTCTTGTTTGGGAAGTTGGGCTAGTTTCCTCTCCAAAGTGTCGTAAAACAGATGTTTTATACCCTCATCTTTGTCTTCCGTTGGTGCATGCAAGTGCCTTTTATCCTAATATAGCACATCCTGTCGCCAATTGGCTGGAACCATAAAACTGAGTTCAGCAGAGATTTCTTGAGTGCAAAACCTGTTCTGAAAGCGTGGCGTTTTGTCATTGCCACTATAGAAAATTGCTGAAGTCCCAACTTTAGTATGACCCACTCCAGCCCACCGTATTTCTTGCAGAGCGGTGATATCCATATTCATTCTTTCTTTTCGGATATAAATGGTCGATATAAACTGAGCACGTTCCATGTTCCAATGTTCATTTGATCTTTCCTTGTTCCTTGCGTTATTCGTCGTCGTGTATCCGTCTTGATCCGAGGCTTCTGATGCTTCTTCATAACCAATACTTTATTTGCGAGGTGGGGTGGTTAGCCCGATGCTCAACCCTTCTCTTGTCTCAAACGGGCTTGAGACCGTCTACGGCAGAGTTGGAAAAAATGAAAGTTAACGGTTAACACATGCAAAGGAACATGATTTTGCTTATGAGCATTGGAAGTCGGATATATATTAAGAATTGCAACAGAGCGCGATAAATAAAACTCACTATTCTTTCAGTTGTGCTCTAAATCTATCCTCTAAATTTTTGTTTTTAAAAGGTCCAACATCCACGCAAATAAAACCTTTCTTAAGCTTTGTCTATCAAGATCGTTCAATGCAACTCCATTTTGTTTTTTTCTGTAAAATCCTCCACTTTTTTTACGCAAGTGACTGCAGTCTTCTCTTACTTCACCACCTTGAAGAAGCCAATTTAAAATGCACTTAAAAAAAATTGCGCATTCGACCACATTTTTCCCATGTCCGGGTGCAAAGCCCCTCATTCTTTTCTTGGCTGACAAAAGAACTGCTCAAAACCACGTGTCCTTCGTCTACTTTTTACAAGAATTAAGCATTTCGGTTGGGCGTTGCCTCATCGCCTGTGGCATTCCGTTTACCGCGTACGTTTTGCGGTTGCTAAAAAAGAATTAATGCAACACACAGTGCGCGTCATCGTCACTAAAATTTGATCCTGTTTTCGATGGCCAAGGTCCATGTCTTTCAAGATCATTGAATGTATGTGTTGGTTGGTTTCGTATAAATACGCGGATTTGCCATGGGTTTGGTATCAGTCACAGTCAGTTAGTCTTCAGACTCGCAACACAGACCTAAAAGTAACAAAATGTTCAAATTGGTGGTGTTGTTCGCTCTCTTTGCCTTCGCGGCAGCCAAGCCCAGCCAATACCATGTGGCTCCCATTGTCGCCCAGACCTACGTTTCGCCCGCAGCAGTTAGCAGCACCTACAGGGAGGACATCATCAGCAAACCTGCCGCCATCACCTACGCTGCCGCCCCTGTTGTGCACAAGACCGTTGTAGCTGAGCCCGTTGTTGTAGCCGCCCCTGTGGTAGCTAAGACTTACGTCGCCCCAGCCGCAGTCAGCAGCACCTACAGGGAAGACATCATCAGCAAACCCGCCGCTGTCTCCTACGCCGCTCCTTTGGTGCATGCCGCCCCTGTAGCCTACGCTGCTAAGGCCATCGCCGCTCCAGTCGCCTACGCCGCCCCAGCAGCTGTGAGCTCCAGCTACAGAAGCGACCTGATCAGCAGCCCAGTGGTAGCTAAGACCATCGTCGCCCCTGCTGCTTACGCTTATGCCGCCCCTGCTGCCTACGCATACGCCGCCCCATCTGTCCACGCCTGGTAGAGAGAGAACTGACCAAATTTTCAGACTGTGTAAATAAATAATTTATTAAACGTCAATACATGGAATTTTTGGATTGAAGCTTTTTGTTTTGTTTTGTTTTGTCTTCTACTGTTAAGAGCTATTAAGATGAATTGCCCCTAAAGTGAGCCCTAAGGACTTTCAATTTCAATACAATATACCGGGTGGTCCAGGTTTAATCTTGATAAGTTCGAGAATCAATAGAACAGGTTGGAATAATGTACGCAGGAAGGAAAAACTAGACGCTTTTCAATAAAAATGTTGGCGGTTTTATTATTTTGCTCACCAAACCGCAGAAGAGGGCGTTGAGAAGAAAGCAAATTGAAGCACCGGAACAAAAAATTTAATAATAAAAATCAAAAACCCACATGTAGAATTGAGAAACTTTTAAAACTGTTAACGAAATAACCATGATTTGCATCATCAAGGTCATAAAACTCATTGAAAAACCAGAATGCGGTTCAATCAAGGCAATGCAACAAAAATATCTTCAGCCCATTCCATCACAGAACAAAACCAAATAATTTCTAGTTTTGGTTGCTTTCTATTATGAGGCTCAAACACTAACAAACGTTGATTAATAAAGAGAGCAAAAAGCAATCGATGTAAGTCATTAAACTAAAATTATTAGAAACAGAAGAAAGAAACACAAACTGAAGGTCAACAACCAATACGATTTTAAGTACACAAAAACATTAACAAAAAAACAAATTATTATTTGTTTTTATTATTAAGTCCAAATAACAGTGAGATAAAACGATCACCCAGAGAAAGTTAAAGAAAGAAGACATTAATGAACAGATCGATATTCAAAATCGAAAATTAAAATTTATGAAAATGAAAGAAGTAATTTCTTAAAATTTTACATTAAGTCAGTTTCCTATATATAACACTCTATGTATTCCTAGACGGATCGATAGGATTTATGTCCTTAATTTTAGGAATATACGTATTGCTTAGATTTGTTTTAGCCGTTTTCTTTATATTACGTTTAAAAATTATAAAGAGGCAATTCAAATAAGCCTTAGAAAACGACAAACAAACAAAAAGCAAAGAGAAAATAACGATTTTGCTGCAATAGATTTAAAAAAATGAATAAAAACAATAAAGAAAGCAATAATCCAATTTCGCTCTTTACGTTTTATATAATCAATTTCAATTTTATCTAAAATTGGTTATGATTCATAGTAATATTGTTAACTGCATCGACTATTCTAAGGCGCAAATCATCAACATTTGTAACTACACTTTCAAACACAATATACTTTTCTGTAACTCCTGTGTGAATAACTCCAGAGAAAAGAATCAAGATGCGTTAAGTCGGGGCTATTAGGGGGCCATGCGACAAGACCAGCTCGTCCTAGCCAGCTATTAAAATATTTATTTAAAAAAAGTGCTGCCGGGAGAACGTTGTGGGGGTGAATAAGATATTTAATTTTTCATCTGCATTAACAAATATCTTTCTTTTTTCTCTTCTAATCGTTTGCCGTTCGAAAAATCGGTTTTCTACATTCTTAAATGTGTTTCGAGATGGAAAACGTCTTTGGGGAAGCAGCGCATTATATCTTTTTCTTGCTGCCGATGCATTTTCAAAATGCAAAAATTGTGTAAAAATTCATCACTAAAAAACCAAAAATACTGTATTTTGCAGCTTTTCAAACAGTTATTTAATTATCCCGTAACTTCGGATTTTAAGACTAAAATTATGGCTACTAACCACTTAACTTGGAAGGCAATAAGCATGACAATTAAAATAAAAATTACCCTGTTGAAAACCAAATTCACCAAAAAAATGTTGCCAGTTTTGAACCATCTCGTATAACCAGAGCACCATAGCCAATTAACTGAATGAATAGAAATTTCCTGCATGCGATCGCTGAAAAAACCTCATTAACTAGCAGAAACTTGACATTTAGCGGCGAAATCCAGTTTTTGGCCCACACAAAGAATGCAGTTTTGATCCGATTTCCGAGGTCTCCGCTTTCAAGATCGCCGCACTGTTTGATCACACACATACCAGCGATTCTGCTATAAATTTGCCATCAATCTCTTTCAGGGCATCAGTCGAAGTCAGTCAGTCCTCACACGTCCAACACAGACCTAATCGAAAATGTTCAAACTGGTGGTGTTGTTCGCATTAGTGGCAGTAGCGGTTGCTAGGCCTCATGTAGCTGAAGTAGCTCTGCCTCTCATTGCTCAGACCTATATAGCGTCAGCTCCAGTCAGCTATGTAGCTGCTGCCCCAGTAGTCGCTCAAACCTACATTGCGCCAGCTGCAGTCAGCAGCACCTATAGAGAAGACATCATCAGCGAACCAGCTGCCATTGTAGCTCCAGTTGAGGCCAAAGAAGAGCTCATCAGCGAGCCCGTTGTGGTTGAAGCTAAATCGGCCATCGCAGAGCTAAGTACAGTTGCTCCGGTTGAAACTACCACTGAACAGATCAAAGCAAAGGCAGTGGAAGTTGAAGCTTTGGAAGTTGAAGCTGTAGCCGCCCCAGCTGCTGTAGCTGTCCCAGCTGCTGTAAGCAGCACCTACAGAGAAGATATCATCAGCAAACCTGCAGTGGTGGCCTACTCGCTTCCAGTGGTGCAAAATACCGTCGCCTATACAGCTCCAGTGGCGTATCACGCAGTTCCAGCCTACCAAGCTTGGTGAGAGGAGGACTGACTTCTACTTTAGTTTTTTGGGTTAATTATTGGGATCCAATTTAATAAACGCACTGTACATTTGGGAACTTTTCGTTTACTTCATGTTGTGTGTTGAATAAGTTTAGTTTCAACTAACTCCCACTTAGTAAGCTTTCCACAGAAAATTCAGTGTCAATTCTTCCCTGTCCAGGTATATAAGCGTCCTAAAAAAAAGCCCCAAATAAACTTCCCGGCGAGCTCTCAGCGATAGTTTCCTTTTGTTTTGTCCCCATAATATAAAGAATTTGTCATTGCCACAGCATCGATAAAGGTTACACATCGGTGTCCAGTAAACAAATTGAATCGTATCCAGCCGACTCCAGGAGATTGAAGTGATAAATAAAACTTTCGTTCAATATGCGTCCCTATAAATCTTTGGTGTGTCCTTGAAGCTTCCCTTTCTACGTCCGTTGTAGTGTGCGAGTTTTGCAGCGAATTAACTGAACGTGTAAATTGGAAGACCATTTACATCAGCACTCTTCAGCCATCGAATGGCGTTAAAATCATGCAGAATCCAGGGATTTGATTAATTATGTCCCACTGGCGAGGCGCATCTGATAACGTGATTCATTTGTCTGCTACTCTGTCCGGATTCCATCCAGATAATGTCGCTCATTTTGTTCTGAGTGAAATCGCTCGCTTTAATTCACTAGACTCGTTTAAATGGTCGTCGGTTTGAAGATTTCAACACTATTTTGATAATGTAACCAGTGCCTTTGTTGGCTATACAGAAGAGTCAAGTTCTGAAGTCGAAGGTGAAGCGAAAGCCGAATAAGACACTATTGTTTTGTTAGAAGATTTTAATGAAGAAGCAGAAAAACAGATTGATTTTGAAGAGAAGTAGCAGATAAATATATAGAATGGAGGGAGTGTGTCTACTGTTAATTATGGCTTAATAGATAAGTTGGGGAAGAATAGTCGTCCTTAACTAGGTGGATCTAAGAGACGTTTTATTTAGTTATAGCGTTGAGGCAAAGACTAAGAGAAACTTTTAAGGAAGCAACTGACAGAGAAGCAAGATGAATTAAAACTAATGCAGGGAAATTTAAAGAGAAAATGAGCATAAATAAATGAGTTTGAAGAATAGAGATGCAGTCAAAATACTCAACAATTGAAGAAAAACATTAGAAAATTTTCCACCCAGCCAAGAAGCAAACTTGCCAGAACAAGGAATAACAATAAAATACACAGACGAATATTTAAAAAACATTGCAACTGCTGATTAATAAAAGCAGCAATTGTTGAAAGGCAAAGACGAAGCAGCTATTAAAGAAAACCTGGAAGTAACGAAAATTATTATCAAAAGCTGAAAAAGGTATCTGAAAAAAACTATGAAATAGGCATAAAATGCGAAAAATAAAAAATGGAACTGAAAATAAAAATTAAGTAGAAAGAACAGAATTTGCAAAAGATTGGAACATTGAAATCAGAATAACTAATCGTATTAGATATATGCTTATGGAAGTATCAAGTCAGAAAGATTATGGATCGAGAACTGAGAAATTAATGCAATATTAAACACAAACAGACTCTACAAGATAAATATAAATGTGTTATTGTAAAAAAGTAGGTGAGGCAGCAGAGCATAGAGACTTGAAAATTTCAACCCGAAAAAAAAATAGTTCTGACAAAAATACATCTAGAAACTTGTAATTTCTAGCTCTTATAGATAAATCTGTAATTCCCTCTTCCTATAAATTTGTATTTTCTAACAAATTCGGGTAATTAAAAACAAAATAACGGGGAGGACGCAAAAACTCATCAAACACATTCAAGAACTCTTTACCAGATACATGAATGGAGAGAGAGTACCTCTGGTGTGGAAAGAAGCCTGGATTACTCCCATCCACAAGAAGGGAAGGAGAGATGAATGTTCCAACTATAGGTGTGTCTCCGTTACCAGCACCATGAGCCGTCTCTATGGAAAAGTCCTCCAAAGTTTAATAGAAGAAGAATACGAACACCAAGAAGTTGAAGAACAGGCAGGTTTTCGAGCGGGTCGCTCATGCATAGATCATATCTTCAGTCTGACCCAACTAACCGAGAAGCAAGTAGCAAGAAACGGAGAGGTTTTCCTTCTGTTTTTGAATCTCCAATGGGTTGTTTGTGAATCTCCAACCTAGGGAAACAAAAATAAGTGTTGGGCGACCCCAGACGAGGTGGAGGGACGACATCCAGCGCCATGCTGGGAAAAACTGGATGCAAAGAGCTCAAGATCGACTACACTGGAGACAATTGGAAGAGGCCTACGTTCAGGAGTGGACGAGGATGGGCTAGTCACAAGAAGAACATATGTTAAAACATGTGTAATTTTTGTTTTATTTCTCAATTCTGCATTAAATTTCCAATTTTTTTGTACCCCATATGGATGAGCGGAATTAAATTTCCGTTACGAAAAATTAGTGCCTTGCAATGGGTTCTTTGAAAAATAATTTACTGGAAAGGCTAAGAGAGAACAACCTGCTTTTGGCTTTTAGGGGAAAAATAGAGCTGTTTGTTCCAGGAAAAACTGGATCCAAACCTCCCAAGATCGACTACACTGGAGACAATTGGAAGAGGCCTACGTTGAGGAGTGGACGAAGATGGGCTAATAATAAGAAGAAAAATGCACGATTTATTCTTCTTCTTCAACCTTTGTTCATCCAGTGTTGGTTATATCTTCCAGTCTTTTCCATGCTTCTCTATCTCGGGTTCTCCTCATCCACTTGCTTCCAGTGGTTCCAGTTCCTTACGATTCATTAGTTCATCAACATTCAACGCGTTTGGAATCCTGAAGTAGATTTTGAGACATTTAGGGCACATTAAAACACGTAAAAACTTCTGTATAGTTATACTGGAACGGCGACTGAAAATAAAGCCGTAATTGAAACAAAGGACAAAAAATTATAATACATAAATTAAATGCATTAAAATACAAAGCAATTGAATTCATATTTTAGCACACAAAACCAGTGAGGCTTTTGTTGATTGTTTAAATTTAATTTAAAGTTCTCGCCTTATGAAGAAGAAAAAAAAACAGAAAGAACAAGTTAACAAATTCAAACTAGCAATTAATAGAGAAAGTTATTCTTGGAGAAAGAGAGCAAATTGAATCAAACAGATGTAGAAGGACGAAAAAAGCATGGATCTTACGGATATTTTTGGCAAAAGTTGAAGGAAACGGGTACTGCAGCAGGCTTCACAAAAATAAAGAAGCACTAAAAATAAAATCTCAACACAAGTAAAATACATTTTTGTGACAGACAAAGCAAAACAACACAACATTAAGCAAACCCATGAAGCAGAAGTGATCCTGACGTTCGGAGCAAAAATGCAATTTCAGAGGATTCGGAAATAAAATTGAAAATAAAATAACCAGAATGACGACAAAAGACGAATGACAATTTCCAGAGGAATAAAGAAACAACACTTTTTCTCTCTTAAGACTTAAGTAAAAGTGTTTGATGGGGATGAATCTTCTGTTGGGTGGATAGAATGGAGGAATTTCAACTGCGGGAAACAGATGACATACTTGCAGACGCTTGGACGTTGAAAGCAGCATCAGAGCAGGAAAATTTGGACTTGTTAAACCGAGTTGGGACAAAGACACAGAAAAATAAGAGACGTTTCATGTGAGAAAATTAAAATAACTTGAAATAACTGCACAGGGAAAATCTTCAGAACAAAGCAATTAGGAAAAGAGAAACCTTGACATTATTTCTTCCCATATCTGTGGAAGCTGTATCTACCCGATCATATCCACTCAAAACCCCATTAAATCGTCGTTCTATCATAGACACTAGATAGGATTTCAAGCACAGATGATTAAACCCTAATATAGACAATACGTTGATAGCCAAACCCAATTTGGCTTTCACTTCAGATGCACATCTAATTTAATCACTTAGCCAATGCGTTAATTGTTAATCGATTGACTTAAAAAGTGGTTAGTTATGCAGCTAGAGCATGCGGGTTTTGATGAAGAAAATCGCAGAAAACTTTGCCAAACCCGTTCCGCTCCTAATTAAGTTAATTGCGGCAAGAATTTTGGCAATTCAGCACTCAATTTAAATTAAACGCCCAGGATTACCTGCGACCGCAAATTGCATTCCAGCAATGTGACATTCTATTATTAGATGCTAAATCACGGATATAGAACATGTTGTTACTGGCTAATTGATTAATTAGTTGGGCAAATCCAAAATAGAACCGAGGAAATCGCATAGAGATATTCGCATTTCCAATTAGTAGAATATATGAAATCTTTCCCCATATGCTTTCGCACAATTTGCTTAGTTAGAGCGAAACAATGCCTCTATAAGAAATATTGTGCAACACCGAATGCACTTTTCCGCTACATTTATTTACCAGGTCGCATATTTTTATTTACCCTGGATTCAGAGTGCCGTCTCTTTGCTTTGAGTTAGGGTAAAGTTGAAGTTAATATGCCGGAAACTCGAGGATAGGATATGTTGATACTGAGTGTTGTATCAGTTTATGTAAATATTATGCAAGAGCTCGAGCATATTTGCGGAAATGTCGTTCCGTTTATGCCTTTGGACCTTTTAAGATAATTAATTACGCTTTTCAGGGGCTGGATTTGCCTGGAAATTACCGCCAACATAGATATAGTTTATTGTACTACTTTCTTTATCTGGATCCTAATCCGAATGCGCAACAGCTGAGCAGCTCAAGCATTTAATAATTCGCAATGGGTCGTTGTTTAGCATATAAATTATTCCCGTTTTCCTTTGTTTCCGATGTTAGACAGGTATGAAAACTAATCCTTTGTTTATATTGTGAGCGGCCCTTTGTTCGCTCCAAATCATAATTGCGAATTCATTTTCCAGAACTTTCAGCGCGAGCTTAAGTGTCCATTATTACCAGGCCATTTTTTTGCACTTAATGAAACTGGTTTGTGTTTAATGTGGCTGTCCAATGAGCCAAAGCTCGGTTAGTTAGTTTGCCGCTAGTGAATCCCACAATAAAAAAAAATTGCGTGGTAAATTCCCAACAGCTGAACAATCACATTGTAAAGCAACTTCCGAATTGTTGCACCGAGAAATGAACCCAACAGCGAATTTACTGTTTGGAGAGTTTATGTTCCTTCGACTCAAACTTATATTTGAACATAAAGAAGTCACACATGCCATCGCATACACAATGTGGCCGGGCTAATGTAGTGGAACAAAGCGGGAAAACATTCTGCAAAAATTATACTTTGGGGCCCATAACGGGCGACGTTTTTCATCAAACCCCAGAGTTATTTGTTTTATTTTATTGCAAATGTGCTGCTTGATAAATTATCTTCAGTTTAAAGGCTACCAAACTACGCAATTTTTTAGTAACAGCGATTAAACACCGTCCAAATGGATGAAAGTTGAAGTCGTTTGGCTTAATTCCAACGAAGCAACTTAGGGCAAAAGATCTAATTTAAGTTCATAGAAATGGAATGTTTTTGCCCGTATAAAAGTTCGATTGACTTCGGGATAATGTCTGGCCAAGTACACTGGGAACTTTCACAACTCCGCTGCACTTTTTGCCAGGGTGCAAACACTCGACCCGGGCTTTATATTTTCCCTTTTCCCGGTCCGGAACTGTGTCATTAAGGTGCTCTTGTTTGCTAAAGTAGAATCGAGCTTTGCGAATTTTCCGCACTCCTGTTTTATTTCACGTGTAGGTTTTTATACGGGTTTTATTATAATTTTTTTGGGTTCATATCGACCATCATTTTCGGCCAATTCACCGGAACGACTTGGGCAAAGTTCAATTAGTAGTGCTGAGGAAATCCGTTCCGATGGAATTAAGCGAGATGACTTTCCGTTTTCCACCTATTTCCAGTCTATTTCCCACAGACGCTCGCGTATAATGAAGATATTTGTCCGTGATTGGAACATGGAAGCTTGGCTAAATAGAGAAAACTTGAGAATAAATCTTACCGAGTTTTAGAGCACTGAATAGTATAGTTTTTTAAGCTCAATTAAAACCGTTCAAAAACGCGCATTTTAGCCAACAGTTTTTGTATATTTTGACTCAGAAGGATTCAGAATTTACAGGGTGTTTCAGTCTATAACAAGGAAGATATCGTCGGATAAAAATCTGCTTAAAAAGCCACATGAAATGGATCAAAATGTTCGATTTTCTAAGATCTAAACGTGGTGATCTAAAAATAGTAAACCATCTGGGGTATTTTCTACGATTTTTACTTGTACTTGTACTTGTACTTGGTATACACTGTTTATATATCTGTTGTTTGAGGTCAGTACATAGCTCTCGATCTAAGGGGCCACTCAATATACGGGTTGCTTGAGTCTATATAAGAACGGTATAGTCGGCTAAATATCGTTTGGCTTAAACACCGCTCAAAAATGGATCTTAATGGTTGTTTGCTTCGAATCTGAAGGGTCTAATGTGTTTTCCCAAGACCTCGTTGCATTCCTCGTATTCAATTTGAGGAGTTTTTGGCAATTTGAGTTTTGGAAGTGGAGGAATGGACAGCACAAGGTCCCTCTATCGGCTGCTGACATTCGCATTTCGATGCCTCAAATTTTTCTTTAGAAACAAGCTTTGGAAGTGCATGATGCGAAAAGGAAAAAACTGCTCAATTTTTCCAAAGTTCAAGAGTTGACTATAAAGGAACTAGGAGGCAATGGAACTCACTGGAATGGACTCAAGTATGCACCAAAGGTAACCAAACGTTCTTCCATGGACTGCTGGCCCTCACACCTGCCAGTCTCAAATGGTTTTCAGAAAACAATCTGTTTTGTTTTGGCACTAAGATAGTACAATGATTAAAAATCTAAGTTTTCCCTATGGTTCCTTAGTTGTTTGGCAGCTTGGTAGGCCCGAATGGTTTGGCACGATTAAGTCTCTTGTTAAGTTTTCCACATCGAGGAGCCTGGACCCTTCTTCGTTGATGTGACGTTGAAAGCGATTTTCGTGTGAAACAGCATGATCGTGTGAAACAGCATGATCGTGTGAAAGTGCATGATGCAAAAAAAACGTGCAAAAAATTAAAAAATATATGATAGAGAAACACGTTGATCGAACCGAATAAAATTTATACCGTAAGTCAGCTAAGAATGTCTTCTATCGAGTATCATTGAAAAATTGCATGGTGCAAACAAACCACGCATCAATAACCAAAATGGCAAAAATATACAATTTTCTGAAACTCATTATCAAAGAACTGCTTCTCGTTTAAACGCAATTTTATACTACAGGTCACCTAAATCTTCCTCAATCGATTGCTGAGGTCTATAGTCGGATACCATACAAAATTCTTTAGAGACGATCCTCAGAAGAGTATGGTGCAAAAGTGAAAAACCGTCGCAAAAATACCCAATTTTCTAAAATTAATTATGAAGGAACCTGTGGCTCATTAGATCCACGATTATGTCACAAGTCAGCTAAAGCTTCTGCGATCGATTGCGGATGCCTACATTTCGATGCCGTAATTAGTTCTTTATAGACAGTCTTCAGTACATTATGGTGCAAAAATGAAAAACCACTAAAAAAAACCCAATTTTCGAAAATTCATTATGAAGGAACCGTGCATGTTTAGACCCTAATTTCTGTGCCACAAGGTCACCTTAAAGCTTACCTTATCGATAGTGGGGGCCCTACAGTCGGATATGATACAATGATTCGTTGGGACGACCGATCCTCAGAAGAGCGTGGTGCAAAAGTGCAAACCGTAGTGCATTTAAAAATTTGTTATGAAAGGAACCTGTTGCTCATTTTAGATCCACGTTTATGCCACAAGTCAAATAAAGCTTCCGTGATCGATTGCGGATGCGTACATTTCGATGCCGTAATTGGTTCTTTGCAGACAGTCTTCAGAACATTATGGTGCAAAAATGGAAAACCACGCAAAAATAACCAATTTTTGAAAATTTAGTATGACGGAACCTGTCGGACGTTTACACGCAAGTTTGTGCCACTTGTCACACAAAGCTTCCTCGATCGATTGCGGAGGCCTACGGTCGAATACGATACATGATTCGTTAGAGACGATCCTCTTAAGAGTGTGGTGCAAAAGTGCAAAACCGTGCAAAAATATTCAATTTTCAAAAATTTGTTATGAAGGAACCTGTTGCTCATTTAGATCCACGTTTATGCCACAAGTCAACTAAAGCTTCCGTGATCGATTGCGAATGCCTACATTTGGATGCCGTAAATGGTTCTTTAGAGACAGCCTTCAGAACATTATGGTGCAAAAATGAAAAACCATGCAAAAATACCCAATTTTCGAAAATTCATTATGAAGGAACCTGTCGCATATTTAGAGGCAAGCTTGTGCCACAAGTCAACTAAAGCTTCCTCGATCGATTGCGGTGGCCTACAGTCGGATAAGATACATAATTCTTTAGAGACAATCGTCAGAAGAGCATGGTGCAAAAGTGAAAAACCGCGCTAAAATATTCAATTTTCAAAAATTTGTTATGGAGGAACCCGTTGTTGATTTAGATCCATCTTCATGTCACAAGTCAACGAAAGCTTCCGTGATCGACTGCGAATGCCCACATGTCAATGCCGTAAATGGTTCTTTGCAGACAATCTTCAGAACATTATGGTGCAAAAATGAAAAAGCATGCAAAAATACCCAATTTTCGAAAATTCATTATGAAGGAACCGGTCGCATGTTTAGACCCAAGTTTGTGCTACAAGTCACCTGAAGCTTCCCTGATCAATGGTGGGGGCCTACAGTCGGATATGATACATATTCTTGGAAAACGATACATCCTCAGAAGAGCGTGGTGCAAAAGTGCAAAACCGTGCAAAAATATTCAATTTTCAAAAATTTGTTATGAAGGAACCTGTTGCTCATTTAGATCCACGTTTATGCCACAAGTCAACTAAAGCTTCGTGATCGATTGCGAACGCCCACATGTCGAATTCCTAAATCGGTTCTTTAGCCGACAAGTCTTCAGAACATTCTGGTGCAAAATGAAAAGCACGTAAAAATACCCAATTGTCGAAAATTATCATTATGGAAGGAACCTGTTCACATGTTTAGACCCAAGTTTGTAAGACAAGTCACCTAAAGCCTTCCTCGATCCGATTGCGGAGGCATTCAGTCGGATGACATACATGATTCATTAGAGACGATCTACAGAAGAGCGTGGTGCAAAAGTGGAAAACCGTGCAAAAATATTCAATTTTCAAAAATTTGTTATGAAGGAACCTGTTGCTCATTTAGATCCACGTTTATGCCACAAGTCAACTAAAGCTTCCGTGATCGATTGCGGATGTCTACATTTCGATGCCGTAATTGGTTCTTTACAGACAGTCTTCAGAACAATATGGTGTAAAAATGAAAAACCACGCAAAAATACCCACTTTTCTAAAATTCATTATGAAGGAACCTGTCGCATGTTTAGACCCAAGTTTGTGCCACAAGTCACCCAAAGCTTCCTCAATCGATTGCGGAGGCCTACAGTCGGATACGATACATGATTCGTTAGAGATAATCTTCAGATAAGCAGGGTGAATAAAATAAAAAACCGCGCCAAATACCCAATTTTCAAAAATGCATTGTGAAGAAAGCCTTTGCTCGTTTAGAACCATTTAACTTATTTTCAAACTAAAAATCTCCCTTTTTTTGCTAAATTGTTTCTATACCTAATTTTTTCAACTTTATTTAACTATTTCTGTTAGTGACGATTTATTAATTGGTTGTTTTGTGTTTTAAGGCATTCCTTTCAATTAAATATTGTTAAATTATTCTCAAATTAGTATTACATTATTATGGGCAATGAATATTAACATTAAATTATCCATGCAATTCTTGGTGGAGACTACCGCTATACAATGTTGTAGTAATCGAAAAAAATCGTGTTTTTTCGTAAATTATAACAGATTGGCATAGGAAGTATCTAGTAAAAAGACAGATTTTCTTATCCCGAATAAATAACACTAACAATATACGGGGTGTGCGATTTAAAAAGTGAGATATTTGAGTTTTAAATATTTTAAATTTAATGAATATTATGAGCGCCCTGTTGTTTAAAAGGCAAATTGGCATACCAAATTTTAATATAGTATTAGTCCTTTCTCTTACCAAATTTCAAAATTAGTCGACAGAGAAATTTTCAAATTAAATTTTTTTATCAACGCAGTTAAATTACGAATTTTCATGGTTAAAGACGATGAACAACGCTCACAAATTGGCCTAAAACTCGATTTTTTCGGACAGAAACCTTTCCAAATAACTCGCTGCATCCTTCTGATAAAAATATATTAAAGTTTGCCACCGTTTAATGTCCATAGTCAGATTGCCAGCAGCAGACTTTATAAACTAGGCAAATGCCCCAAGGAATAGTCTTTGTCCGAAGACTTCAAAGCTTTTTATTCTATGCGATTAAACATCGTCTTAATTCCCCCCGTTCAGCTCAACTCAATTGCGGGAATCCATTACCCAACCTCATTTGGAGGACGTTTATAAAATAAAATACTTTTTGAGTAAAAGTGCACTTAACCGAGCTTTTGCTGCAGCTTTTTCCATTACCCTTAAGTAACCAATACTGCACACAGATGATTGAAACAAAGCTCAATTTAATCGGACTAATGCATTTAAATAGAGCGTGTATATCTTTGTTGGAAAGCGTCTTTTATCGCGTTTAGCTCGTGACTTTTAGGCACGCACGCTATGCCTTCCGGTCTTCCTTAGCTCGGCTTGAATAATTCAAGAAAAAAAACGGACTGATTACCAAACAAACTGCTTACTGATATTGCAGCTAAAAAACGTCCAGCCTATAAACGTTTAGAGGCTTTTGTGTCTGGCCAATTGAATTGAAGAGTCAGGGCGTTACTAATTCAATTGCTGGTTAAATGGATGGGCCATAAATCGCTGGTATTATGGGAAATGAGGTGCAATCGAGAGATACATATATGTTAATAAAGCATCGAAATGGTAACGTTAATTTGAGTCGATCGAACATGGAATACTGGTTGACATGTTGCGAGTGCGATATGTTAACTCTTTGAAGCAATCGTCGAAACTGCGAAACTGCGATTAGTAATGTTTATGGTTTTGTGTTCTGTTTGCAGCCAGAAGGGATTTTCTATGTTTATATTCTCCACTTTTGTGTACATTTGCACTTAAGCTTTCCATGATTTATTTTACAATCATAAACTCTGCAAGGGCAAGAGTGAACATTTGGATTTAAGTGTTGCAAAGCAGCAGGATAGTGGACGAATTGCGGTGGCGCAATTTTCTGATTACTGCTCTAATTAGAGCCACGATATAAATAATGCAAAAGGATCTAAGCCCTTGCACCGTTCAGCCATTGCTCAGCGCAACAAGAATATATTACCTGCTCTTAAAAAGTGCTTATTTTCAAAAATCTCCATTTAAAACTGATGTAGCGGGGCCATTGTAAATAATCGCGTCCATAATTCAGTGCTTAGCGAAGTTCAGCAAAAGGGGCATTAGTAAAGTGACAAACGCAACTCTTGACTAGTGCATTCCTTCATCTTGTTTAGGGAATTTGTTTTGGAGCCCAACCAAATTCACTCGCTTGAATAATTGAACAGATCGGCTCGAATGCTCGAATCTTGCAAAACGGTGGAAATCAATGTTAGCTAAAACGGGCCAGTAAAAAAGACAGAGAAAAATGTAAGACAAAAGACTTCAGAATTCAACAAAGGAGGATTTTTTATTGAATCTCTTAGGGATTTTTTCAACGTTGGTTTTCCATGCCATTCAATAGCCAAAGAGTTTCAAACTTAAGAATTGCATAGACCAGTTTCAATATGTTCAAATTAGTTTACTGGGCTTCACATAATCCTGCTGGTTAAAACTGATATCATCAATTATTGCAAACCGTTTCCGAAGAAGATGTTTGAGACATTTTCAAATTGCTTTCTGTCGATTTTATTACAAATTGTCCCAACTTTAAGGCAAACACGTGAAATGTTCGTATAAAACTCATTTCCCACATCAGTCTGACTCATTCAACAATGTTGCAGGAACTCAATTTTTGAGAAATTTTGTATGACTAATATACAGACAGAGGACGATGATAGATAGATAAAATTTGTTAAACATTCACATTGTCAGAAAGTCAGAAACAAAGTAACAAATAAAAAAAAGCCCTAAATAGGCGCGCTAAGTCGTCCTTTACCAGGACAGTGCCCTAACATGGACATCCCCGAGCTAGCCATACGCAAGACAACGTTAGGAGATAATCTTGAAGTGGCGCTTTTGGATTTAGTCGAGGGGCATTCAATAAGGAAAAAATGTCTTCCTGAAGGGAAGCCCGAAACCCCTTTTGCCTCGACCTATAAGCTTGATACTGTCAGCCGTGGCGCAAACCGCTGGCAGTCTCAATCCGTAAATGGCCTAGGACACGCCCCTACCCCATAGGTGCAAAGACCAGCCAGCACCAACCAGATCAAGCAAGCCCTAAACCGACCAGTCACATATTGTTGGATTTTTCCGTCTCCAGCCTGCTTGAAACGCAGTCAAATATCCCTAGACAACTTTTCATGGATCAAAGTACGACAATAAATGTTTGGTAGCCCTGCGGACCCGAGAAACACTCGGCGCTCGAGCATCAGGACTACGAGTGTGAAATTGGCTACTGGCTATGGGATAGTAGGTAACCAGGCTTCCCATAGAAAATATACTACTGGAAAAAGACAAAACCAGAAGCCGTCAATGCATAAAATCTGCACGTGGAACGTTCAAGGTCTGAATAAACCCGGAAAATTGATGATTGTCGAAAAGACCATGGAAGACTTAGCCATTGTTGGCATATCAGAAAGTCACTGGAGAAATAGTGGCCACTAGGTATCGCAGAACGGCAACCTCATACTATCCTCAGGAAATGACTCATAATCCATCAACGGTGTCGCCTTTATAATACATAAACACTTAAAGGATACGGTACTTGGCTACGAAGCAGTCAGCGACCGTATCATCACCGTCAAAATCAAGGCGCAGCCAGTACTTCTAAACCTTATCCAAATATATGCCCCTACATCTACATCGTCTCAGCACGACATCGATAACTTCTTTGGATCACTCTCCCAGACACTCTTGAAGATTCCAAACAGGGAGCTTTTAATAATTCTGGTTGATTTTAATGGCAAAATTGGAGAAGCAAAAGCCGACTCACACCTAAGATCAGTCGTAGGGCAGTATGGAACGGGAGTAAGAAATGAATGTGGGGAGATGCTAATCGAATTTTGTGCAGGGAATCAGCTATCAACCGCTAAGACCTACTTTCAACACCATGTCAGGAGATTGTACACATGGAGATCACCAAATGGACACACACACAATCAGATCGACTATTTATTAATGAAGAGTAGCTGGAAAAGCTCGATTAGAGATATAAAAACATACCCCGGTTTGGACTGTTGTAGTGATCACAACGCACTGGTCGCAGAGCTTTGTTCAAAGCTGCGCAAGGATCGACAACGACCACCTAAACCCAACCTTTGGAATATAGGTAACAACCCCACATTCAAACTCAAAATCGAGGGAGCTTTTACAACTACCACACAAGAAAAAGCAGAGCGTGTGGGTGCTAATGACCTCTGGACAGAGAGAGGAACAAGCCTGTAAATGTGCGGCCGCGCTAACTGATACAGATAGGAACGACCATCCCAAAAAACCATGGATAAATCCACCAACATGGAATCTTATAACCGAGAGGAGAGAGCTTAAAATCAAGGACATTGAAGATGGCAACAATAGACAAAAATATAGCGAACGAAAAGCAGCGGCAACAAAGGCGCAGATCTACTACATCAAATTTGCACAAAAGTATGGGAAAACGGTAAATGGCCCGAAAGATGGACAGAATCAATCTACATCCCTGTACATAAAAAGGGAGCTAAAGATGAATGTGGCAACTACAGAACCATCGCTTTAGTTAGCCATGCCAGTAGAGTTCTCTTGCAAATCATACAGGAACGATTAAAGAACTACCTTCTACCTCAGATCCCCCCAGAACAAGCGGGGTTTGTGCCGGGGCGTGGAACGCGAGACCAACTTATGAACTTACGACAAATTATAGAAAAAGCATATGAGTACAACGTACCGGCTATGTTTTGTTTCCTTGATACACCAAAGCCTTTGACACCTTACAATGGGGACGACTATGGAGCATCCTGAGTAAGATGGGAGTCCCAAAACATCTCATATATATCATAACGGCCCTGTACGACAAGAATAGAGCATACGTACAAATAGAAGACACCTCAACACACTTCAGCGTCGGAAAAGGCGTTGGACAAGGCTGCATTCTCTCTCCAATTTTTTTCAACATATACGGAGAATGTATTATTAGAAAAGTGGGTGGGCGGAGTCACTATTGGCGGAAAGAAAGTGTCAAACATACGATATGCAGATGACACGATAGTTCTGGCACAAAACTAAGAGGAAATGTTTGAAATACTTCAACGTGTAGAAGCTGTTAGTTTGGAATCAGGCCTACGACTAAATATGACCAAATGCTGTCTGTTGATTGTGGACAGACCTCAGACAATCCCAATGCCACTTCGACTCATCCACGACATAGAAACCAATGAGACTGTCATTTAACTCGGCGCAAACATAACCAACAAAGGAGGCTCTGGAGGATTGGAATGGCAAAAGAAGCTTTGGACAGACTAGTTAAAATCTGGGAAGACCACAATATCCGAAAAATGACCAAGATGAGACTTCTCAAAGCGCTGATATTCTCCATCGCAGCCTATGGGTCAGAATCTTGGACGTTGAAAGCAGCATGCCACAAGAGAATAGAAGCGTTTGAAATGATATGCTACCGCAGGATGTTGAGGATCCCTTGGACTGCTCATAGAACAGATATCTCCATACGCAGGGAACTAAATATTCGAGATCATGAAAGGTTACTCCCAATAATCCAGAGGCCCATACTCAAATATTTCGGTCATGTGATACGGAAGGATGGGATGGATAAAATTGTGATCCAGGGGAAGGTGGACGGCAAAAGAACGAGAGGCTGATCTCCTGTAAGATTCATAGACCAAATCAAGGACCTTACAAATATGTCAATAACGGAAGTAATGAGAACAGTACAGGATGGAGAGCATGACGAAGGCTTGTACCATGAATACTCACGAGGCTCGAAACCGAGCAACTACTGGAGAGAGAGAATAATCGATGTTTTTAATTTGTATTAACTAGAAAATTTAATAAGTTATTCAGAAAATCAAAAGAGGAGTTTCTTGAGGAATTGCCATCAGGTTCCCTTCCTGGACATTGTCCATTCCAAACCCTTCTGTGATACAATATTTCATTTTCATCGGGCTTAAAGCCTGTTAGCTAATGTGGAGACGCTCAAATGTGCTTCAAAAGCACATTCCCTATTCACTTATTTCCTGCAACTAATCGCAGAAATTGGTAATCCATTATCCATGCCGGGAATTATGCGGTCACTTGTGCTGACAATCAATTCTATTTACCTTGTCTCTCTTTTGCTTGCTGCAAAGTGCAATCCGGGACCGCAGGGACTGTCGGTAATTGAAACTTGATTTGTTGAAACTGACACAATGCAATTGCAAGTCAGGAGAGTGGAGCTCAAGCGGGAATTGAAATTAGGCCATTGTCTACAAATGCGTCATTCTGATCCCTATTTTAATCCCATTGTACCGATCTTTTGAAGCTGCTGCATAGTTCACGTATGCCAACCAGTGCTAACTTTCATTATTCAGTTCGGTGATTTACATGCAAAAAAAAACACAGTTTATTAGGAAACAAGTGTGGCTGCTTTGCTCTTCCTAGAGTGGTTTATTAGATTTTTTAACACTGTTTCAGGCTGAAACAGGAAAAATTCTCTGAAGTCAGGCCAGTAAACTGGATAAGCCAATAAAGCACGAGTTGCCGAGCTCTGACATGTGGAGGCAAATAAATTACATTAAACAATTTAATGGGCATTCATCCAGTAATTATTCTACATGGCGCTCGCCCGTTTTACTACTAGTTACGAATTACGACTTGTGAAATTTGCATTGGAGCGTAAATCATTTTAATAGGCGAGTTAAGACTCGCTACTTCACGGTTTTACTGTTTGCAAGTCCCACTTTAATTTCGATGCAAAAATAACATTAAGGGGGATTAGGATTATGCATCACGGTGGCCTTAATTAATACCGAAAGGTAGAAACGCTATTAGAACGTATTAGACCAATGGAAAATGTTGTTTGGAACGGTTTTTCCAGAGGTTAATTTCAAGCCGCCACTGTAAACAGTGGACTCTTATCGCATTGTATATTATAACCATTCAATAGATAAAATATCGATAAACTTCCTCTGGCCTTTGTTGGGACTCAGTAAATTGCCCTCGAAGTATTTCAATGTTTCTCCAGGCGTTTTTCAATAAAGTTTTTCGTCTGCCTGCACCTTACATAGTCTTCTAAATCATTTCTTTGTCTTGGCTTTTTATATATGTTATATCTTTGAAGTTCTTACCAACAAAAGAGTCAAGGCATTTTCTTGAAAAATTGTCTTCAATCTGGGTGTTTTCGGCTAGGCTAATCAAAAAATCTGTATAGAGGGTGCCCCATAATGCTGGGTAGAAATCTGTATAGATTATTGAAAATCCTCCCACCTTGGCTTTACCTTGTCTTTGTTTGTAAAGCTTCCAAGAAGAAAGCTTATCGAATGCTATTAATTCCTGTTCCACTCTTTTTTTTTTCGGTGAGGTTTGGGAAATGCCCTCTTACGCACACCCAGAACTGATGTTCTGGCGCTCTGGGCTGTGTGGGACTGCATCTTAGCCTTTTTACCCACTAAAACCCTTCCTCACCTCCGAATTGGTGTTTGACCTAGCACCGCGGTCATTTCTGTCCTATTGTGCCTTCGTATTTTACTCCCTCATAATCCCTGTGTATTCAATGAAATCCAGAAGAATCTTGAGGGGGGTACGCATGACCTGGTCTGGTAGAACTTCATCTCCTCCCAGGAGTCTTCGTCTACCTGTTGCATATGACGTGCAGTGACACATAATATGTAGAGTAGTTTCGTCCTCTAATTCGCACCGCCTGCAGGTCGGTTGATCGCCCAGTCCCATCCTGAAGAGGTGTTTTTTGCAAGAGGCGTGTCCTGTTAAAAAGGCCACTATCCTCCTTATTTTTTGCCTGCTGAGATTTAGTAGTTCGTTTTCACGCACTGGTTGTGGAGGTCCCACCAACTGCCTTGCGGTAAGGAGTCGGGGTGTGTCCACCCAGTACTTTTTATGTTCTTCCAAGATCCATTGCCCGACTCCCGCCCTAACTTGGGCATGAGATACACCACAAGCAGGTTCTTGGTTGGTCAGTGGTTGCTCGGCCCCTGCCTTAGCAAGATCCGCAGCAATCTCGTTTCCTTTGCTCCTGTTTGTCCCAACTGCCCAAGTGAGTTTTACTGTGTTTGAGTTCCCAGCCAGGGTCGTAAGTTCTTTTACACAATCTAGCACACATTGTGACCTGATTGTGTACGATTCAAGTGCTTTTATTGTGGCTTCATCTCCGGTTACGATGGTAATATGCTTTAGTGTGTAGGCTCTTTCCCTGACTTTCCGAGCACAATTTGTTATCGCTAGTATACTTGCTTGAAAAGCGGTCGGGATTGTACCCAGGTTTAAGGTAATCCCTTCCCCGGTTCTTCCTCTTTCGACTATACCTGCGCCTGTGCCCGATGCTGTTTTTGTGCCTTCCGTATACACACGGAGTCCCCTGTGATAGCTGATGGAGTTGCTCCACCATCTCGCCCCTCATCCAGAACACAAGTTCTGAAAGGTATCGAAATGCTTAGATTTTTAATTCGATCAGCTTTCAAGCCCATGGGTTCGACTATCTTCAGCTCGCTGAAGATCGCGCTGTGTCCCAATTCCGTCGCCTTCCTGAGGGCACCGTCACCCATACGGTAAGCGCTTCTTAGGGCCTCAGCTTCGAATGGATAAATGCAAAGGCTCCAGCCCCAGGAGTGTCTCCAACGACATTGCTCCAGTTATTCTCAGACACGTCAGCCTCTTTTCACAATGCTGACGTAGCGTCCAGTACGCCATCTTCGGTGAAATTCCACATGTTTTTCCAAAAGTGCGTTTGCAGGTCCATAAAGCCCTGATCGCCTTGTTTGTTTTCTGTTCTACATGTTACTTTAAACCGCAGTTTCCTATCAAGGGTTACCCCAAGATATTTAACAGTGTCGGACATATGTATTGTGTTCCCATATATAGACATTAGTCTAAGGGCTCTAAGATCTCCTGTATTTGGGAAAGCGATACTACATGTTTTGGAAGGGCTGATTTTCAGCCCTTCAATATATGCATTCCTTCAAAGTGTCCACTTCTTTTTGTAGTTTGCCTGATTCTTGCCAATAGAGTTTTTTGCAGGGTCCTGGATAGTACAGCCAATTTAACCCAGTCGAATTGACTGTTTCTGGACATTATTGGAAATTTTTACTCTCAGCAAGTCAATGCATGCGATAAGCACTGTAGTAAAGACATTCCAAGTCCACGTCTGTCTTTGTGTAATTGTGCTTTGTGTAGTCCCGCTTTATGTTCCCCATTCCGTTTGTTCTTCCTTGTTGTTTGTCGCTTTTGTACTTTGTGTTTGTGATTCGTGTTTTTGCATGCTTGAAATTGCAACTTTCTTAAGGTAAATTCTACCTTTATAGTTCACTTTCCAATTAGCAAATTGTCGTTGCAATGAAAAGCCAATCACTTGTAATTAATTAAGCGACAATTGCTTAGACTCGGCTAATTGCAAGGTATACAATGAAATCCTAAAGACAAAAGACAAGTAGGTTTTGTTTTGTTCATTTTGGACCATTGTTTTAAGGCCAGAAACATCCGGCATGGATTTTTAGAGCTCCCAGAAGACATTCTGGACTGTCTTCATTTGAATGAGGCTTTGCCCCCCTATTCTATTAAAAACATGTTTAATCGGGTTTGATTTACTTTTGAGGTAAGGGGAAGCAGATTAAATGCCAAAAAGAAGTAGATTTTCAAAAAACTGTAAAAAGCCACTTCTAGTTCTGTTTAAAGTAGGTTTTCTTCAGAAAAAGTCCCCATATGCAACACATACAAAACCTGCCGGTTTGCAGCTTGAAGCTGCATAAGTTGCGGAATAAAATAAAAGATAAATCCTCTTTGCCCAATTACGGTTCTTGGCGGAAAGTCATATTTTATTCAGTTTATGAGTTGATTTTTGGCCAAAGGAAAAACAGCAAGTTTATAAATTATGACAGCATGAAGCTCAGCGCCGGCCGGTTTCGACGGTTGCACGAAACTGGAGAAACCTAGAAAAGAAATGGACCAGCTTTTTACAAAGTTTACGATTATTTAGTAATAGCACTGTTATTTTGCGAATTGAATAAGCGAATTTGGGTTTTAGTGGTTTTGTTTTTGGGGAACTAACAGGTAAAGTTTGAAATCTGTTGAGCGGGAGGATTTCCAGATGATTAAGAAGGTCTGAGTGGTGAAATAAACAACAAAAATAAGCGGTTATTGCTCGAAAACTCAAACCAGACCGATGTAGTTTTTAAAAGGTTTATGGAATCTTCTACCAGGACGTTGTTTCTTCGGAAAAACTGCGTCAATTAAGTGTACGTTTTGAGCGAAACCCCTCTGAGGATGTAAGCCGGGTCGGGTTTAGGAAACGTCTGCAGGAAATCGCTTTTTCGCGACGGTCTAAAACCCAAAAAAGTCTGTCAATTTTTGTCAAAACTTAAATGAGCTGGAGGATTTTGAGTTGAACTAGCCGCCTAATGAAAAATATAAATTTGCTCAAAAAAATTTCGATTTTTTCTCGACGAAAATTTCAGCTCTAAAGGGCTCTTAATCCGCTTTCAAGCACAAGAGGAATTTTCTCCATTGAATGTTAGTTGCTGCTTGCGTTTTCCCATATTTACCATTCCGGTATGGGAAAATCGTTCATCGGTTAACGTCCAAGTCATTCTTGTTCCCAATAAAAGCGGAAAGAAAGTTTATTCCCCGATAAGTCGGTTTTCAATTTAGATATGTCCCTATTGGAGCTAAATAAATAAAGCAGCTTTCTGGTAGACATTCCGGCGTTTTATCTGGAATGGTTTCCATATCCAATCGGGCGGTATAAAAATATCGTTCTTCAGACCGAGATGAACATCCTTACCCTTTCTCGGTGAGATCAAAGAGATTTGCGATAAGAATTTACTATGTCGGATGCAGGGATTTTATTTAAATTATGAATTAGCTTTTTCAAATCTTGTCGCAAGTGTCTTTTCCACTGAAATTAGTTCCTCATTGGCCTGTCTAAGCCTGGTACTGGCTGCGATGCATTTCATTAGTAAGATACTATCTGGCTCCTTAAGATTAGCCGGTTTCCATTAATGGATGTGTAATTCAGTGGCAATAATGGGCTCAGGTGGAATCTATTTTGGACAAAGACATAATTTGCGGTCTGCTTTGTCTCCACTGTATTAACGGAATCAAATATGCTCCGCTTTCTTGCCACGAACAATGCGAAATTTCCGGCTCATTTCGTTTTGTATTCAACCATGTTGCTGAAGAAAAATTCGTGGATGGTTCGCCGAGTTTTATGGGCTTGATGTGAAACGTACAAATCCCCAAATTGATTTCAATTTCAACCAAAGTCCATAGATATACATCTCAATAAACGAGGGTAACTGTTGAGGTCCAGTCAATTCAGAAGAACAATTAATTCGAATTTCCCACAATAAACGTATGATTTATGGATCTCTTTGGCTGGACAGCAGCCCGGTTCAATTTTTGTTCCGGCTCGCCGGTAATAATTTTGATAAATATCCCTGTGATTGATTTATATAAATGTAAGTGGACGCAGAACGTCCAGGAAACTTACTAGTAGGATGATGGATTGAGACAGTTTGACGCCGGATACTTTCTCCATTACGGTAATACGGTCCATGGTGGGAGTTTTCAACAAGATTAATCTAAACTTAAACTGTTTTTCGATAGTTTTTTGCTTGGCTGGTGATGAGCAATATTTGCGGGATTTAATGGAAATGGAAATGGGTTAACAATAATTGGAAAACTCGGCATTGTAAAGCCAACAAAACATTTATTAATGTTTTAATTATCGGTCCATATGCTCAATGTGCAAATACGAAATAAGAGTACTCAAATAGACTAAAAGCAATATATAGCTCGTGACAACAACGCGGTTTGGATTTAATATGCGCTCGAAATGGATTTATTTGCATTTCGATTTTCCATTGCTTTTTGTTCGATTGTTATCCCATCCTCAATCAGCAGGCTTTTTCGAAAATTGGCCCAACCACCCAGACATCTGTTGGACCGGAAAACATTCAATACGGGAAATTATAAGCCCCAAAAGAACGAGAATGCTGTTTTAAAATCAATATTACTATAATATGAAACCGTTCCGGGGTCACCACGGAGCCGGAATAAGAAATATGAATTCGATATCATTTTTATAGATCCATTGAGTGTCGTTCGTTCCTATTTTATTCCTGCTTTGCTGGTTTCATTTGGATCTATGAAAATATGCTTTTATGTTAGCTAAGTCCAAATACAGCCTTTATGTTACCGAATTGCTCTAAATCGCCTGTTTATGAGAACTTATTATGCACTTTTCGAGCGGAAATGGTATATGGAAACGGCAAAATCGCATACATAAAACAGTAAAGAAGATATAAAAGAATGCCAACAAGGTATTGCAAAAAAATTCCGAACGTCATGAAATAAACAAAAAATCTAGCCAGAGGCGGAGCGAAGCTTTATACTTTGGGGGTGTGAAAATTCGACCAAAATGGGTTCCTGTCTGAGTACCACGGTTTCGCCAAACAATGTTTGTTTTATAGATAAATCAATCACAATTTCAATTTTTCAGAGTTTCAGCAAATGAACCAAACTTTCGCGGTCATTCCTTGAAATTCGTGGGAACCAACTATGAAGATGAAGGCCACTCTTGCATGCGAAACGTCAAAGTCCTTTTCCACGGCGGCCTGAAAGCCCAAAAAACTCAATTTACCAGTTGAAAACCGATTTGTCTGTCTTGTTTTAAGATAAATTTTTCCAATTCATTAGAATTTCTTTAATTCAGTTTGCCTATTCTTGTTCATTGTACCTATCTGGAAAGTTTTTAGTTGATTTAATGTGGAGAACAACGTCGGGCTTCTGCTCCAGTCTTCATGGGCATCGTTCAATTGCTTTAAGATCTAAAAAATTTTTGAGAAATCAGTTGACAATTAATTTTTCTTTCGTTATCCCATTTCTCGTCTATGCTTTCTATGTTGGTCCTTAAATTCACTTCCACTTAACTCCATTGCTAACTTCTAAATTTTAAATTTGATGGGACTGTGGAAACCGTTTTTTCTCGCCGCTTCTCTATAAATTTCTTTAATATTCTCTCTAGCAGTCTTTCGTTTAACTTCAATTCTACCTAGTAACTTTATAATAAATAAACTACTTTTTCTACGAAGTTGGGCTTTGGATGACATAAACTTCCGTTTAAAATTTAAAAAAAATAAGTGAGCAAAGTTGTTTTTAAATATTACACACTAGCATTCGAAGTTTTTACCTTTAGCGCTATTTGCAACATCAAAATAACGCGAACCGACCACAAATGCCAAGTGCACTGACTAAATGTGCGGGCCAAACCCTTCAGCTTAAAGTAGTAGTAGTAAACATCTTTATTTCTAAAAAAGGCTATCGACCTATCGGTCTTTCTGCCCTTGTTTAATACATGAAGTCTTAATCTAAACAAAAAACAAAGATCAAATTCTCTTATTCTAGGTTAACAATCTTATTAAATAAACTTTCCAATTCTAATGACAAGAAAAAATTATTTTATTGTCCAGTAGTCAGTTGCGTTTGTAAGTGTTCGAGTAGCGTTGATGTAGGGAAACGGAAGCGGGATTGTCTGGTTGGTCTTGTAAGACAAAGGGGATTCAGTATGGTCCAGTTGTAGGGGTTGTTTGTCCATTTTGTCTGTAGATGTATGAGTCTTTCCGAAATCTTTGTCATGTTTGTGCGTTCGTATAGTAGTTGGGTGGAGGGGTTGTGTAGTGGGTTTTGGGGGTGTCTTATTCGTGTTATTAGTCTTAGTGCAATTTGTTCTGTTGTTTGTATATAACGTTTTGTCCTTTCTGTTCCGTTGGTCATGAGTATATGTCCATAGTCTAGCAAGGGTCTACAAATAGCTTTATATATTTTGATGGCGGTGTTTGTGCTAATTCCTCTGTCTTTGTAGGTTAGTGACCGGAAGTGTTTTGTTCTCTTTATTGTTTCTGCCCTGATGTTTCGTATGTGTTTAGTGAATTTAAGTTTGTGTCAATTGTGATTCCAAGGTATTTTACGTCGTTTTTTGGTTGTGTCGTTTGGCCGTCTGCAGTTATTGTAGGGGAGTCAGCGTTGAGTCTGTGGTTTGTGAGCAGAAGTTGGTTTTTTGACGCGTTTGGTGTTAGTCTCCATTTATAAAACCATGTCATTGTGTTGTTTGTTAGTGTTTGGAGTCTTTGAGCTGCTCTCTCAGTAGTTTTGTCATGTACAATAAGTGCCGTGTCGTCTGCGTATTGTAATATGTATGCCGATCTGTCGATTTGATTTTTGTCTGGTAAGTTGTAATTGTATATGTCATGGCAGTATATATTGTAGAGAAACGGTGAGAGCGGGGATTCTTGAGGGAGCCCTTGTTTAAGGGGAAAAAGAAAATAACAGTGTTTTGTCAATTCGTACTTGTAGTTGTCTGTTTTCTAGTAAGTTATTTATGGTGTGTAGCAGATATGTTGGTGTGTGTAGTTTGTATAGTTTGTATAGTAAGCCTCTATGCCAGACACTATCAAAAGCTGTGTTAATGTCCATAAACAGGCAAGCTGTCTTTCTGTCAGTTAGGTGGGTTGCTTGTATATTGTTAGTCAGAGTGAAGAGTGGGTGAATAGTCGAGTGCTGATGTGTCCGAACTGATACGATGGTATGTACTTTCCGACCAGTTTTCCCAGTCGCTGCCTTATTATGTACTCAAAAACCTTGCTAAGTACGGGTAGCAGTGTAATTGGTCTGTAATTGCTCGGTTGTGTATGTCCAGTCCATTTTTGGGTATAGGGATTATTAAGCCGTTTTTCCATGTTTTTGGAATTTTGTTATTTCTGATGCAGTTGTTCAATTCAGTTTGGATTAGTTTGTGTGTTTCTTGAGTTAGGCTTTTCAAGAGTTTTGCCTTAATTTTATCCCCTCCCGGTGCAGTGTCTTTGACATGCGCTAGGGCTTCATCGTACTCTGTGACTGTGATCAGTTTGCAGGTGTTGTCCGGTGAGCTGTTAAAATAGTTCAAGTACCAGTCGTTGCTCAAGTTCCAGTTGTCATTGTCGAAGTTAGGGTTTGTCGATATGCTGAAGGCCCTTTGATAGTGTCTGGCGAACGCGTCAGCTTTCTCTTTGTCTGTGTACCGTTCCATTCCGTTTTCGTCAATTATGTCAGTAGTGCCAGTCTTCCTGTATTGCGCCAGTTTCTTAACTTTTCGCCAGTATCTTTTGCCTTTGTCCTTCTGTATTTCTTTACATGTTTCTAGCCATTTGTCTTGTCGGTATTGCCCAATCAAGGTTTTAATGTTTCTGTTGAGTTGGTTCAGTGTCTTTTTTAGGTCGATATTTTGAGTGTTTGTATATAGTCTGAACAGTTTTCAGCTTAAAATATCGAACGAATGCTGATAAAATATTCGATGCCGATATTTTTTATTTCGTGCGGTTGCCTCCATTTCAAAAATGATAAATTTAAAATTTGTCTTTTAACAAAACACATCGATTTCGAACGTACATGTGCTCTCATGGAGAAACCGCCTCTATCTCTAGCACCAGATAGAGATTTTTTTGCTCAATCTGAATCAAGCACGTTTCCATTGAATTATGTTGATGGTTGCGATAAAATTGATGAAACGCCGCTGTATGCAAATTGGCCACTCTGCCAAATTTGCAACTTTCCTAAAACTTCACGTCCATATGGAGAAGTGAATATCGAACGTCCATATTAAATCGGGTTAGCTGAACATGTAGCCAGGTCAGATCTGTTGCAGTAATTTCGTGAATCGCCTCACTCTAATTGACGCTCGAATTCTAATATATTAATTATTGAGTTTTTAAGCGAGTTTCCATTAGAATCCAGACAAGTTTCCAATACCTGGCAGACATTGTTTGTTATGGTTAAACAGCGCTTGGGCAAACATTTGGGCTTCAAATAGAGCTAATATGGATTTTTCCCAGATGAAACATCAACTTTGCTCACTGCTGGGGAATAAGCACATTAACAAAACTCAAATATGTACCGAACGAAATCCGCGCAAATTTAACTAAATCCCGTTTGGGGGCAAATATTAAACTTGAGTGAATTTAGCGATGTATCTTTGTGGAAACTTTGCCTATTTGTCATGTTAGAATAAAGTTTATGAAAGTTATTAAACATTAATTTCCCAGTGAGAAACCGGTGCGAACTTGTTCGGTTTCATTAAGTTGCGATCTGGAACGCTGGAAAACTGGAACAAGACAGATCGAAGATGGCTTAAAATTCGATGAATTATTTTGCAATTTTAGACTTTGAGGCTAAGAAAAACAAACGGAGTTTCCACAGCAAATTGATTTTTACTGACCGAACTGAGAAAAATGCCGTATTTTCCCGAGCTTAACAGAGCAGCAACTTAATGAAATTATTATTAGAGTCGGTCGTTTTTTTTGCAGCTTTGCGCTGCTTTTCATTTCAATTTATTCGAGAAAATGCAGGTGCAGTTAGCCTAGAAGAGCCGTTCCATTTGCTTTATTATTGGGTGCATTTCTGATATAATTAAATTTTGATCCGTATTTACATTTGCGTTTAATTAATTCCAACTGAGAAATTTCTCCATATAAATATCCAGCAAACAATGCGTTTGTTTTACTAAAATTAGAACCAGCCAATCAGAACATGTAGCGACCGAAATTATCAAGAGAGCATTTACGAAACGAAATATTCAACTGCAACAAAACAGTACCAGTTAAGGAACGTGAAAAATGTTTAAACCGGAAAGTTTCCAGTGAAATTTGCAAATAATTTAACAGCCCATTCATTATTAGCCAAACGAGTTGAAAGTTTTGCGGCACTAAGAACTTTAAAATTTGTTGATTAAATTTGGTTTCTCGCCTCACCAGCAGCGCAAGATAGGAAACTTGGATCGTTCCTGCTGGCCTTGCGCCAGCTAATAAACGCAGCACTTAAGCAGCAATTTATGTCATGTAGAACAACTACATTGGCGCTCTTCATGCTGCTCAATTGCTCTAAATATGTCCGAATTTTTAAAATATTTACTGTTTGTTGCTACAGCACTCAACACTAAATTTCAACTAAGACTTAAACTAAATAATTAAATAACTCAATCTGAAACGCACATGGGTACAACTGAAGACAGAATCCTGTTGATTATTGAGAAAATAGGACAATCTAATGCTTGCGATGTAGCCACGTAGATGAAGAATTTGAAGAAGAAATTGAAGATAAATGGCAAAAAAGCCAGATGAGTTAATTCCTTTGGTAACATGCTGTAGGGCTCTAAGTTTTATTCTGTATTTTAGAAATGTATGTTGGTGGTTTTTTAACTAGAATAAAACCTAGTTTCTGCTTTGTGAGCCGGAGTAAGTACCAATTAAATGCTGAGAAAAATTATTGGCATTCTAAATGATCAGTTATTCTGTTCTTTTGTAGGTATCAAATTCTCGTTTTAACGGATTTAGCTATTTACAATCTTTAATTCAATTAGAAGATTCATTGGTCAAAGTTCGTTGGCATATTGATCACGTTTTTTTCGTTCAACATAAGCGAGCTCCTAATTTATTTTCCAAATAATGTTGGAGATTTTCTGAATAGACCTTTCGGCGATCTTGGCCATCGTGTTCACCGGATTTTACTCCCCTAGATTTTGGTTGTTGGCGATGGATAAAGTCGTTGGTTTAAGCTACGAAAATCTGCACAACAAAACTCGCTGGTAGATCAACTAGTAATCGTGCAAATAAGTGTTTGAAAGTGATGTATCCAAAAAATGTGTATAATTAAAGCTACTTGCTTATAATTATGTGAGCTTATTTTGTACACCCTCAGGTTCAAATCAGTTTTTTTACCCAAATTGTGTGGAAAATATTGCAAAAATTGCGTCCAAGTTTTGAACAAATATTTCAACTTCATGTTTTCTTTTATTTTAGCTCCTGGAGATAAAAGCAACAATTTTTGACCCCCAGAAAGCGGTGTCTAATTTACTTTCCTCTTGACGGGGTAAGTATTGTTTAAATCAATGACAAAACTCAATGGTAACGAAAATATTTAACTTGATTAAAGGCAGTTTTAACTCTCGTTTCAATGGGCTAAAAAAGTTACAAAAACCGTTGTCGAAAATCCTTAGAATTGAAGATTTAACAAAGTTTTTCTTTGAAAATAAATCTTCTTACTGCTGGCTTTATTTACCTGACAAAAACATATTTACCGTATTTCACGCATATCACTTCAGTCATGTGTAAACATACACTTTTAAAGAAAGTAAAAATTTTAATTTATTAGAGATTTCGAACGTAAATAATTGCTCGAGAAAATCACCCCATTTTCTTCAATCAACCGAGATCAAACTAAATCTTTGTGTGCCATACACGGCCCTACAGCTTTTCCTATCAAGATCGCTAATCGGAGGGTAAAAGGATCCAAAGTAAAATGCATTTTGCCAGAGAATCGGCAAAAATCGGCTCCTGGACGTTTTCTGCCGTTGATTCTGGTGATTCTGCCAAAGAGTTTGACAACATACATAGTCCGAAACATTTTGTGTTTGTGTTTCAGCTTCCACACAATCCTACCGACTGCGCCAGCTATAAAACTTTCATTAACAAGTTCTTTTTTAGAAGTCTTTCACTTCCACACAGTGATTCCAAACAAAAATTGAATTTTAAAACCATTCCGTTGCTTCTTATACGCATTTTTTAAAACTTTTGGAAATAAAAGTCACACTAAAGGAGCGAAATACAACTGAAAACGAAACAAAAGGAGACACTGCAATTGGCTTTTCTCAATATGCTAAAATGTTGATCTTCACAAATGTTCAGAATGTGTAGGCTTTCACGGCCGATTAAATCGAAAGTTGAAAAGTTTTCCGGGTTTATAAGCCGTGGTCCATTGGAAATACTTCCGAGCGTTTCGTTCACAACTGCGGAAAACATTCCCAAAGGCGATCAGGTAGCGGTGGAAGTTGTCTCCAGTGTATCTCTTGGAACATAATTCACTTCAGCCAAATTTTACAAATTTCTTACTGCTAACTTATCTACGGGTACTTAAAACTAACATCTTTAGAGTGTTTTATCCTCTATGTATGCTGACATCACTGACTTAACCTACCTTAATCCACCTTAACCTAACATGGGCACATTACCCCTAAGTCTAGACCTAAATCTAATACAGTCTCTCTTACTACTTAAACTAACTTACAGCTAGTCCTGGTCCTCTATGGTCTCCAAGGCGGATAACTAAACTTATTTTAACTTAAACCAAATCCTGGTCCTCCAGGGACTCCATGACGCATAACTTAAACCTAATCCTGGTCCTCTAAGGACTCCATGACGGATACTTAAGAACTAACAATAATAATAGACTAACATAGTAAATGTATAGTTTGACCTCTACCTTATTCTACTTAAACCTAGCATAGGCACATGCCTAACCTAAGCCTACTACATCCTCTCTTGCTTCCTAAATCTAACCTAAAGCTAGCCCATGGTCCTCGATGTGGTGCTGGAACTGGTCATCGCATGTGGTCCACGTCTTCTTCTTAGACAGTGTCCGCAGGGACCAGTGTCTCTCGACGATGACTGCTCCATTTATATCTTCCTGAACTAGTGGTGGGGGGGCAGTTGGTTGGCGCCTAGGTGCAGCTGACGTGGAGCCTAGTGCTCGCTTCCAGTTCTGGTTGAGCGCACTTACTTCCTCCTCTTTATTAAAGTTGTCCGGGCGTTTGAATATTTCAATGGCTTCCCTCGTAATTCGTGGGAAGAAGTGTTGGGTTTGGTCTAAAACATCAGCTTCATGAAAAAGGATAATGTGTCCATCCGCCAGAGCGTGCTCAGCTACAGCCGATTTCTCTGTTTGTCCCAACCTGTAGCTTCTCTGGTGTTCCGAGATCCTGGTGTTGACGCTTCGCTTAGTTTTGCCAATGTAGACTGCGCCACAGCTGCATGGAATCCTGTAGACCCCAGATGTTGATAGGGGATCCCTTTCGTCCTTGCCCGACCTTAGACTCTCCTCAATTGTTTTTGTTGGCATGAACATCTTCCATTAGAGTTTTTTTCTACGTAAA
This sequence comes from Dendroctonus valens, assembly GCA_024550625.1. Classification (NCBI taxonomy): domain Eukaryota; kingdom Metazoa; phylum Arthropoda; class Insecta; order Coleoptera; family Curculionidae; genus Dendroctonus; species Dendroctonus valens. Next base: position 4,542,540 of record JAJTJO010000032.1, on the reverse strand, counting down.
ATCGCGTCCAGCTGTGTTTGTTAGCGCAAAAAGTATGAATGCTACACGAACTTACAAAGAGCACGAAAATCTCAAGAAAATGTCAGTAACTAACAAAAAACAAATTGAAGCCAGCCCCAAGAAACTGGAGGTTCTGGTACTTTATGTACCAGGACACTCAAAAATTTGGGCGCGATAGAATAATCAAATATCAGTCTAACTGTTATTACAAGAAAAACATTTTTTTTGAACAACTTCGACGATAAATAGCAGAGGAAATGAGACAAAGAACGTGGCAGGTCCATTTTGATGATCCACCCTGTACATTTTTACGGGGCGAAAGTTAGAATTTATTGTAGATTCAAAACTGTTAGAAATTCATTCAAACTCGGTAGTTTTCCAGCTGAAATAATTGCGTAAATCAGATCTGAACGTTAATGGTGGCCATTCTCCTCCAACGCTACAGCTGGATACATGGCTGTAGTATATCACTGGCTAATAAATTTGTACGGTTTTCCCACTTGAATGAGAACGGCCGAAATTCGCGATAGTCATTTTTGTCTGAAATAAATGAAACTGCCAATATTTTAGTCAGCACCGTCCCCCAAAAGCGTATAGAGCCCGAGTGCGAACACCAAACAATACATTTTGAGAATTGAATTTTCTACGGCTCAATATATTTGAAAAATGCCAGGTTACATTTTACCAGTCCGGCTTTTGGATTTTTGTTACGGCCCGATGGATAATCTCTAGTTGGAGTTTTCCTTTTTGCCATTCTAGGAAACTGGCAGTTTCAGCTTACAATGTCTAGCAACTTGCTGTTCTTTGACAAATTGTTGATAGCAGTTTTTCCGATTAATGCAGCAAATGAAAAAAAAATCAAATTAAATTATTCCGATCCATTTGACTAAAAAGGGTTAGACGGGGCCGGGGCCGCGGCCCTGAGGGAGAGCGAAATAAACCTTTGATACGGGGGCCCTCTCTAATTAAGCAAATTTAATTTGTTTTTCAGTTCAGGATAATAATTACGAGGAAATCATTAGGTTTTATCACTTTTCAGTAGGCTTCGAAGGGGCGCCTAAAATAAGGTGCCTGGTTAATAAAACATATATTTTCAAACATGATTTGTGTTTGTTGCGGGCAGAAAGTGTTTTGGGTAGGATAGAAATGAAAAAAAAAACTGTTTTCCTTGTTGAGTTGAGTTGCGGTTTATTTTGAAGAAGGCAGTGCAATAAACCACTTTTTTACTCACTGTATGTATATTACTTAACCTTTATTTCATGAGGTTCAGATTTTCTTCAGATATTTCTAGCTGCTTTGTATATTTTGCTGACAAACGTGTCCTTTTTAGAAATCTGAATTGCAGTGTTTTTAGTGGGAAACAATGTCGGTTTTGAGACCAATCTGGGACTACTGAAACGCATTTTTGCTAATAGATTTACTCAGACATCCGTCCCTTCATTTTCCATATTTCGACTTTCAGCTCTTCTTGTTTAAACCCTAATAAAACTTCGTTTTCCTCATGCAAAACACTTTCATTATTGCAAACAACTGCTTCCATCTTTCCCCAGTAGACTGATGGTCCCCTGTTGGACGAATTGAATTGAATCATCCAGCTCCTAATTCATCTTTTTTCCTTCATCATGCCAATTTGCTTATTCCCTATTCATGAATGAGTAACTCAAGCACATAAGTAGGATAGCGATCAATCAACTGGCTGGTGGCTTTCGTTCAATTTACTTGCCATCGATCACCGCCAACGAGCTGAAAAACACCCAAACCGCTCTTTGTTCTTCTCCTGCGAAAAATTCAATCCTGCTCCGAAACGTCTAACTACTAATTAAAGTCGTGTCTAGATTTCAAACCCCGTCTCATTTGAATATTACCTTCGGGAAAATAATGCTCGCCCATAAAAGAAAAAACAGGGGGCGAGAGAGAGTGACAAAAAAACATAAGTCCCCATCGGCGTGTGGTCTATGAAGATAAATGTAAGGAAAACACCTTTAAAACAGGAAGGGGAGCCCAAATAACAGCTTGTCTTGATAGAACCGAAGCACACTTTACGATTCCGAGTGTAGTCGGCCGAAACAAAAACAGGAGCGGAAAAACCGAAAAGCAAACATTGATTCCAGACGAAAGAAAATGCTCGGTTGGTATTTTATTTCCACGATAAAACCACCTGCATTCTTTCAACAAATCATGGAAATCGCATGAATTTTGCAGGTTTTTCTTCTGCGTAAAATAGCTAACAGTTTTCGTTCCGAGCTGAGTCGTCTGAACTAAAATCGAGAAAGCCAAGGGTTTCCCTGGATGACTGATTTTACACCTACTTCGGCAGGTCCTTTGTTGAACCAATTCGGAACGGTTTGCAGGCTTTTCAGCCTGGCTTTTATTGGAATTCAATTTATATTTTTCTTTGTAAGTTAACTAAATGAAAAGCAACTCAATCATCGTTTCCCTGTTAATGTAGCGCCTTTATTTGAGCTCAGTTCAAACAGGTCAGGTTTTTTTCTACTGCCTGGTTTGTAAATCATGAAAGGACTTTTTGCATATGGTCCGCAAAAAGCGGACTATTTTACGTTGGCCCTTTTTTGTTAAAAACGTTTCCACCTACATTTAGGTGATTTGTTCAGGCTAAATTTCAAGTTGTGCATTTGAAAGTTTCTCTCAAAAAAATTCCAAATTTGTTTTCCTATTAATTAAAGTATGTACATATTTTAACCTCTTTGGCATACACTCAAGATATTCCCATTTTTTTTGAACCACCTTATGGATTCGCAATATTCAACTTCAAACGAAAATAATATTGGATATTTTTTACAACCTTTTTCTGGGGAATTTACTGTCTTGTATTAGGAAATTGTTGTCTTTTAAAACTTTAGACAGAATTTCTTCACCCGTTTAATTACAGATTGATAAAGAGTGCTTTTTTTCCCAATAAGGAACGAATTCTTAAAAAAAAATGCTTGGAATAATTGAAAAATTGCTAACAAACAACAAGAAAAGAGCAGAAGAATTTTGGAAACCGTTTAAGATGACAATAAGGAAAAATGTTTTGTGAGTTTGCAAATTCCATAAAAATTGTGAATCACTTCGACTGATATCGAAGAAGTTTTTCGCGACGGAAAAAACGCCAACTTGTTGAATGGAATATGATCGAAAGTCGTTCAAGTCGCCCGTAAAAAGCCCATATAAAAAATCATAAAACACACTTAAGGAAACACACACCTGGAAAGACATAACGAGAATCGAACGAACTGTTTATTTACGTTCGCGAAAAATTCTTCCAAAATATCATCGTTTGTAGTCGTAAATGTATTTTCGATCACTTCTTTTCCAGCACAAAATCAAAGAAAATCTAATGAGAAGCGAAAGTGAACAAACTGACAAAAATTTCCCTGAAAATCGACGTTGGAAAAATAAGACAGGAAGCAGTTAATGAACTCTTGAGATGCCATAAAAAAAGGCGGACAATACGAATCAATTTATAATAAAAAAATTATTTATTCAAAGTATAACATAGAAAAAAAGCATTGAGTTTAATACAAATCTGTAGTGATTTTGAGCAAGGAATGTCTTCTAAATGGGAAAAAATACAGTTTAATATGAAAGAAACAAAGTCGTGATAATGAAGAAACCGTTTTGCCATTTGCAAAATCGCTAATATTTTCTGTGCAATATGATCCAAAAAAATTCAACTCGTTCGTAAAAAGATCCCATAAAATATCATAAAGCAAATGTACATAACACACGATTACGAGAAAAAAAGTATCAAAAACTGCTGCGATTCCAAGACGAAAGCTAAGATTTTCGAAAATCGAACGACACGAACTGCAGAAAAAATTTTGCAATCACTTCGCTTTACAGCTGCTTGGCACAACTTTTACATCAATGTACGTCAAGAGCATTTGTTTGCAAAGTAAATCGAGACAAAAGTGTTTGTTGTGAAGTTGTGCCGAGCCCTTCGGGTACGACACTGTTAGGTGCGTAAAAAACTGTGTTTTTGACTTAATTGGGCTTTTGTTAATCTCAACCAGTGTCGCGCCCGAAGGGCTTGGAACAACTTTTACATCAGACTACATTGGAAGTATCTGGTTGCAAAGTAAATCGATAAAAGTGTTTGTTGTGAAGTTGTGCCGAGTCCTTCGGGCACGACACTGCTAGGAGCGTAAAAACTGTGTTTTTGACTTAAATGGGATTTTATTAATATCAACCAGTGTCGTGTCCGAAGGGCTCGGCACAACTTTTACATCAATGTACGTCAAGAGCATTTGTATGCAAAGTAAATCGAGAGAAAAGTGTTTCTTGTGAAGTTGTGCCGAGCCCCTCGGGCACGACACTGGTAGGAACGTAAAAAAACTGTGTTTTTGACTTAATTGGGCTTTAATTAATTTCAACCAGTGTCGTGCCCGAAGGGCTCGGCACAACTTTTACATCAAAGTACATCAAAAGCATCTTTATGCAAAGGAAATCGAGAGAAAAGTGTTTGTTGTGAAGTTGTGGCGAGCTCTTCGGGTACGACACTGTTAAGAGCGTAAAAAACTATGTTTTTGACTTAATCGGGTTTTTATTAATCTCAACAAATGTCGTGCCCGAAGGGTTCTGCACATCTTTTACATCAAAGTACGTCAAGAGCATCTGTATGCAAAGTAAATCGAGAGAAAACTGTTTGTTGTGAATTTGTGTCGAGCTGTTCGGATCACTGTAAGGAGCGTAATAAACTATGTTTCTGACTTAATTGGACTTTTACTAATCTCAACCAGTGGCGTGCCCGAAGGGCTTGGCACAACTTTTACATCAAACTACATCGAGATTATCTGGTTGCAAGGTAAATCGAGAAAAGTCGTTGTGGTGAAGTTGTGCCGCGCCTTTCGGGCACGGCACTGGTAAAACACTGTGTTTTTGACTTAACTGGGATCTTGTTAATCTCAACCAGTGTCGTGCCCGAAGGGCTCGGCACAACTTTAACATCAAAGAGCATCTGTAGACAAAGTAATTCGTCATACGTCAAGAGCATCTGTAGACAAAGTAATTCGAGAGAATGTATTTGTTGTAAAGTGGAACAGTGTTGTTGACTTAATTGGGCGTTAATCTCAACCAGTGTCGTGCCCGAAGGGCTTGGCACAACTTTTACATCAGCCTATAGCGAGACTATCTGGTTGCAAAGTAAATCGATAAAATTGTTTGTAGTCAAGTTGTGCCGAGCCCTTCTGGCACGACACTGTTAAGAGCGTAAAAAACTGTATTTTTGACTTAATCGGGTTTTTATTAATCTCAACAAATGTCGTGCCCGAAGGGCTCGGCTCAACTTTTACATCAAAGTACGTCAAGGGCATCTGTATGCAAAGTAAATCGAGAGAAAAGTGTTTGTGGTGAAGTTGTACCGAGCCCTTCGGGCACAACACTGTTAGGAGCGTAAAAAGCTGTGTTTTTGAATTAATTGGACTAATATGAATCTCAACAAATGTCGTGCCCGAAGGGCTCGGCTCAACTTTTACATCAAAGTACGTCAAGGGCATCTGTATGCAAAGTAAATCGAGAGAAAAGTGTTTGTTGTGAAGTTGTGCGAGCTCTTCTGGCGCGACACTGTGACGAGCGTAAAAAACTTTGTTTTTCACTTAATTGGGTTTTTATTAATCTCAAGAAGTGTCGTGCCCGAAGGGCTCGGCACAACTTTTACATCAAGGTACGTCAAGAGCATATGTATGCAAAGTAAATCGAGAGAAAAGTGTTTGTTGTGAAGTTGTGCCGCGCCCTTCGGGCACGGCACTGTTAGGAGCGTAAAAAAACTGTGTTTTTAACTTAATTGGACTTTTGTTAATCTCAACCAGTGTCGTGCCCGAAGGGTACGGCACAACTCTTACAACAAGGTACGTCAAGAGCATTTGTACGCAAAGTAAATCGAGAGAAAAGTGTTTGTTGTGAAGTTGTGCCGAGTTCTTCGGGCACGACACTAGTAGGAGCGTAAAAAACTGTGTTTCTGACTTAATTGGACTTTTATTAATCTCAACCAGTGTCGTGCCCGAAGGGCTCGGCACAACTTTAACATCAACATATGTTGAGAGTATCTGATTGCAAAGTAAAGAACTTTTGAGATATCGCAGGAAATAACAAAAGTGGACAGTGATTTATTCTTAAAAAAAACATTGAACTAAGGAAAAGATCAACAAAAAGAAAAATCGAGTGAGGTAGAAACCAATAAAAAAACTGAGATTGTTGCAAAGCGGCTGTAATTTTGTGAAAGCCCTGGACGTTGCAAGAAATGTCTTCTAAATGGGGAAAATACAGCCAGAAAAATCAAAAGCCTAAATACAGCAGATCAAAACACATGAAAAACTATATTATTTAAAATTAATTTGAATGATTATGGCCGCTACAGGCCAATTTAATCTCATTTTTCACTCATTTGCCGAGGAATTTTGCTTTCCCATAACTACTTTGGCCGATTCTTAGAGAAAAACTGGTGATACATTCGATTCAGGCAGCTCAAAATACGTAAGAAAAAATAACTTACGAAATACTTAACGAATTAACACGTTTGTTGGACATTTAAAAGGAGTTTTAAAAGTCAAATTCTTATTTGGACAGAGTTCTTAGAGATAATAGAAGAGGGTTTCACCCGGGGATAAAGTCCCCGAAGAAAAAAAATTAAGTTCCAGCTTAATACTTATGTTGTACATAGTAATAATAAACCAATTTTACTTTCTTTTGAAAGAGAAATTGGGGCATATTATTTTTAATTTGTGCAATTTAAGGCACGATCCAATTCACACGATTCAAACTTGTTAAACAGCAGGTCCTAAAAGTAATTATTATTGTTTGATTGCGACTGTTTGCTGCGGAGTGACACGCATTGTTATAAACCAAATAAAATTTAATGTTTGCTCGTCCAATATTGGACAATGCCTAAGTACAGCGCCGGTTGCAAAGGGCACATGTTATCGATTTATTCGGTTAAATTCATGTTGTTCCTAACCAGCTTTAAGCAGGCTTTTATTTGATTATCGATGAATGAGTTTTCCGGCAGTGTGAACTGAATAAATCCTCATCAGGCAAAGATAGCAGGCCCCCTTGTCAATTAGGGCCCATATAAAGCAAAACCACTCCGCTATAAGGTAGTTTGAGACCGCAGTGACCGCAATTTAACCGCCATGGAGTAATGGCATCATTATTAACTCTCTTTGAATTACGGAATTCGCCCTATGCTTAGCATGCTAAATGGCGACTACCTGTTGCTAGAATACACTCCCTTTTCGTTCTAGTCTTTTCACAAAAGAGACGAGCTCTTGAGTGGAATATGGAATATTTCGGAATTTTGCTTCACCTGAGTCTAAAGTAGTGGGCGGAAATAAATAGGGAGAGTAGGTATAAAGAAGTACAGGTAAACTGAAGCTTATCAGCATGAAGCAAAACTTGGTCAAATTCAGCAGTAAATTCACCATTTTTGCAACTTGTATTCTCATACATTTCCGGAAAATCAATTTAACATTGAAACCCATTTGGTTCTTTGATGGTTTTTTTTTGGAAAAGTGTGGCTCTTCCATCTGACTTGGAAATCAGAAATAAATCGGAATTATCGAAACATGAAACATTCAGCCGCATCCTCGAGACACACTAACCAGATTTAATTATGCAGAGAGTTTCGGGGCTGGGAATTTACATTTGGTAGAATATGCCAGGCCTAGATTTAGTTTCATAGCGAACGTCACAAGTAATGGCTGTTCGTGTTGCATGTTTATTTCAGTCGGACAAACATTGTCATAATTAAACAGAACACATTGTGCCCGACTCACTGCGGCGGATTTATTGTTGTTAAGTATCGCGGCGGGGACTTTAACCGGTCCTATTCGTTTTGCATAACAGAACGCCACTTTTTCATTATAATAATCCTGGATCACACCAACATATCTACTACACACCATAAAGAACTTACTAGAAAACAGACAACTACAAGTACGAATTGACAAAACACTGTCATTTTCTTTTTCCCCTGAACAAGGGCTCCCTCAAGGATCCCCGCTCTCACCGTTTCTCTACAATATATACTGCCATGACATATACGATTACAACTTACCAGACAAAAATCAAATCGACAGATCGGCATACATATTACAATACGCAGACGACACGGCACTTATTGTACATGACAAAACTACTGAGAGAGCAGCTCAAAGACTCCAAACACTAACAAACAACACAATGACATGGTTTTATAAATGGAGACTAACACCAAACGCGTCAAAAAACCAACTTCTGCTCACAAACCACAGACTCAACGCTGACTCCCCTACAATAACTGCAGACGGCCAAACGACACAACCAAAAAACGACGTAAAATACCTTGGAATCACAATTGACCACAAACTTAAATTCACTAAACACATACGAAACATCAGGGCAGAAACAACAAAGAGAACAAAACACTTCCGATCACTAACCTACAAAGACAGAGGAATTAGCACACACACCGCCACCAAAATATATAAAGCTATTTGTAGACCCTTGCTAGACTATGGACATATACTCATGACCAACGGAACAGAAAGGACAAAACGTTATATACAAACAACAGAACAAATTGCACTAAGACTAATAACACGAATAAGACACCCCCAAAACCCACTACACAACCCCCCCACCCAACTACTATACGAACGCACAAACATGACAAAGATCTCGGAAAGACTCATACAGCTACAGACAAAATGGACAAACAACCCCTACAACTGGACCATACTGAACCCCCTTTGTCTCACAAGACCAACCAGACAATCCCGCTTTCGTTTCCCTACATTAACGCCACTCGAACACTTACAAACGCTACGGACTAGTGGACAATAAAATAATTCCTTCTTGCCACTGAAATCTTATTTATTTAATAGTATTGTTAACCTAGAATAAGAGAATTTTCATATTTGTTTTCATTTAGATTAAGACTATATGTATTAAACAAGGGCAGAAAGACCGATAGGTCGATAGCCTTTTTTAGAAATAAAGATATTTACTACTACTACTAATTCCTGGATGAATGGGAAAAGGGCTAATGAAAGTGTTTGGTCGATGGCAATTGGGTTTCTTTTGCGGACACTCGGTATAATAAGGCCGTTAAACGTGAAGAAAATATACATTTGAAAGAGCTGAGAGATGAGAGTAACAATTTAAGTTTTCCACAAAAATGTTCTTCTAGAAGTGCCATTTTCTTACTAAGGTTGGAATTAATGGAGCAAAGTCATCAATCTATCATGCTCCTATGCCAAGAACCTCTTCGTCTTCCTGATGATTTGTCTGCATTTTAGCCTAATGCTTCTTCATCTGATACACTCTTCTCTTCTGATGTGTCTGAAGCACTGAACTTTTCTTTTCTTTTTTTTTCGCTGTTTTATGTAAAATGTCTTAATTCTTGCTGCCCGAATTATATTTCTATTTCGCTTTCAATTTCTTTAAATTTAACCGATTTTTTTCTTGGCTTTTCGGCATTCAGCCGTAATAGTTGTAGGATCTTCTGGGATCCATTATTTTTGTTTTCTTCTCAAGGCTTCGTGTCTTCTGATTAAGGTCTTAGCTAATTCTTCATTGATTCTCTTTTAAAGTTGATTCTTATCCATTCCAGAGAATTTTTTATGAGTATCGTGATAATCATATTTTCTTTGTAATAATCGACATCTCCACATTTTGCAATAAAATGTTCGTCTTCTGATTACTTCTGGATCTTATTTCAATTTCTTTAAATTTGACCTATTTTTTTTTAAATTTTCGTAATACTTGTAGGAGTTCTTCGGTGATCAATTATTTTGTCTTCTTCCCGAGTCTTTCCACATATAATTTGCCTTACATTACGGGCTCTTCTAATTTTGCATTAATTCTCTTCTAAAGTTAATTCTTGATATTCGAGTCTTGTAGTTTGTTAGTCTATGTGTTCTGAGGTTGCTCTGTTTGTTGCTTTTTAATTATGTTATTCATTCTTGTGTCTGTTAAGTCTTTCATCTTACTACGATTCTCATGATATCCATGTTTTGTCTGTAATTATCGACATCTCCGCATTTTCCTATAAAAAATTCCTCCTTTGACAAGTTGAGGATCTTATTACGCCTTCGGTTTCTTTATTTTCATCCGATTTTCTTTGGTTTTTTCTGCTTTCATCCCTAATAGATGTAGGATTTCTTTGGTTACCCATTATTTTGTCTTCTTCTCAAGTCTTCTCACTTCCAATTTTCCTTTACAATACGGGGCTTTGCTAATTTTTCATTAATTATCTTTTAAAGTTGATTCTTGATATTTGAATTTGATCTTGTAATTTGTTTATGTCTATGTCTTCTCATGTTGCTCTATTTGTTGCCCTTTTAAAATTACATCCTTCCTTGGGTCTGTTCACTCTTTGATCTTCTTATGGGCGTGGCGATGTTCATGTTTTTGTAAAATCTTGTTTTTTATGACAACTTTTTGGTCGTATTCCCCTTTCAATTTCTTTGTATTTATTGCTGAAATCAAAATTAGTGTTTTCTTCGACTTCATCGACTTGCCGTTGGCTTTTCTTCTTCCATCTGTAATAGCTGAAGGAGTTTTTCTGTGATACATTTTTTTGTCATTTTCTCAACCTCTTGCACTTCAGGTTTGCCTTCATTGTCTCTGTTAAATCATTATTAATTATTGTTTTCAATATGATTCTTGATATCTGAGTTTTGCTAATTTGTTCATGTCTATCTGTTGTGAGATCCCATTGTTAACTTTTATATTATGTTTCTCTCAAATTTTATATCCATTCTTGTGTGTTAACACTTTGATTTTCTTATGAAAGTGTATCAAGCGACATTTTCGCATTTTCCTATAAAACATTCATCTTTTAACAATTTCTGGATTTTAATCCACTTCCAATTTCTTTGTGTTTTACTGGTTTGCTCTTGTTTTTCTTGATGCATTATTTTTATCTTCTTCTCAAGCCTTCCCACTTCTGATTTGTCATCATTTTATGGTCTTTGCTAAAGCATCATTAATTCTCTTCTAAAGTTTACTCTAGATATTTAAGTCTTGTAATTTGTCTATATCTAAGAAGATTCTATCAAAGTTCTTTGTTTGCAAACAAAAATCCCTCTGACTATGCTACCAACCTGTGCCTGAAAAAATATATTCTTCCTAACGCTCTACTTGTTATATTTTCATAATCGTCTTCACCCTGAATATTCCATATAAAACAGTGTTTCTTCTTTTATGCAGTGTTGATCACTTTATCGACTAAAATTGATGAAGAAATAGTGAAAAATGCTCAACCCCTTGTTCGGTTCATCCAGGAACTGGAAAATGTCCAGCTGCACTTTGCGTATGTATAATTTCCTGAAATGCATCCTTGCTGTTCCAATCTAATGAATTTACTGTACAGAGGAGCCAAAAAATACGAGCACCTTGGCGGAGCAGAAATATTTGAATAATAGAAAATTTCATTTCTGGAAATCCAGCTAGTCACTCGGCCCGTTCTTCTCCGATGTACCCAAATTACACAAAGGAGCTGTTATGAAACGTATAAATGCGCGTGCTCTTGAGAAATTCTATCCATTTTAAAAACGTACTGAGCACCGCTCAGAAATAAAGCAAATAAACCCGGGCGAAAAAGCCAAGTTTGTATAATTTCTGGATAGGAATACCCGTGCGCTTTTCCGGGGAATGGCGTAACCGGAGAAGGCTTTGTTTCATTACTGATGTACTAAGTTTATAAAGAAGTTGCGGCTGCAATATAATATAGAGTCGCTCTCTACCCAAATAAATTGCACAAGCTGAGATAAAGCAAATTAAATAAACATTTTCATGTTAATATGTTGCGACTAGCCGCAGGTACAAAACGCGTTGATATTATGGCGCAGGCAAAGGCTGGAAATATTTATATAATCCTGGATCATTACATATAAATAGGCACGTAATAAAAAAAAACACTTAAACGCCACAGACAGCCACATCTTCTTAAATTAAATTATCTATAATTCAGCGCGGGTTTGCAACGTGTAGTAGTAAATTCTGGAAGGGCATATTCCAGGTTTTTACGGTAGCGCTTTTCCTGCACACATAAACATTACGGTTTCCAAAGAAAAAACCAAATCATAAACTGAGCTCTCGAGTTCGTTTAGTCATAAATCATCCGAAAATCCGTCGGCTCAGCTGGCAAAACCTTGGCTTTTTACCTGGAATTACTGGAAAAAAGTTCCCTTTACCTCAACAACTAACTGATGACTTCTAATAAGTTACCCATTGAAATGTTGCAATAAAATAGAACTCGGGAGTACACACACGCAAAGTCCTGCACTCTTCAAAGAGTTAAATTGAAACTTCGATGCAAATCTCTTTTATGCAACGACGTAGCTACGGACGCTGAACTCCGGAACTTTGAAAGTTTCTTTACAAGCGCGAATACATAAAGCTTAGCTGCAAAAGCTCGCTTCACTTAGACATGCCAGTTCTCAATTCTACGTGCATCTTTAATATTGTTCTTATGGCGCTTTATCTGGATGAATGTCAATAACTTCTCACGATTTTCAATTGTTTTTGCAAATGGATTTTGTAGATGGACTAGAAACTTGATTTTGTTGTCTTTGGAATGAATTTTCCAGTATCCAAATTCTTCGACAAAATATTTTAAAATACAGTTTGCCCAAGCATCGAGTTAAAATATGCCATCAAAGGCATGCCTCCTTATTAATTCCTCCTGCGACTCTCGGTTTCCTGCAAAATTAAGGTCTAAATCATAAAAAATGTCCATAATAAAAAGTTGTTGTTCAGCCCTCAGGTGTGCAGGGGACTAAAAGTCCCAGGTGTTGTTTGCATAGATGACGACGCCTGGCATTATTGTCCCTTTCGCAATGATCCAGCGACGAACGCTTAGTTGGATCTTCAGAAAATTATATTTTGCTCCAGCGAAAAAATCTTGAACTTTGTCAGTTGAAGTCTGAAGCCATCCAGAGAAACTGTGAGTTTTCAATGCTGGGGATGCAAAAGGTCAATTTATATGCTCAAATTTCAATGATGGACTGTTGAGTCACTGCTTCCTCATGCAGTGGGTTTCCTGCTTATTGTCCCAGCCAATAAAACATATTAATGGAAAGCTTCCATTAAAGCCCCGAGAGGAAAAGCTCCTCCAACTCAGCTTCCCTCCATGGCTTTAATAAATCCGAATGGCGGTTCAGCCAGTAATCCTTGTCAACTGGATGGTCAACCGCGGGTTGGAAACCGTCGTACACGCAAAGCGAGCTTTATAAAACGGCATTCCATTGATATACTCCGATTTTCAATAAAAGCCCTCCTCTAAATAATTCCCTTTCCTTGTATGGTGGCCGGCCATTCCGGAATAACTGCTCGCTTGGAGGGATTTTATGAAGGAGAATCAGCCGCAATAATCTATGAAACCTGAATTTTAATATTGGGTAAAGCTGCGGAAAATGTCCAGTAGAATGTAGATTCCCGGCTTGAACAGAAATTAGTCACCTACGTCTGCATGGCGGGCATGGTTTTAACGCGAGCAAACATTCTGGACATCATGTGTGGGCCAGAAATTGGATGTTGGAGAGAAGCTCATTAGGGTTCATCAAAGTCTATTGACCATGTTCTGGAGGCTTCAAAGCATGAATAATGCACTCACATGGCAATTAAATTTTTTGGGAGACAATTTAGTATTTGTCGAAGACTTCGATGAAATGTGAATTGACCACTTTCCACCCTTTGAATGAAGCTTTCCTCAGTGATAATGTTTAGAATCTTTTTTCTCATTTTGTTCGACCGACTTCTTCTTGATCTTCTTCTTGATCTTCTTTCTGTCTAGTTTATTTTCTTCGAGGTCAGCCATTATCTGTTCACTCCTGGAACAAAGGCCTCTTTCATTTGTTTCCATGCTGTGCCGTCTTTGGCTGTATGGTACCATCTTCCTCCTGCGATTCTTTAAACACCTTTCAACCATCTCCTCTGTGGCCTGCCGACAGTCCTCCTTGTTTGCCGTGGTCTCCAGTGTACAAGCCTTGATACTCATCTGTCCTCACTTAGTCTGATAACATGCCCCACCCATTCGCTGCACAATGTCCATTACCTTCGTTCGTTCTCTTATTTCTTTGTTACGAATTTTAGCTCGTAAGCTAACTCCAAGCATTGCCCGCACCATGGCCCTTTGCATTGTTCTAAGGCTATTGGTGTACTTCTTGGTTAAAGCCTTAGTCTCAATTTGTAGTCAACAAGCCATTTGTTGCCTCAGGCAGGATGCATGTGTTAAAGACCTTTCATTTCAGGTTTATGGGGACGGCAGGACGGCGGACTCTGAACCTACATTGCAAATGGCAACTTTCTGAACATTAGGCATTTCTGAGCATAACGGAGGTGTACAAACGAGAATAAAATATTTCCACACGTTTAGAGAGTTCGTCTTTTCCAGTCAACATACAGTCATCCTCATCCTTCATTTTGAGAATTCTGCTTTTTCCAGGCGAAAGTCTCGATCTAAGAACTTCCATGTTAGAGTTATCCTCAATTACGGTTTCACTTGTTCTGATATTATAGGATGTTACATCTCTCCTCACTGCCCTGTGTATCCTCCCGTTGAGCTCCTGGTATCCTGCTGCATCTCTGGATGTTGTTTTCCTTTCTTTTGTAAGTTTTAGTGTGCTTGGCTTTAGCTTACTGTCTCTTAGTATTTTAACTCTAGGACAAATTTTCCTATTTATTGTGTGAATGTCTTTGCTTATTTTCTCGGCGAGATGTTTCAAGTTCATTCCTTCTATGTTGACAATGGGGTCAAATTTCTTCTCCAATTCTTTCTGAAAAGCCTCCTTATGGACGCTTATTTCGCTTGCGTTTGGGAAAATTTGAATATTGACATGTTTTGCTCTTTAAATTCTCAGGCTTAGGGAAATTGTAGCTCTAATCAACCGGTGGTCGCTTCCAGTATCAAACCTATTTAAAACTGTTACGTCCATGTCCTTTCTTAAGGTTTCTGGTAGGTTTTCAGCTACAATGTAATTAAGGAACTTCCAACATTATCTGCATCTCCTTCTATTTTCTCTTCGATTTTTGCATTAAAGTCGCCGATGATCATTTTTAAATGTGTTTTTTCTTTATTCAGTGCGTTTGATATGTCTTCCAAAAAGATTTCCATTTCTTCATCTTCTGTCGAGGTTGTACGAGGACGTAAATAACCCTTTCGGAAACTGAAACACATTTTGAGACCAAAGGAACAACTTTTTTTTATTAACAAGAATGGCGATACCTCTAACACCACCATTGGTGTCGGAGTTGTTTTGATAAAACAGATGGCCTGCTTTTAATAGTGTGCGTTTCTCTCCCCGTAGCCGTGTTTCGCACAACCCAAGTATGTGCCATTTGATATCTTCAAGCTCTTTCTCTAAATGTTCAAGACGTTCAGAAGTACTCAATGTTCTGATGTTATACGATGCTATATATAGTTTGGTTGGAACTTTTTTGCCTCTCCCAGCATCCACGAGACAGCCTGAATTTTCTTCAGCATGAGGTTCTGTGCCAGAAGCTCTACTCATCTGGGATAAAAGGTTTTGGCATTTAAACCGTCGCGCTTGCCTATCGTGTTGGCGAGAGGGATTGAGTCTTGCATTTCCTCAACTCTCTCTTTGAACAGTTATACCGCTGTTACTCTGTTTTCTTGCAGGGTGCACCGGATAGCCAGATGGCTACACAGAGAGCAGGTCCCTTCCTGTCTTACCTTCGAAACCCTTTTGTTTTGTCTAGTTACTGGCTGTTTTTTTAAGCCGACATTCATTCAATCCATTTACTTGTTTATTCCACAATCTTCATCTCACTCTAATCCATATAGCCACATCCTGGATTTCTTGTTCTCTCCTGAGGTTTTAATTTTTCATTTTGTCGCACTGTTTTTTCTTTAGCATGTTTCAGCTTCTCTGGGTCTAACAGAGCAACTGCATATAAAAGAAGCACTCGTTTTGGGTGTCTTGCAGTATTAGATGCTTTTATTATCTGTGTTTGTACTCCCCTTTTCCGATCTCATCATTAATCGTTAAATTTGCTTCCAGATTCGTAAATTGATTGACCTCTTGAACTACTTGCTTAACAAATTCGATTTTACATTTTATTGGATCTTTTTTTAGTCATGGTATATAGTCTTCTGTTTCCGCGATAAGCACAGTGTCGTCCGCCTAACACGCTATATAAAATATGTTGCTGGACATGTTCTGGAGGCTTGAAAACCTAACTAATGCACTCAAATGTCAATTATTTTTTTTAGGACACAAATTAGTATTTATAGAGGACTTTGATAAAATGTAAATTGAACGCTTTCCCACATTTTGCAGGCAAGAAAATTTTAAAAAGTTCCCGGACGAATTGTCTCTACTGTTATAACATCGTCTAACTTTGCAGGAAAGTGAAGTAATTCCTAAGTACGAAGTTAGCGAACGGCCGCAAAGTGTAAATAGTTAATGCTGTTTGCACACTTAACTGCTTTGGGGAATTGTTAATAATGTTTTTAGTAAAACCGCTTAGATACAAGTTCTGCTTTAAAATGTTTAGGAAATCGTTTCATTCCGCATTTAACGCCGTTAGTTTAGCCCCGCTTGGAGCTCTCTTATTGTTCCCAATGACTTAGATCGGAAGCTAAAAATTTACAAAAACAACGGCCAAAAGCTGTAATTTGTGAGTTTAGGCTGCTTAATTTCGGATAGTAAATTGAACATTACTGGGGTAATTCTACAGCCGAAAACGAGACAGGTGAAATATGTGTTCATTCCCACTAACAAGATATAAAGACAAAGGGCTTAATCTGCAAGGGATATACCTAGTCGAGGCATAATACATTTTACGATGCATTAGCGATCTATCTTTGCAAGGGATATTAACCGGGGTGTTAGACTGGGATATGCAAGAGCCTGCCAAGTTTACTGGAACCGCAAAACTGCTTAATCGGACGGTCACGTTATAAAATAGGACCTCGCCTTAGAAACTTGCTGAAATTACTTTGCCCTTTGATGCTCGCAAATTTGCAAAATTAAATTCATCTATTGAACCATTTTAAACTAAGTTCTTTTTTTCTTATTCTTTCTTGGGAAATATTTGCCAAAAATCCAATCAGAAATGAGGAGCTAACAAAACTACCCATCCATCTTCACTGCATAACCTCCTTTCGCAACATCAGTTTTCATTGAAAAAGTTAAGCGTTTGCGGCCATTGATGGTGAGTCTTTTGGGAATGCGCCCGTCGTGTAATAGAATTTCTTCTTGAACTCGCCACTTTCAGGTTTCATAGTTTACTAAAATAGAAAAGTCTTCAAACCAGTACCTGAGTCGGAGTGCAATGGTTTTCCATGCCTGATTCTGGTGCTTGGTTCTATGAAACTCAACACGATTTTAATTTGCCTTCTGCAGCTATTCTAATATTGTACATCAGCACTCGACTATTCACCCATTCTTCACTCTGACTAACAATATACAAACTACCCACCTAACTGACAGAAAGACAGCTTGCCTGTTTATGGACATTAGCAAAGCTTTTGATGGTATCTGGCATAGAGGCTTACTATACAAACTATACACACACCAACATATCTACTCCGCACCATAAATAACTTACTAGAAACCAGACAACTTTAAGTACAAATTGACAAAACGCTGTCATTTTCTTTTTCTCCTGAACAAGGGCTCCCTCAAGGATCCCCGCTCTCACCGTTCTCTACAATATATACTGCCAAGACATATACAAATACAACTTACCAGACAAAAATCAAATCGACAGATCGGCATTCATATTACAATACGCAGACCACACGGCACTTATTGTACATGACAAAACTACTGAGAGAGCAGCTCAAAGACTCCAAACACTAACAAACAATACAATGACATGGTTTTATAAATGGAGACTAACACCAAACGCGTCAAAAACCAACTTCTGCTCACAAACCACAGATTCAACGCTGACTCCCCTACAATAACTGCAGACGGCCAAACGACACTACCAAAAACGACGTCAAATACCTTGGAATCACAATTGACCACAAACTTAAATTCACTAAACACATACGAAACATCAGGGCAGAAACAATAAAGAGAACAAAACACTTCCGATCACTAACCTACAAAGACAGAGGAATTAGCACAAACACCGCCACCAAAATATATAAAGCTATTTGTAGACTCTTGCTAGACTCTGGACATATACGACTCATGACCAACGGAACAGAAAGGACAAAATGTTATATACAAACAACAGAACAAATTGCACTAAGACTAATAACACGAATAAGACACCTCCAAAACCCACTACACAACCCCTCCACCCAACTACTATACGAACGCACAAACATGACAAAGATTTCGGAAAGACTCATACATCTACAGACAAAATGGACAAACAACCCCTACAACTGGACCATACTGAATCCCCTTTGTCTTACAAGACCAACCAGAAAATCCCGCTTCCGTTTCCCTACATCAACGCTACTCGAACACTTACAAAGGCAACTGACTACTGGACAATAAAATAATTTTTTCCTTGTCATTAGAATTGGAAAGTTTATTTAATAAGATTGTTAACCTACAATAAGAGAATTTGATCTTTGTTTTTTGTTTAGATTAAGACTACATGTATTAAACAAGGGGAGAAAGACCGATAGGTCGATAGCCCTTTTTAGAAATAAAGATGTTTACTACTACTACTCTAGTAGTACTACTCTAGTAGTAGTAAACATATTTATTTCTAAAAAAGGCTATCGACCTATCGGTCTTTCTGCCCTTGTTTAATACATACAGTCTTAATCTAAATGAAAACAAATATGAAAATTCTCTTATTCTAGGTTAACAATACTATTAAATAAATAAGATTTCAGTGGCAAGAAGGAATTATTTTATTGTCCACTAGTCCGTAGCGTTTGTAAGTGTTCGAGTAGCGTTAATGTAGGGAAACGAAAGCGGGATTGTCTGGTTGGTCTTGTAAGACAAAGGGGATTCAGTATGGTCCAGTTGTAGGGGTTGTTTGTCCATTTTGTCTGTAGCTGTATGAGTCTTTCCGAGATCTTTGTCATGTTTGTGCGTTCGTATAGTAGTTGGGTCGGGGGTTGTGTAGTGGGTTTTGGGGGTGTCTTATTCGTGTTATTAGTCTTAGTGCAATTTGTTCTGTTGTTTGTATATAACGTTTTGTCCTTTCTGTTCCGTTGTACTACTCTAATATTGTGCCAAATTACGATTGAACTACTCCTTGAACCTGAAAACTGAACATTTTCCCGGACATTAGCGGCGCCAATTGTGAACCACCATGAATATTATTTGCAACTCCTTTTAGACTTTAGCTTCCTGGAAAAAAATCCTAGTTATCATTACGACAAGCGTCTATTTGGGCCACTCAGCGCTCCTGAAGTAATAAAAACTGTGCTCATAGAAAAGTTTTATGTTTCCCATTGGTCGTAAAGAGCAAAATTCATTTGACTCGGCCTCTTACTAAGTACGCTTTAGCTCTGAAGTTTTCACTAGGTAACTCTATTAAACCCATGAGCACTACTTGCGCTTAACTTTGGCTGTAAAAACTCCGTAAACAGGTGTATCAGCGACAGGGTGTTTGGTGTTTTTTTTTCAGCCCAGCTCATAACTGAGCGAGAAATTAATCCCAGCGAACAGAAAATGTTGTTCGTTTATTCGAAAACATTCCAGCGAGTTATTTTAATAAACTCCATTCAAGTAGTGGAAATACAATAAGCACATTACCCAGTTGAGAATGATGTACGGCAAACTTGTATGTTATTACATTCCAGTTTCCTATTGAAATTCACGAGAGCTTTGAAAATGTGCATATGAAATTAATTGGGCAATTTATAATTATGCTCCTAATATGGGCCTGGATTTATGACATTTTGCAGATAGTAAAGTTCAGTTTTAGTCTTGATTACATGGCATAAAGTATAAAGTACAAGCGCTTGACTTTTAGTTGGAACGTTATTAGATATCAGCTTTATGGGCTATAAAGGATTTACCGCAGTTCGCCAAAAGCGCTTTATTGGATTTGTCATTTTTTTTACATAATTTCTCAAGCTTTAAAGACATTTAATGAAAGTATGACAACATCTCTTATTGGGCAAGTTTTAAGGAAAAATTATATTATAGAGTCATAGTGCATACGGTTGTTGAGTTCCCAAGGTACCCACTTTATCTTCTTTTTTAAATGAAAAAATGGGAGTCGTTGCGCCTCTAACTATTAGCTGTGAACATCAGCTAGTAACAAAAATTATGTGGACAAAAAATGAGCTGAAGCTGATGAAAACAAGCCTTAATACGATATTTAAAGAACCACCAAAACCATTTTTAAGCATGAGATTTTGTTTTCTGCTTCTTCTCTTTTTTCGATATCCTTCTTCTTAGTCGTTTGCTCGGTTTCGAGCATCGCGTTTTCTTGTATTGTCTTCTGTGATGGTTTTCCATTCCAGTCTATCTTCTGCCATCTTGAAAGTTTGGGTGAGGTTTTTGCCGGTTAGACCTGTTATTAGATCTAACAATATGTATTGTAGGCGACCTTCCTCTTGATCTTTTGCCAGGGACTGACCCTTCCAAAGTGTGTCTCTCAAGACCATTTCTTCTAACCGCATGACCAACGAATTTAGCTATTTTCTCCGCTACCATAATGCTCAATCTTTTCTTAACTTTGCGTTGGTTCAGAATGGATTGGTTGGTTCTTCTCTCAGTCCAGGACACTCTCAGCATTCTGCGCCAACTAAACATTTCGAAGGCATTTATCTTCCGTTGATCCATTTTTTTTAAAGTCCAGCATTCTGATTCATATAGACAGACTGAAAACATCAGGCTCCTGACCAATCTCATTTTGGTGTTGGTTAGTTTGGTCATGGATTCTTTCGCTATTGCGCTTCTCCCCTTTATCTCCTCGCTGGATTCGCTCTTGCTCGAGATTGTGGTACCAAGATATATGAAAGCGTTAACTGTCTCGATGTTGTTCATCCTTTCTACTTCAGGTCTGTTATTATTTTGGCGATCAATTATCATCATTTTGGTTTTCTTTCTGTTGATCCACAGGCCTACTTGGTTGCTTGCTTCTTCGACTTTTCTTATAAGATTGATCAATTCTTCTTCCGATGCAGAGATTAGAGTCGTATCATCGGCGTAGCGCAAGTTGCAGATTTTGATGCCGTCGATGGTAATTCCTCTCTGGCAGTCATCGAGCGCTTTCCTCATGATCCACTCTCCATAGATGTTCACGCCACTCAAGAGTAGTGGGCTTAGTACGCAACCCTGCCTGACTCCTTTACTCACTCTGAATGGATTGGGGAGAGTATACATTTTGTATTAGCGATATTAAGTGGTGAGGTCCGCTCATTTCCAGTTAAGATCGTCCATAGACTTTTGCCATCGTATACAATCAAATGCTTTAGAGGAATATATGAAGCATAGGTAGGTTGGCACGTTGAATTCCCTCGATTTTTCGATTACTTGTCGGAGGATTAGTATCTGTTCTCTAGTTCCGCGCCCTGGGACAAATCCGGCTTGTTCTGGTGGTATATGTATTAAGGCTTTATGCGTTCCGATATTATCTTTAACATGACCTTGCTGGCGTGTGAAATAAGAGCTATTGTTCTATAGTTGTCGCATACAAATTTTGGTCATTTCTTGTGTATTGGCACATAAACTGACTTCGTCCAGTCATCAGGCCAAGTATCGGTGTCCCATATCATCTGACAAATCCTATGAAGTAGTTCAACTCCTGTATCCTCAAGTGCAGTCAGCATTTCGGCAACCACGCAGTCCTCTCCAGGCGACTTGTTGGTTTTCAAGTTGCTAACTGCTGTCCTCACTTCTTCTCTCAGTATAGGAGGTTCTTTTATATTGTTTGTTATAGTTTGTGTGTGACTTTCTGAGTTTCCAGTGTCTTCCATTAATTTCTCGCAATAGTTTTTCCATCGCTTCCTTACCTCTGCTCTGTCTATTATTATTTTACCATCTTCCTATCTTATTGCCCAGGACCTTGAGTTCAACGTACGTGTAATTTGGTTGACTTTGTTAAACAGGTCCTTTGACTCATTGTTGTGTGCGTGATGCTCGACTTCTGTGCATATGACGTTTAGGTACTTGTTTTTGTCGTTTCTACAGTGGTGTTTGATCTCTTAATTCAGTTTGTTATATTGTTCTCTATGCTCTTCCTTGTGTAGACCCGTGGACTTAAGTTGTTTCCGCGATTCAATTTTCTTCTAGGTTTCGTCTGCGATCCAGGCTTTCCTATTTTGTGTCGATGTGACTTCAGTTTGTGAAGTCACTTCAAGCAGATCCGTTTTTGTTTTGTTCCACAATGAGTTGGAGGCATTGTCCAATTGCGTGTGTGGATTTATTTTGGAGATTTCTATCTTTGCCCGTTTTGAAGGTTTCTGCGATCTGCTTAATTTTATGCGGAGCTCTACTGCAAGAAATTGGTGATCACCATAGCTATGTTTTCTCGGATACGTCTTGGTATTCCTTTCTGAGGTCCTCCAGCTGGATTTTATGAAGATGTAGTCTATCTGATTTTTATATAGGCCTCCGGAGGACGTCCACGTGTATAGTCGCTTTGCATGATGTTCATATCCTGTGATCGTAATGAAACATTTGTTCTCAGTGCAGAATTGCAGCAAGCGTTCTCCTCTGGAGTTTGTTTCTCCCAAACCGTATTTGCCGATCATTTTGCGTATATGTTCATCTCCAGGTTCCCTTCCAACTTTGGCATTATAGTCTCCTATTACCATCGTGGTTTCTCGATTTGGTAGAGTCTCCAATAGTTGTTCTAATTGTGAATAGCATTGTTCGGGGTGATTGGATTTGGTAGCCGGTTTATCTCCATGAATCCTCTCCTAATGAAGATGTTTGGTATATTTTTCATTTCTTCGCCGGACTTCGTCTTAATTCTTTTTCTTCTGGTCACTAGTTACATAGCCATACCCACCTGACTCTGCAACTACAATACTAGGAAACCACCATACTCCAACATTCCACGAGTCAGCAGAAGTGTTTTCCTCATTTGACTGTTTTGCATGAGAACTCATTCTTTGTAACCACGTTGTGGAATTAAGTAGCTAAATAAATTGTCGTTGTAATAATAAAAACTTTTTAAAAACGAATTATATCGTTAAAGTTTCATAATTGGCGCAGTCGGTAGGATTGTGCAGTAGCAGTATCCAAGATTCCGGCTATTTGAGTTCTTCAACTCTTCAGCACAATCTCCAGAACCAACGGCAGAGGCTACTCCACCAAAGAATCGGGAAGGAAGAATCAACGTAAGTGCATTTTCCTTTCAATCCTAATCTATCTTCCGTATAAAGATTTCATTAGGAATAGTAATAGGGCCGTGTATCGCATACACACAATTAAAGTTAGGTCAGTCTATTGAAGACATAGTTTAGTTTGATTTTTTTTTCTCTCTCTCAATTAAGAAAATAGAAAGCATAAAAATAGTAATTTTTTAAAGTGAAATATAAAGTTTATGCTTATTTATGAGTGAAGTAGACGATATTGTCAAACAATTAGAAAATATTCGTCTTAGCAAACCAGTAAGTACCAGCGTTAAAATGACTACTGCAAACCAAAATAATATGAATTGGAGTTTATTCAAATCAAAGTTAGATAATATTAAATCCTTTGACGGTGACAGTAATTACCTGAATAAATTTTTAAGTAGGTGCGAGAACCTAATAAGTACATATCTACCACTAAACGATGCTGATTTAAACAAGCATATTTTGGATTGTATTAATGAGAAACTGATCGGAAAAGCCGAAACTATGGTTGGCAATCGATCAGAACTTCTTAGTTGGGATAATCTCAAAACCGCTTTGATTCAGTGCTTCTCTGACCGAAGAGATGTAGATTGTTTAATTCAGGAACTTACAAGGACCCGCCCTCATAGAAATGAAGATTTAATAAGTTTTGGTACTAGGTTGCAATTGCTTAGGAGTAATGTAGTCCAGCGTGTCAGTAACGATACCCAAATGTCTACTAGCGATAAAGTTTGCAACATTAATCATTTTGAGAAAACTTCATTAAATACGTTTATCGCAGGATGCTCAGGCACATTGAAAAATAATATGCATCTGAAAAGACCAGAATCCCTTGAGGATGCGATGGCCTATGTTTTAGAGTTTGAGAATTTTGAGCGACTTTATGGAACTTTACGTAATAGTGAAAAATCCCAAAAATTTAATCCAAGTTTCACTAAGCCTGGATTTAACCAAAATTATTATCGTCAACATTTTCCAAACGCGCAAAGCTTTTTTCCCCACCCCACAGTTTAGTAACAGCCAACCGCAATATAATCAATATCAAGCCAACAACCAATCAAATGGTTTTCAACTTAATCAACACACTAATTCAATCACGTCTACTAAACCGACATTTCCCTCTCAACCGGTAAATATTCAAAGTAGACCAACACCCCTTAGACAATGGCCCACAAATAGAGATGTTTTTGGTCCGCCCAGAAATGTATTCAGACCCAATCAGAACTCTCCAAATCAATTTCCAAGGCCTACACCCATGTCAGGAATTTCCAGAAATTCTCTTACCCCCACCAGAAAACATGGATTAAATTCTCAATATAATAACTTCCAAAGACCATTTTATCAAACACCACAGCCAATGATAGTTGAAGAACTATATTCGAACGAATACGAAGATCATTCTACAAACCCGTATTGTCAAAATTTTGAATATTTTTATAACCAAGAATACCTTGACTACCCTCAGTCAACAGAAACATACTCTGATCAATTTGAAGACCAAATCAACTTCCAGGAGCTTCAAGACCCTCGAACTTCCCAAAATACTGTCCTCGAAGAAAATGGAAATTTTTGCGACCCCAGCCCAACGAAAGAACACAGCTAATAGAAATTAACATTTCTTCATACAATGCCCTTCCATACATTGAAATTAGCAGTCTTAACATCAAGCTTTTAATTGACACTGGCAGTTTTCGATCAATTTTAAGACCCACCATTGCCGAGACTTATTTTCCACACTGTATATTTCGGTCAACCAATACTATTAAAACAGCCATAGGTAGCGAAAGCACGCAGTTTCAAGCTAATATTTCCGCGCTCGCAGAAGTTGGTCTCGACTACGAAATCAGCTTTATTTTATTTGATTTTCATGATTATTTTGATGGCGTTCTAGGACTCAATGATCTTATAAATATGAATCTTAACATTGATTTAATTAACAAGCGATTGATTGGAGCAAACATCGAAATTCCCTTTAAGTACAGAACACCTGCAGAAGCTAGTTTTACATTCTCGGTAAACCCATGCAGTAAAATTAAGAAGAAATTACCAGTTAATGTTAACGACGGGGATATTATTATAAATACCCAGAAGATGAACGACCTGATCATTCCGTCAATGGTCACCTGTGCACGCTACGGATTTGCCACCGTTGAAATTCAAAACCCCACAGATAAGACCGTTTCAATAACCTTAACTGAACCACTAAAGGTCGAGGCTTTTGAACCTGCAAAGTATGAAATTTATACTCTTGAGGCAGTCTCGCAAAATCTTGGAAATCGTAATAACAAAACGTTTAATATTAATAATCAAGTTCGAACGAATCACATGAATACCGAAGAAAAATTAGCTATCAATCGATTGTGTACGGAATTTTCCGATATATTCTATAAACCAGGAGACCAACTCAGTTTTACATCAAGAATTAAGCATGAAATCAAAACAACCGACGAGATTCCGGTGCACGTTAAACCATATCGATACCCATATGTTCACAAAGCAGAGGTTAAAAAACAAATAAATGAAATGTTAGACAAAGGAATTATTCGATCTTCCAGCAGTCCATGGTCATCACCAATATGGATTGTCCCCAAGAAAATGGACGCGTCAGGGCAACAGAAATGGAGGATAGTTTGCGATTTCAGAAAAATTAATGACAAATGTGTTCCCGACAAATACCCAATACCCAACATTAACGATATATTAGATAAAATGGGCCGTGCCCAATATTTTTCTACCCTCGATTTGGCGAGTGGGTTTCACCAGATTGAAATACACAAGGACTCGATAGAAAAAACAGCATTTAGCGTGGAACATGGCCACTATGAGTATTTAAGAATGCCATTTGGACTGAGAAATGCTCCAGCGACATTCCAACGTGTAATGGATGAAGTACTCAAAGATCTACAAAACAAAGTTTGTATGGTATTTATGGATGATGTAATCGTGTTCAGTACAAATCTAACAGAACATATTCAAAATTTAAAATTGGTATTTAAAAAACTTCGTGAAGCAAATTTAAAAATTCAACTCGATAAATGTGAGTTTCTGCGACGAGAGGTCGAATTTTTAGGACACATTGTCACACCAGAGGGAATAAAACCAAACAAAAATAAGATCACGGCAATACAAAAATACCCACTTCCAAAAACGCAACGCGAACTAAAATCATTTTTGGGATTGGTTGGATATTATCGAAAATTTATCCAGAATTTTGCAAAGCTAACTAAACCCTTAACACAATGTCTTAAGAAAGAAGGAAAAATCGTGCACACAAAAGAATTCATAGAGTGTGTTAATACTTGCAAAAATGTTCTAACAACAGAACCTGTCTTGGCATATCCAAATTTTACGAAACCCTTCGAGTTAACCACCGACGCTTCTAATTTCGCGATTTCAGGAGTACTATCTCAGGGAAACCATCCCATATGTTACGCATCTAGAACCCTTAATCCAGCGGAGATAAATTACTCAACAATTGAGAAGGAGCTATTGGCAATTGTCTGGAGTTGCAAGTACTATCGCCCATATTTATTTGGAAGGAAATTTATAATCTTCACAGACCATAAACCCTTACAATGGCTCATGTCAATGAAAGAACCAAATTCCAGGTTGGTACGTTGGAGACTAAAATTAGAGGAGTTCGACTACGAAATCAGATATAAAAAAGGCAAATCCAATAAAGCAGCAGATGCACTTTCCAGGAATCCTGTTGACCTCAATGCTCTAGAAACAGATTCATTATACAACAATATAGGAGACACCGATGAAATAACCAATGACTTTATGTTAAATCACGAAGAATTGCCAAGCTTAGATAACTTAACAGTTTCAGAGATTTTAGGGCAAAACACCGAACCCTCAAATTCAAATAAAGGCAAAATTAATATTATATCGAATATCCAGTTAAGAACACCGAACCAAGTTAACAACCAACCGTCCGATTCAGAAACAATACACTCATCATCAGAAAATCCTATTTTTGGAATACCAATATCTGAACGTCCAATAAATATGTACAAGAATCAAATAATTATTACAGATGGAGATATCCTAAATGTTCATATTAAACAGAAACGCATATTCGAAAACATCCGTATGTACTTAACTATTTCAAAAATTAATCCCGCCCCTCACATTATCAAATTTATAAAAGAATACCTCAATCCCAAACAATCATACGCATTATATTTTCGACACGATGGCCTTGCGCGAATTTTTACAGTAACCCTTCAAAATATTTTTAAAAATTCTGCTTATAAAATGCTTCATTGTACAAAAATGCTTGAAGATGTACAAACCAGAGAGGAGCAGCAGGAGAGAATGAAGCTCTATCACACCACAAAGACTT
This sequence comes from Dendroctonus valens, assembly GCA_024550625.1. Classification (NCBI taxonomy): domain Eukaryota; kingdom Metazoa; phylum Arthropoda; class Insecta; order Coleoptera; family Curculionidae; genus Dendroctonus; species Dendroctonus valens. The sequence continues at coordinate 4,514,968 of JAJTJO010000032.1, read as the reverse complement.
GTCACCGCGGCATAAGCGAGCTAAAATTGAGTTTAAATCAAAGATATTATTGGCCAAAAATGTCTGAAGATATAGAAAACTACGTGAATAATTGTGAAATTTGTCAGAAAAATAAATATGACAGAAGTCCACCTATTGTGAAGTTCAATCTCACTCCTACAGCATCCAGACCATTTGAACACATACATGTCGACACTTTTAGAATGAATTACGATGCTTATGTCACAGTTTTAGATTCATTTTCCAGATACGGGCAGGCATACCCACTTAAAAGTATTACCGGAATTGAAGTTATCGAAAATCTATACACCTTTATTACACATCATGGTTTACCATTGAAGATAACTACAGATCAAGGAACGGAATTTAAGAATAAAGCTTTAGAAGATTTTTGCAAACTCTATAAAATTGATTTACACTACACAACAGCGAAGAATAGTAATTCAAATTCACCTGTTGAACGCTTTCATTCGTCAGTCATAGAAAGCTACAGATGCTTGAAAGAGGAAAATAAAGAACTATCAACTGATCAATTAATCAAGCGCGCAGTTTTGGGTTATAATAATTCTATTCATACTGTAACAAAATTTACCCCTTTTGAAATCATAACTGGTCACATTAAATCAATAAATCCGTTTGATCTCAACGATAACGCAATTATTTCAAGTTATGTGCAATCGCATAAAGAAAATTCGAATAAGTTATACGAAAAAATTAAGCAAAAGAATGAAGAAGCAAAATGTGCAATAATAACTAAACGGAACGAAAACAGATGTGAACCACCAGATTTCGAGTCACAAAATCACGCTTATATCAAAACCAAAAACCGCGGCAAACACTTACCAAAATTTAATAAAATGCAACTAATCGGGCAAACCGATATTAAATTACAAACACAAAATCACGATTATCACAAAAGTTGTGCCCGAAAACCAAAAACTAAGTTTCACTATTATTTGCAGAGAAACCAAGAAAATGGGTCTCAAATGGAAAATCCCGATTGTCCTGTTCCTGGTTCTTCAAACCAAATGGTCAATTGAAACGGAAATACAACTAAACCCCTTAAATAATCCAATACTTCCGATTAAGCTAGGTAATGCTAAGCTAGTTTATAGTAAACATACATTTCTACACTATATAGATTTAATTGAGATAACTACGCAAATGGAAAATTTAAAAAGCAATTTTCTAATACTTAAAGGCTACTTAAAGTCACATAACGGTAATAACGGTATATCATATCATCAGTTATCAGAAAATTTACTAATAAGAACGGACAACTTAATTCACATCGCATCAGGTAAACTTCAAAATTTAATACCAAATAATCGAAAGAAACGAGGCCTTTTGAATATAGTAGGGCAAATTAATAAATGGCTTTTTGGTACACTTGACGCTGAAGACGGTCAACATTACAATGAAGCAATTGCTACTTTAGAGAGTAGTCAAACAAGCGTTAACGATGAACTAAAACTTCAGATGTCGCTATCCAAAGGTTTAATCACTCATTACAATAAGACCATAACTACCCTTAACGAAAATCAGGACAAACTTAGATTAAGTATAAGGTCCTTTCAGCAACTAATGCAACAAACGATATCCAATGTTCAGAATTATCTTGGGTTTCACGGGTCAATAACGCAATTAAACCTAGATTGTCAAAACTTAATTATGTTTTTGGATAATTTAGAGGATGCAATAATGTTTTCCAAACTAAATGCGCTGCATAACAGTATTTTGTCCACTAACGAATTAACAATTATGCTAAAATATTTAGAAAACATGTACAAAGTTGCAGCAATCCCAAAATTTCAAAATATACTCTCGTATTATCAATTTTTTGGAACTCAGGTTAGTTTCTCTCACACGAAAATAATTTTTGCGATACACGTACCTATACTAAGGCCAGAAGATCTAATGTTTTTTCACCTATACCCTATTATCCTAAATCGAACTATATTCATTCCCCAATACCCTTACCTCGCACAAGAAGAAGTTAGAAACCAGCACACCAGTCAGCCTTGCTCAAAAATAGAAGACACATATTACTGCAACGAAGAGTTTCACCCACAAGATGATTGTACCAATGAACTTTTAAAAGGCAAGACAATACATAATTGCCCAACCTTCAACATTAAGTTAGTAGAGCCAATAGTTGAACAAGTAACGGAAGAATTGGTCCTCGTACTGTTAACAGAACCTGCAAAGTTAATATCCAAATGTGGTACCGATCAGTATCACCTACTTGAAACATCAACCCTTGTCAAGATCCCGAAAAATTGCGAAATTCAAATTAATGAAAAGAAATTCATCAATAACATCAACATACAAAAAGGAAAACCATTTATATTGCCGAAAATCACACTACCTCAAACAATTACTACGAAGTTCTTGGACGCACCAAACATTTCCAAAATTAATCTAGATGAAATTTATCATTTGAAGGAAATAGCCAATCAACTTTTACCAGTGACTTTAAACCAGAAGTCAAAACACCAAGAATACACCTTCTTTGGTATTGTGGGAGTCTGCACATTTCTTCTGATTCTCCTATTGACGAGCCAATGGAACCGAGTCAGAATCTTTTGGCTATCGACCCGAAATGCTTTCCATAAATCTACGGATCTTCAAGTACCAGATGATTACTCAGCAACTACCGCTTCGAAAAAACAGTCCGTTATTTTCGAATCCTGAGGAGGGAGAAGTTACATAGCCATACCCACCTGACTCTGCAACTACAATACTAGGAAACCACCATACTCCAACATTCCACGAGTCAGCAGAAGTGTTTTCCTCATTTGACTGTTTTGCATGAGAACTCATTCTTTGTAACCACGTTGTGGAATTAAGTAGCTAAATAAATTGTCGTTGTAATAATAAAAACTTTTTAAAAACGAATTATATCGTTAAAGTTTCATAATTCACTGGAGGTTTTTGTGCTCTTTTTTAAAGCCTGTATTCTTCTCCAATCTTCATCTCCAAAAATCTTCGTCCGATTCTAATCCATCTTGTCACATCCAGGATTCTACTTGGTCCTCTAAAGTTTCATTTATCATTTTATCCAAAAAAATTCCTGGATTTCAGTCAATTTTATTGTTTATTATTCAAAATGTCACAAATACGTTTCGGTGTCTTTCTCCACCATCATCAGTTTGTGTGTAAGGCTGTTTCTACCTTCAAATTTGACTCTGAAGTCAAGTCATCACTCGTAGGTTGTTTCTTTTTCTATTACTCACCGAACCAGTTTCGGAGAACTTCCAAGAATCCACCAAAGCAGGTTTGGTGGATTGTGTAATGGGTTTGCTGGGTGTCGGATCTTCGTTATCAGTCTCAGTGCTATCTGTTCTGTTGTCTGTAAATGCCGTTTAGTTTTGTCAGTAGCGTTGGCGAATAAAATATGCGCGTAGTCAATTAGAGGTCTGCAGATCGCTTTATATATGATAGTTGCTGTCTTGGTGCTGACACCCTTGTTTTTGTAAGTAAGTGTGCGGAAGTGTTTTGCTCTCTTGGTTAGATCTGTTCTGATGTTTTGTACGTGTTTTGTGAATTTTAGTCTATTGTCCATTGTTATTCCTAGGTATTTCACTTTGTCGGTGGGTTTGGTTATTTGACCGTCCGTGATGATGTTTGGAGAGAGTGGTTTAATTCGGTGGTTTGAGAGGAGCAGCCGTTTTTTTGATTCATTTGGTGTGAGTCTCCATTTGTAGAACCATGCTGTTATTGTGTCTGGAGTTTGTCCACTGCTCTGGCGGTCGTTCTGTCATGGGCGATAAGGGTAGTGTCGTAAGCGTATTGCAGCAGGTAAGCGTTTTGGTCTATACCTTCTTTGTCTTGTCTGTTGTGGTTGTATATGTCATGGCGATATATGTTGTAAAGCAAAGACGAGAGTGGTGAACACTGAGGTAAGCCTTGCTCAGGTGGAAAGGGGATAGAGTAGTCGTCGTTGATTCGTACCTCCAGTTGTCTGTCTTCGAGTTGTTGTTTAATAATATGTATTAAGTAGTTTGGAGTGCCAAGTTTGTGTAGTTTGTACAGTAGGCCCTCTCTCCACACACTGTCAAAGGCCTTATTTATGTCTAAAAACAGGCTGGCAGTTTTTCCTCAGGTGTGTGGTTTGTATGTTATTAGTAAGACCAAAAAGTGGATGTATAGTTGAGTTTTTAGTCTTGAAGCCAAACTGGTATTTTGGAATATGATGTCGTATTAAATTATGTAATCTGTTTTTTATTATGTGTGCAAACTGTTTGCTCAACCCCGGGAGTAGCGTGATGGGTCTGTAGTTTTTTGTTAGTGTGTCATCTAGTCCATTCTTTAAAATAGGAATTATTATACCGTTCTTCCATGACTTGGGTATTTTGTTAGTCGTGAAGCATTCGATAAGTTTTCCTAATATGATGTCATGTGTCTCCTGTGCTAGATGCTTAAGTACCTTGCTTTTAATATTGTCTTTACCGGGTGTCGTGTTTTTCAGTTGTGCTAAGGCTTCGAGATATTCGGTCTTTGGAATGAGTTCGTGATTTAGACCCGTCGTGATTTTTGAGAATTGGTCATGCCATTTAATCACCGGTTCCCAGTTGTTAAAGTTTATATTTTTTGATCTTTTGAAGGCCCTCTGAAAGTGGCAGGCGAAGGCGTCCGCTTTGTCTTTGTCCGAGTATCGTTGTGTTCCCTGCTCATTGATAATACCTATCGGATTTTTTTTTTGTATTTAGATAATTTTGTTATTTTCCGCCAATATGTTCTTCCTTTGTCTTTTTCGATTTCTTGGCATATTTCAATCCATGTGTGTTGTCGGTATTGAAATATCATAGCTTTAATGTTTCTGTTTAAGTTGTTAATTGTTCTTTCGATAGAGTCGTCCTGTGTAATCCAGTATTGTCTGCATAAATCTCTTTTATGTTTTATTTGTCTTAGTACAAACCTGGGTAGAGTATGCTGGTAAAAGGGCATTTTTAATTTGTGGTGAGAATTTTTTTATGTTATGTGAAAGGTGCTCTTGCAGATCTTCGATAGAGATAAGTCCGGGGTTTGCCCTTATGTAGTCCAGTGTGTGTGATTTAACTTTATCCAAGTCGGTCTTGTTTAAGTTGAGTTTTTTGGAGCTGGGTTTTGCTGTGGGGATGGTAGGTACAGTTTGTTGTGAGTTGAAGTTAAAAGCCATGGCCAAATGGTCTGATCCGAGTTCGTTGGTTAATCTTATCGTGTCGATGTTGTTTGTAAGGTTTCTTGTATGTAGTAAAACGTCTGGTGTTGAGTCTTGGTTGTCAGGCATCAAAAATATCGGTGGAGTGTGTCGTCTTATAAAATCTGAGTTTTGTAAGAATCTGTTTAATTGTCTCTTTTTCATTTTGTTCATGTTAAGGTCTCCAATAATTATGGCGTATTTGTATAGACTTGCTTTCGTTAGAATGTTTTGCTCTATGTTGGAGCGAGTGTGGATATACACTAAGAAAATGTGCACTTTGTCGTCTAGGTAAGGTAGAGTATGAGTGTCTATGTAAGGTAGAGTAATGAAGACAGTCGTTCAGAGATTTGTTTAGGGAAGGAGGATTGGCCTTACTCAGTTGCACCGTTGGCTTAAGTAGGACTGTCGCACCTCCTCTAGCATTGGCCGTGGTGTTGCCGTGTTTATAAATGTATTTCCAGTTTCTATAAGTAGGTGTTTGTCCCAGTTTTGTTTTGGTTTCGACAAACATGCAGTAGTCGGTGTCATTACGTTCTATACAGGGTGATTCAAAAGTGGCGTCATTCCTTTTAAGGGGTAATAGGGACTCACTTGGAGAGTACGGGAAAAATATTGAAAACCTTTTTTTTCGAAAATTTATAGAAGATATTAACAGTTGAAAATCGAATTTCAACTTTGTTATTAAGCATTATTCTGAAATTGTTCCATGTTTGATTGGTAGGATATTGGAATACTTAAGCTTTCGAAAAGAGAAATTACCATCTTTACTTCAAATTACGAAAATTTTCGATATTAAAAAAGTACTCTTCTACAATTTTTTGATGAAAAGTCAAAGCGGCAATGATGTTTTTTGTCATTATCAGGTAGTCACAGGTAGATATCTTTTGTCAAGAATAACAAGCATTTGTCAAATTGTGACTTACCTACTCGAGATACTGGACGATTGGCTCCTGTAATTGAAATAGATATTGGACGACCAAGAGGTGCTCGGGTACCAGACATAGAGGAACATGTATTGGATATCATTGCAGCAGATCCTTCCAGGAGTACACGGAGTATTGCGCAACAAATGACGCTTTCCCAATCAACTGTACACCGAGCATTATTGCCGAGGGAGGGCTTCATCGTTACCATTAATGTAAGACACACGCGCTTTTACCCTCAGATTTTCCATTAAGGCAGCGTTTTTGTAATTGGCTTTTGAAGCAAAATCGACAAAATTCTCAGTTTTTATCACATATTTTATGGACTGACGAAGCCAATTTCAGTAGAGATGGATTTTTCAACTCCCGCAATTCTCATGTTTATGCCACCGACAACCCACATGCTTCCATTTCGCAACATCATCAAAACCGTTTTAGTGTGAATGTTTGGGCAGGTATTCTGGGTATTCACCTACTGGGACCCGTAATTTTGCCATCTCGGCTCAATGGTGAATTTTTAAAAATTTTTCTTCATTCGGAGTTTGAAAATCTTGTTGACAATCTGCCCCTAGCCTCCGTTCAAAATCTGTGGCTCCAAATGGACGGGGCTCCAGCCCATTTCGCTGCTCCGGTAAGAGCTTGGCTGAATCAGGAGCACACGGACAAGTGGATAGGCCGAAATGGACCAGTAAACTGGCCACCAAGGTCTCCTGACCTGACTCCTAAGGATTTTTTCCTTTGGGGACACATTAAATCTCTTGTCTATCGAACACCGGTACAAAATGAGCAGGAGTTAGTTACACGAATACAAGAAGCTGCTCAACTCACTTTTCAGAACCACTTATTTATATCTAAGATTTTTGTTTTACCACCAAGCACCGAAATGATTTTCGTATTTAAAGGTTGGGGCATTTATGTTGCTAACTATCGGTCTCAATAAGTGACCTGCTTTGTGAAGCTTTGGCAGGCCATATATATATATATATATATATAGATATATATATATATATATATATATATATATATATATATATATATATATATATATATATATATATATATATATATATATATAAGGTGCTCGGCCGTTGTTGCAAGTATAAACAGTTTTTTTGTTCTCTCGCTCGATGTCGAATAAAATAGGGAATTCAATAACCAGTCAAATGTGAAGGTAGCAACAACTAGACACGTAAGTTAAATTTAAATCTCTAAACAATAGATGCTAGTCTTTTCCCAGACATGTTTGTCCTGACTCAGCACCTGAAAACCAATGTTCTTAATGTACTTTTTAATGTGTGTGATTTGTATTTTAATATGTGAATTTTGGTGAGTTTTTTATTTAAATTGATAACTGTAAATATTTATTTTAGACAAACTGATGATGGTGGAGAAAGACACCGAAACGTATTTGTAACATTTTAAATAATAAACAATAAAATTGACTGAAACCCAGGAATGTTTTGAATTAAAGTACAGTCAGGAAAATATACGCAACGATTTAAAGGTTAATGACTCAATTTTTATGGATTCTTCACTTACCGTAGGTTGGTTTCATTAAGCTATAACTTTTTATTGGAGGTATTATTGAAATCAAATTGAATTTTCAAATTATTAAGCCGCGCCGTATTTAAAAAATATTCTTATTTAGTGAAATCATTTTGTTCCGCATCATTTATTTTCCGAAATCTGGAATTGCATTGAAACATTAGTTAAATACAAAAAGGTACCAGCTAATTAGTACTCGCAAATGACGTCATCACTAGTATAAAATATTAATTTCCGAACAGACCAATTGACAGAAAGGGGAAGAAGCTCTTTACAGGGTTGTCCTAACCTCAATCAAATATAATTTTGACTTCAATGTTTAGTTATGGCTACCCGAGTTCTAGGATCATTAATAAGCAACAGGTATTTATGTAATGTTAATTAGGCTTATTACCTTGAGAAGCATGGTTGCCGTAATTCTGATCTAGTTTTTTTCAAATATCTCAGTTTTTGATACGAATTAATTTTTTTTACTATTTTTCCTGTACTCCCAAAACACCCCCAGACAACACCCCCAGAGGAATGACGCCACTTTTGAATCACCCTGTATAATTGTAAATCAGAAGTTTTTTGCTGTTAAGTCCGTTGACGTTCGCGTAAAGCAGTCTCATGTTGCAGGGTCTATATTTGTAATTGTTTGTTTTAGTAGCTCTCGGGGTTCCGTCTGGGAACTGCTATTAGGGAGTAACATATCGATCATAAGTATACATATATGAGTGCCAAAAAAGACCACCGAGGTGGTAATGTTGAAATCATCAACAAATTGCTTTCTCATTTTTTTGAGTAGCTCTTCCCTTTTGATGTTAGTGGTTTTGTTCAGCTGGTGTTTATAATTGTTAATAATATAGTCGTGGGTTGTAATGGGTGAATTCCTATTTTGGCTACATCTTTAAAATTTTATGACCATGTTTTTTGGTTAAAAAACAACGTATTTTTAGAATTAATTGATAGAATTTAAAGGCTTTTGTGGAATTTCATCATAAAGACATCGAATGAATGCAAATTAACTGGTACTCGTAGTACCATCGAAATCTTCTTTACAAATAATTATTTTCAAATAAAGTGGTGCGGTGCCACCCATAGCGCAGCGAGGAAGAGGCAGGCGAGGGTCATGCCACAGAAAAGAGATATATTAAAGGTGGGAAGTTTTTAAAATGACACCCCGTATGCGTCCTTGATACTTTCTACCGTTCGAACAAGAACCGGTTTAATCGGTTTTCATTAGTGATGTTGATCATGCGTGTGTCAGTTTAGTGTCAAATTTTTGTTGTGTGTTTGTGCCGTCCAAAAATCAAAATTCCTCGTGTTTTACCTTCTCTGAACATCGAAACGCAACGGTAAATAAGTCATTGATAATGTGGAACTTTTCGGACAGTTTCATTGGCCATCAATTCAGCTTCCATCAGGCGTTTTACACCCAGGAAGTCCAGACCGATGTGAATGGAAGGTAGGAGAGTTAAAAATATGTTTAGCAATAGCTTTGATTTCATTCGATTTTGGTAAAGAATACTGGAAACTTTGTTCGGTTTGGTTTTGGTTTTCTCGGCACTATGAATTGCAAAGTAATTCCGCAAGCAACGTCCCTGAAAAATGTGGAAAACTCGCCCGAATAAATCCGTTCAACATCGTGAATTCGCAATTTTCCCTCAATCGGTTAAAAAGACGTCTCACCAATGCGAACGCCATCGAATAATAAATAGATCAGTGTAAATGCAGGCCACGTGTTTAAAATGGCATATTTTTCACAATCGCAATAATTTGCTTTTATTTAGGATTTTCCCGATAAATCTCGAGGTGGTCTGGAAACAGTCCATGAATGTTAAGCGGGCCCCGCTGCCTTCCCCTGCTCGCTACATCGACAGCGTGTTGAACAACTCCTTCATTTCGTGGTGCCAGTTATGAATTCATGATTCGCGTGTAACGACTAATTCGATTTAAATATGGCACAGTTGACACCCGAGTTTTGATGTAATTTTATTATTAGACCCTTCCAATTATGTCGGGTTTGCTCACGAGTGAAACTCACGCGATATTGCCTTTAGACAAAAGATAAATTGCCAGTGGGGGCCCTTATACATATAAATCATTAGAAAGTATTTGCTTTAATTTTATGCACTTTTCCCTAATTCAATTAACTGGTCGAAGAACCGCTCAAGGGGAAAATATGAAACGAAACTTTCATTTCCCATCTACTGAAGGCTCATTTGGCAGTGAAAGTTTCAACTGTGCACCCTCACCAGATTTTCAAATTCTTTTTAAGTTTCATCGGGTCCATTGTGAGAACTGGGAGCACAAAAAATTGAAAACCAGAAACTTGTACTTCAAAAATGACAGTAAACGATTCGAAACTGTTGAGTTTCTCGATCTTTTAGGTCGACATTGAACAGAAATTCCGCTTTGAAGATTGCATGCTCTCGTGTTTGCAAAACGCCAGTAAAATTGCCCTTCCACGTCGGCCTAAAGGACCGAAAAACTTACTTTTTTAATATGCATTTCGATTTTGTACATTTGGGGTTTTTAGTTCGACGCGAATATCGTCCAAAATTTCGGTGTCTCTTCATTCACCTTGAGGTTTAGGGCAAGAATTTTGCAAGCTTCATAAGCTGCTTTCATAAAGTTTGCATGCCAGCTTCAATGTGGAAAAAGCGAGCTGAAAACGCTGAGAAAGTAGAAACTTGCAGTTCAAAAAAGATAGAACAGAGCAAGTTTGAAAAACTCTTAGAAAGTTTCATTTAGATATTTTGCAAGAATATTTAATTTGCTATACTTTCAACGATTGATTACAAAATGCTTACTGCAGAACTGAAATAAATAAAAGCTTGTACAATACCGAACTTTATGGAGGTAGGCCAGGTGGACAACTCCTGAAAGTTTCGAATTTGTATCATTCATCGTCAGGTTTTTGGAAAGGGTTGTGCCAACTCAACAGTTTCAGACAATGACCACCAAAATGTTACTACAAGGTGACACAAAAGTTCGGAGACAACTTGTTTTAATTATAACTTTTTTACTAAACGTCAAAATTCAACAAAATTATACACATTCGTAAGCCAACAAAATTCTCTACAAAACACATAAACAACTATTCGAAATGGCCACCTTCAGCCGACACACAGGCCTTCAAACTCTTACGGAAATCCGCACGCCTTTTGGAGAGAACGCTTCAAGGACTCGACGGTGTTTTTTGCGTCAGGATTGATCAAATTGCAAAAGTCCATCGGATTCAGGTCGGACGAGTTAGACGTCCACAAAGTCTTGTCCCAAACGGCGATTTTCTTGGTTTTGCAAAAATCCATGGACGACCTAGCAGAATGAGTCGGCGCCCAATCTTGCTGAAGTGTCCAGCGCCGATTTTTGAAGTGTTCTGGGCTCCAGGGGATCAGGACGTCCTTCAAAATGCGTTCTTGGTAGATTTGGGCGTTGATCTTGACACCGCGTTCGACGAACACTAGCGGCGTCTTCCCGTTTTTCGAAATTCCCGCCTACACCATGACGGATTTCGCAGTGTCGTCGCTCAACTCGAGTTTTTTTTTAATTCATTGTTGGTCTGAAAGAGCATCAAATTCTGAACAATTCCAAGTGAGTTCCGAAGAAGTTGACGGTCATTCTGGTGATTGACGACGCGCTCAATAGTGAACACCTTTTCGTCGGTGAACAAAATCGACCCGAAAGACTTTTTTTCAAGGAGTCGCTGCGCATTTTCGAGTCGTACTTGCTTCATTCGTTCATCCAAGTAATGACCTCTTCCGAGCTTGTAGCTACGAAGCTTTAGGCCTTTCTTGACCATTTTTCTGACCGCCTCTCTGTTAATACCCACCTTCTTGGCCAGCTTTCGTATGGACTTTCCAGGATTCCGGCGAATTCGACACCTCAGCTCGTTTAGGTTCTCCGGGGTCGTTGCGATGGTCGGTCTTCCGCTTCCAGGCCTGTCCGCCGTTGTGCCCAACTCCTCGAACTGTTTACTGCTTTTGTGGATCGTGCTTCTTGGAATACGGAGGAGTTTCGTGATGTCAGCAGGCATCTTTCCCGATTCGACCAATTTTACGACGGCACCACGGTTGGTTTCATGACTCATAGCCACAAAACGTAAAAACAATTTAACATGAGAAACAAATGTAGCTACAAAATAAGCTAAATGTCAACAACACAAATTTTCGAAACTTGGCTCCGAACTTTTGTGTCACCCAGTATTTTGATAAATAGTGCGATTTTTTACATTTTGGGCTTTTAGTTCGTCGCTACTAACATCCAAAAGTTCCGGTTTTACTTCATTCAATATCAGGTTTTGAGCGAGACGTTTTCAAGCTTCATAAACTGCTTTGAAAAGTTTGAATGCCGGCTTCAATGTGGAAAAGCGACCCGAAAACTCAGAGAAAGTAGAAACTTGCAGTTCAAAGAACATAGGGACAGTAGGTTTTATAAACTCTTGGAAATTTTGATTTGGATATTTTGCCAGAATATTCTATGTTATTCTTCTCCTTACCGCCGCATTTTCTTCCAACGTTTGTTTACAAACGTATTTCTGGAGAACCGAAATATATATAATGCTGCGTAATACCGAACTTTATAGAGGCAAGTCTGATGAACAACTCCCCAGAAATTTTCCATTTTGCACCATCCATCCTCAGGGTTTTGCAGAGGATTTTTCCAGCTTCATCAGCATATTCCGGGCTGGAACTGTGTTTGCGTGCAAACTCAATAGTTTCAAACAATGACCACGAAAGCCTCACTATTTTGATATGTAATTCGATTTTTTACATTTTGGGCTTTTAGTACATCGTGGATAACATTTTAAAGTTTCGGTTTCTCTTCATTCACCATCAGGTTTTTGATAAGAAGTTTACTCTTCGGTTGGTTGATGGCGCTGATACTGCTCAAGCGGCTATTCAAGAGCTTAATAATTCCTGCTGTCCTGGAAAGCTATCTCCATTAATTATTAATTAGTCTATCGCTTTATACATCATTCATTAGGCAAGTCTTTGTGTTTGCTTAAGCCAGCCCCTATATTGTTTCAGCCGTGACGTAACTACAGCCACATCCGGACAAGTTCCTGAAGACCACAGCAGGTGAGTTGTTTGTCCGCGCTTTCCTATGTGGAAACTCGCTTTCGCTCCCTCTCTTTGCCGAAATGTTGTCTTAATGGCTCCGATTCGACCCGGATGACTGCGCCCTTATTCTATTTCGTCCAGCTGTTGATATGAAGAGCGGCAAGACGAAAATTTGGTTTAAGTTTCGCAAATATTCTTTTAAGTTTGAGACTGATGCGAAAGGGTTATGTTATCAGTCTGGGCGAAGTAGCAAACTGTGGTTTTAATTAGTTGATACCAGAAAAAGGAGCAATTTGAGATACTGCAATGAAAATGAGCCGCAAAAGGCAAAAGCCTTATCAGGAAAAGTGCGGCTAATGGACTTGGGCAAACGAGTAAAAAGCTGCCACTTATTCCCCAACCAGCAGTTACCCAGGATTATGAACCATAACCAAGCACAAAGCCCATTTTCCCACTCACATTCCGTACAGGAACTTTGGCAATTTTTATTTGTTTTAAATTAAAGTCCCACAACAACACACCGAACGTTTTGGCATTGTTTTTATTCGGCCCCAAAAATACACTCCATAATTAAATGAAACTTAACCGAAACATCACGAAACGTTTGTGTGGAATAATGAGGTTGTGGAGGGTCGCAAAAATATTGTCATTTTAACGCGGACAATGCTACAATGGAAAACGTGGAAAAAATGGCATAAACTTTTGTGCTTTTAAATTGAAAATAAAAAATAATGGCCGATAACGTAGCAGCGCTGAGTCTATCTGGTGCAGAACTTTGTTCAGTTGTTTTTTTATCTTTTGCAGAGATACTTGCTTCATTTAAACGGTATTAATTCTTCGACTTTGCATGGATCCACAAAATAACTACCTATATGGATTTGATTCGCACTGATCTAAAATCGAGCTGCCTCTTTATCATTTCCGGATGGCAAAGCAGACGCGCAAGGTCTACTAGCCTTTTGTTGTTTGAAATTGAAAATAAAAAATATATCAGTCCGATAACGGGCCACGTTGGCAATTGATCTATGGAAAGCGGATTCAGGACGTTGCGTCCGTGTTTCCTTTTTTGCTTTGTCCCATTCGGATCGGCAATTTCGCTTTTCAACCCGTCAATTAATTTTATTGACTTTTCAATTCTGCCACTTTTCATTCGGATTTCAACTAAGCTTTTAATTCAATTTCAAACAGCAGTAAATGTGTAGTTTTTTCGTTCACTAGAATTGCATTTGCAGTGCAAATCCTACGTCTATAGCTGAGCGCTTTGGCTTACTTGAACGGACAAAGCTGAATGTTGTTTTATCAATAGAGATGGGTTTTTGCAGCAGTTGCTTGAAACTGGTGATTTTTTTGGACCAGTGAGGAAATTTTTTTTCCCTGACGTTGCACAAACACAAGTGGTTTGCATCTTCAGAGGTGTTTTGCTCTGAATCAGTTCATAGAATTCCATGTTTCAAAGGAATATTACGTGATTGCCAATTACCGTTGCCTTCAGCTACAGAGAGGAGAATTCTGCATCTTTACAGTTTGATTTTTTAATGAATTCGATTCTAAAGGTCTTGAAACGTCTAGTGATGCAATTTGAAGAATCTTGCGAAGAACTGGTGAGTTTTACGAGCTTCTAGACCGTCGCGGAATAGAATTTCTTCAAGACGTTTTGCAAGCGCGAGTAGCTGCATCTTCAGAGGTGGTTCTCTTATCTCTCTTCTTAACGCGCGATTTTTACGGAAGTTTCTGAAACTTCTCACTAAAAATCTAATTGTGTAAAACCCGAAATTTTTGGGAGTTGTCCACATTGAAGCTGAAAGACAAACTGTTTTATGAAAAAGACGGCTAAAACTTTAACATTTTTTTCAAAAATCCTGATGATGATGCAAAGTTGATAAATCTCAGTCCAGTGTAAGCTTTCCAGCTAACATTTCTTTCACGTCTTCGCTAGAAAATGACAAAACGTAAGGGGACATAAGCGTAAAATATTCAAAGTTTTCTTTACTTAAAATAAATGCAATTTTCGAGAGAGTAATCGAAAGATCTGGGAGATTTTCTTGAAAAAACTAGTCGTTAAACCGGCTGAAATTAACTGCGCCAAAGTTTTATTCCCAATTAAAATCTCATTTTGACTGCAAAATAAACAAATTCCAGGACTTTTAGGTGTAGAGTTAATTCATATTAAGCTTACATTAAATGCTAACAAACTGCCGACAGACACAACACTAACGGGCGAAAATGGCAAAAATACACCTGCAAAAAAGCAATAAAAAATTAAAATGTTGTGCTTTACTTTGAAAAATTGCTCATTCCGACAAAACTGTCGATAAAACTGGGAGATCTTCACGAAAAAACTAGGCGCCAAAGAGGCGTTAAAACTCTGGTTGGCAAAAGTTACTAGACAGTTTTGTTGCACTCGATTTATCACCGATATGTTAAAAAATTGCCTTTTTGCTCGAATGTATAACCTCTGAGGTTGCAAGTCACTCGAATCACTGTTTGCGAAACGTTCGACAGAAATTCTTTTCTGTAGCTGTCTACAAAGCTTTCTAGGACCGTCTGCTTCTACAAAGCTCGAAAAACTTGTCTAGTTTCTTGCAAGATTGTTTAATTTACACCAGTGGACGGTTGAATAGTTTTAAAATGGAATAGGATTTTTCAAAAAATACACAGGCTTCAAACATGCAAACGACTCGGTTTTGTAGCTGACAAATAAAGAGTTTTCTGCCTTTTGTAGTCGGGCAAATATAATTCCGTGTTTCAAAGCAGGATTTAGCCATTGTGATACCTTAGGGGTAAAATGCAGCGAAAAAAAGAATTCAGCAGAAGATTCACTGAGTTTGTTTGAAAAGTTCACGTATATATTCGATTTTAAGGGTTTCGCATTAAAGTTGTCGCGCTATCTTCGCGTTAGAAGTTTATGAAACTTAGAAACTACTTAACAAAAATTTTATTGAGAATTAAGGAAAACTTTGGAAGCTCATCTAAGTCTCCTCAATAGAGGCACAAGTGGTGTATGTTTTTCGTTGCCCCGCTCTCATAATGTTTCTGTTATTAGTTTCTTAGCATTAAAAATAAGATTAATTAGCTTTAAGTCAATTCCAAACTTAATTTTTATTGATCTTGTACTCTAAGGGAAGAAACCACCAATGGAAACACCACTAAAGCGAGAAAATGAAAAAACACTGGAGCACAAGAGCGAAACAAATTAGAAACGAAACAAGTGGGTTTTTCGGGTTTTTAGGCCGTCGTTCGGTAGAATTTCTTCTTGACGTTTCGCAAGCACGTGTGGCTTGCATCTTCAGAAGTGGTTTGCTTGAACGCTTACACTGTTCTGATTACTGTGTACACTGTGTAAGATGATCACATCAGAACAGTGTAAGCGTTCAAGCAAACCACTTCTGAAGATGCAAGCCACACGTGCTTGCGAAACGTCAAGAAGAAATTCTACCGAACGACGGCCTAAAAACCGAAAAACCCACTTGTTTCAAGGAATGGCCTCGAAAGTCTATCTCTTTTGATAAATTAGAAACGCTTAAAAAATGTCAATTTTGGACGAAAAAATCAATGGAGCTGTAAGATTTTCGTGAGAAAACTAATTAAAATCAATAAGTTAAACTAGCTGGAATCAAATGCCTGAAAGTTTGGTCCCTAATAAAACCTCATTTTAGCTGCAAAACATACAAATTTCGGCACTTTCAGGAATGGACTTTCCTATTCCAGACTGGACTAATTCCTATCAAGCTTATATTAAAGGCTCAGACCAAAGCGAGAAAATGGAAAAAATACACTCGCACAAAATCAACGAAAATGGCAAATGTAATTTCAAAAAATGGCACATTCCGACAAAACCATCGATTAAACTGGGAGATTTTCAGGACGCTAAACGTTACTGGACAATCTGGTTTTACTCGATTTATCACTGATTTGTTAGAAAATCCACTTCTGCCCGGCTGCAATAACCTCTGAAGATGCAAGCCACTCATGCTTGAGAAACGTCAGGCAGAAATTCCTTTCCAGCTTGACTAAAAACCTGAAAAACTCACCAGTTTCTATGGTGGTTTTGTTGCTAGAGTTTCAACATTTGACTGTTTACATTTTTTTTTTAATAAACCGTTTTTTTTGGTTGAAATGTAGACGCAGTCTTCATTCAGTCGGTCAGTTTTTCCCCCATACAACCAGCAGGAGAATGAAATCCGGTATAATGAAGGAATCGGAAATTGGTGGAATTAAATTTTGTTTGTCGGATTTAGGGCTTAGTAGTTTCGAATCAAGTCGATATTGGAAACCCAAACTTGCAGTCGCTTGCAATCGGATTGGTGTTAGGCGCCTAATTTGCCTTGATTGCTTTCCCGAATATTTCAGCTGATAAATCCCCTGGTTGTTTACCAAATTTTAATCCCCGCACTCGAATGACAATCTAGCAACGGCAAAAACTTGGCTGACCCAAACAACGTATTGAGGTGGATAACGAGCGGCTGTTTTGAGCAGGTTTTCATTTAGCTACTTCAACGGGAAAAGCGAGTAAAACATGTGAAAAACGAGAAATTCCTAATTGAAATTTATGATTGAAAGGCCTGAAAGAAGCCCAGAAAACGGGCCTTTTAATATTTATCAAAAGCCCTGGAATTATGGGCCATCAGTCATTTAAAGTTATCAAGAATGAGCATGGGTTTTTATGAGATTTTACGACGGAGTATGGCTTTTGCCTGGGCGAATCGGTTCTTGAAGGTTCATTCGGGTAAACAGGGGCAGTTTTTTGAATACATTTCATTAGAAATTGCCTTCTTAACGAATTGCTCAGGATGGTGGGGGAGATGATATTCAATTGCTTTAAAAAAAATCCTTAAAAAAATTCGATCTTCATTCGGCTCCCCTCAATTTATATCCTGTCGTTGCGGCAATGTTGATGGCTTTCCATAAAGGACACATAATCTAGAGCCCAAGGATCCGCACATAAAACCTGGTTCGTTTTATTTTAAAAACATTTTGCTAGTTTCACGAGCGCATTTCTGCGTGAAAAGCCCCTCGAAAGAATGCTGTAAAAGCTGGTGCGGTGGCATGTTTATATTTTTATAACTTTTAATGTATGTGCGATGTGGGGACTGTGTCTCGGTTTTGTTCACGATTTTTTCCTTTGCAGTATTCAGCCGGTGATTATCCTGAAGCACTCTCGTAAACATTACGTCTCTAGTGGGAACCAATCAAGTTTTTTTCGGCTAAATCCCAGCAACAGTAACAAGGTGCAAAGTGTCATTACTTTCGAACGCCCTTCACCCTTTCAGGAGCAAAGCATTGAAATAATTATTATTCCTCTTCGGTCCCGGGGGGCACAAAAAACCGGGCAACCAACCGGTTCGAAGTAATAACTATTTGAAAGTCCCCCGTCTCGTTAACGAGTCCGAAATTACTTTCAGCTATCTGACTCATTTAATTGGTTCTTTTTAATTAATCCATAATTTTTAGTGCCCGTTCCCAATTCAGAATGGGGGTAAAAAATGTAGGTTTCCTTACGGTTTCTCTATGTATAGATGCCTAATAATAGCTCAAGTTCCCAAAAATTTGATTCCGCTCAGATCAGCTTGATGTGATTAGCAGATTCTCCATTATTAATCGGAAATGTGCAACAGCACAACCAACTTACGTCCAGGATGTTCTAATGCCTTTTGCAAGTTGAGTTGCCAATCAAGGCATTTGAGAACTGAATTATCCAGGCCAGTGTTTCTGCATGTCTCCGATGTGAAACTCTGTCGGGATTCCTGAAGTCTTGCAATTTGATGGCAGGAATTACCGGCTTCTGTTGCTTTATGCAGCCAGTAGAAGAAAAAACGAAATTTTTCTATTAGCGCCAACGAACAGAAAATAGCTCTTTGTTGGACTAGGATGAACTTTCGGTGATTTATCGGCAATTAAGTATTATTCTCTATATCTACTGAGCGCCAGATAACATACAAAACCACTCGAAAAAATTTATTGTGCGCCCACAGGAACATTGTAGAGAATGGACCGAAAAGTGGATCATAAATCTGAGGCGGTGACACATTTTTGCTTTATGGATTTATGCGTAATGATGTACATAATGTTTCCTTCGCTGTTTACTGTTTTTGCCTCGGTTTTATGGCTGTCGCCCATTTATTAGCTCTAAAATTCCTGCTAGACATTTGTTGGTTTCCTCCTGCCGAACCTCGAATGTTAATTCATAATTTTTAAGTTCTTGATAACAGCCTGCTTAGGATTATTGCTGTTTAGACGCACAGTTGGAGGAAAAAAATTGGTTTTCTAACTAATCGGTGATGAATGGACTTTCGACTAACTTTCACCAAGCAGAGCTTTAGCGCCTCTTTGTGTTTGTAATGGATGTTGAGAAAGAAGTTTGACGCAGTTGTTTTCAACTAGTTTAACGTCCAGTTTTTTTACGAAAATCTCACTGTTTTGTTGATGATTTTGTCGGAATTGGGCATTTTTTAGTTTTCGTTTAGCACACGTTTTCAACTTTAAAACTGGTGGGTTTTTAGACCGTCGTAAAATAGAATTTATGCCTGACGTTTCGCAAACACGAGTGGCTTGCATCTTCATAGGTGGTTGCGGAAATGGTCTAGAAGTTATGGAAGACCAAGACAGGTGGAGGCAAATTGTTGCCTCAGCCAAGGCCCATCAGGGGCTGTAGAGCTACGGAGTAGTAGTAGCATCAGCATTTTTTAATTTACTCGCTTTAATTATATTTCTATTAATAGTTTTTGGTTTTAATGAGCCAATCCGCGCGTGTGCTAATTTCAGATAAAAGGAGCTTTTATTTGAGAATAGAGCTGAAAGTGGGATTGTACTCAATATTTTAATAACCGCATTTTTAAATCAACTCAAAAATAACTTGAAATTTCCTGCTAAAACCTGCTAAGAATTGTGCGTATTTCTGCAAGCCTAAACCTGTTTTTTTCGTAAGAACTCTATACCGAAAGTAGCCGTTTGCCATCAATTTGCAAACCGTTTTTCACCAATGCGTAACTTTAGGCATCCAATTTCGATTTAACATAAAGAAGGGTTTTGCGAAAGCGTTTTCTGCGTATTTAACTGAAATGAGAATTTCGTATTTTTTCAACAGCAGGGACTTGAATTGGCCTTTCTCTGTCGGCTTAAGAGGCATTTTTTTCCACAAAAAAATTGCTTAAGCTTGAGAAATTTCATCCAAATCCATGAAAGTACCTGAAAAGTTGCAATATTTTCATAGCTTAAGACAGTGAATTTTCATCTGAATTGCTTCATTCCATTCATCCGTTTAGCCATAAAGTTATCACAATCAATGCTTTGAAACATGGATTTCTAGGAACTGCCTACATCAGACGGGAAAATTAATTCACTTAATTTTCAAAGTTAAACTTTGCCCAGTGTATTGAACTCGAAAACGGAAGATGAAAGGCGAATGTATTTAAAGTAGGTCTAATCGAAGCCCAACACAGCAGCATAATCGCTCCCTTGGTACTGATTCCGAACGTTTTAGGCGTGTTGTTTCAGTGAAAGGAATGCTTTCCACCCTATTTTAATTGCATGGCCTGTCAAAGGGTATGAGATATATTTCGTCGAAGAGAGCGTTTTGTTCATATAAATATTTCCGGTATTCGGGGAATCTGGCAGGGAGAGCAAAGAAAATCGCGAAATCTTATGCAGGAACGTTGTTTATTTAATTAAATTCGTTCTGCTCCTTATCCCAACTCCACTCTTGCGGATGTGAGGTGTGCAATGAGCTGTTTCCATTTGTAGCTTTCTTGCTATGGAAGTTTTGACAATAAAGGAGATATTGTCGGTTTAAGATCGCCACTGCTTAAAAATGGCTTAAAATGAGCATAAAATGTCGATTATTTCCAATCTGAAGGTCCAAGCGTGTTTTTCAATGATTTTATTGCATTCTCTACTTCTCTGAGATGCTGATGCTGTAGAATTCCAGTCATTTGTAGATAATTTATATTTTTTGAGAAAATCGACCTGAATCCCATTTTCGGTCCAAAATTTCACATGCCTGTTTTTTGGGTTCAATGGATTGCTTTCGTCTTAAGAAGCTCTCCAATGTGCAAATAAAAAGTGTTGGGGTCCATAATCAGGAAGATATCGGCGATCAAAACTCGTAACGACTCAAAAACTGCTTAAAATGAACAAAAAAATCGATTATTTTATTCATTTATTTTTATTTCATTTTGCCCTCGCAATTGCCTTACGCCCTCAACGCGTCAGGCAAACTCCCAGTCCAAAATTGAACTCCTCAAAGCCCAAATGAAGCAACTCCAGCAAGCTAACCAAAACCTCCAACTCCTAGTCAACACTCTGATAAAAGAGCTTGGTCCCTAAACCACCCCAAAAAAGCGGCTGAATCCATCAAGGACACAGCCCCCAAAACCCAACAACCAATGGAAGTCGTCGAAGACTTCCCTCCACTGCAATCTCCAAATCAACCGGCCAAACCCCAGCTAACCGCAACCCCAACTCAAACCCAAATGAACAAACCCAAGCCTCAAACCATTCCTATAACCATAACCAACTCTGGCGACTGGCGTAAAACCCAAGGAACTTTTATCCCGAAAATCAATTGCCATTTCCAAAACCAGGAAGTCCAATTCCGGCATTGCAACGGGAAAATCATAATCCCATTCTCCACCTATTACAAGCCAACCGAATCCCTTATTGCACCCGCACTCTCGAAGAGGATAGGAAACTGGCCTTCTTCATAAAAGGCCTTGACTCCCGAATGGAACTCGAGGATCAAGGCTCTGAGATAGGCCCAAGGAACAAGCGCACTTCTATCGCCTTGGACACTTCAAAAAAGTGTGCAATATGATAAAAGTGCTACTCCCGAAATCCCAGGCCAACTTCTCTGAAATTACCCACCTCCAAAACCTGTCTGTCGTAGTTGAGCCCCAGAGAACTCACAACTCTCTTAATACATCCCGCAGTCTAAAAACTGCCAAAAGTTCGGCCACACCCTCTCCAACAGTGGAGCCAACCTTTCCTGCCACAGACGTGCAGTAAATCACTTCGACAAAAATTGCAGAAAACCGATAATCATTCCAGCAAAGTGCTGCAACTGCGGAGGGCCTCACCGTGCCAGGTACTGTAATTGTCCCCAAAACGCAAAGCGCAAATTGTTTGCGTTCAATAACAGAGTGGACGAAGAAATCACCTTCTCCCAAAAAACCAAAGCCTATCCAGCTCCAACTCCAGCCACCCATATCTCTCCCTAACTTCCACCGTACATCCGCAATTGATTCAACTTCTCCTCATTCTCGAAGCCGAAATCCAAGCCTAAATCGAAAAGATCGCAGCCTTAATTTCACAAAATCCACACCTCAAACTGCTCACCTAAATAATGTTTTCCATCCTTCCTAGAAGAAAGGAAAATTCATCAGAATATTGTGTCCATCATCAGAGATCTAAACACCGGCAATCACACACTCGTAAAAGCAGAAAATAGAACAACAAGGAGAATACCCGTCAACACAGGAATTAGACAAGGAGACAGCCTAAGCCCCATATTGTTTAACATCATCATGGATGAAATCATTACAAAAACAAAACAGATTCGAAGGGGATATCGAATGGGAATTGCAGAAATAAAAATAATGTGCTACGCTGATGATGCAGTGATAGTCTCCGAGGATGAAGACAACCTACAAAGACTCTTATATAAGTTCGAACAAACTACAAATAAATATAAAATGGAAATATCTACCCGGAAAACACAATCACTCACTATATCCAAAGAGCCCCGAAGATGCAAACTCGCCGTTTACAATCAAAGTGTAGAACAGGTGATGACCTTTAAATATCTTGGAGCAAACATCACGAGTAACAGGAATCTAAAGGAGGAAGTAAGGAATCAAACATCAAAAGCCGCTCTAATATCGGGGTACTTACGAGACATCATCTGGAGAAACAAGCAGATGAGTATAGAGAGTAAAGTCAGAATCTACAAAATGTGCGTGAGACCAGTGATGACATACGCCGCAGAAACAAGAGCGGAAAACACAACAACCAAACGCTTGCTAAGAACAACAGAAATGCGAGTCCTAAAATTATGGATCTTGGACAGAACACACACTATATGATATGAAAAGGAGTGAGGAAATTAGAGATACCTGTAAGGTTTCGGATGTTGTAAGATGGACCAGTACAAGGAGAAGAGCGTGGAGAGACCATGTAGAGAGAATGGCCGACGACCGAATGGCAAAAATCGCCAAAGACCAAAAACCTAACAGCTCAAGACTCCCAGGAAGACCACCGAAGGGATGGTACGAAAGCTGGACATCAGCATCCCAGGACTAGGAAGTTGAAGAAAAAACACAGGATTCTGAGTCCTAACGTACGAGGAAGAAGAAGAAGAAGATCCTTCCTCCTACCGCCCTCCGCAAAGGCTAGAAGGCCTGCCACTGCAGAATGCAGAATTCCAGCAAGCATAAACCAAGCATAGAATGCAACCAAAAAAGAGTAAAAGCCTTAAATGTGAGACTTGTGAGAGAATTAATATTTTTCGAAAAAATCGACCTTTTGGGCTCAATGGATTGCTGTCGTCCTAAGAAGCTCATGCTCTCCAATGTGCATATAAAAATTGTTGTGTCCAAAATCAGGAAGACATCGTTGATCAAAAATCGTGACCGGTCAAAAACTGCATAAAATGAACCAAAAATTTTCATAAGTTTACCGTGTTTTATCGTTTTTTTAATTTTCGTTTCGAGCGATTTGAGTTTTTCTTTTCACCGATTCTTTTGTTAAAACTGCAATTTTGTTTAAATCGCCCAGAGAACATGAGCAAACCTGGAAACTACTCCAGACAATCCAGACAAGATTGCCTTCTGTTAATATGCGTAAATTAGCGAGTGAAATGTCATCGTCGTTTGGCGCTCAGCTAAACCCAACCCAGAGCCCTTCACTTGAGCATTGGAAAGTTTTCACGTTAAAGAACAAGTTAATCTAATTTAACTGTAATATTCGCACACCCTCCGTTGAACGCTTGTTCTCTAGTGCGAAATTATTTTGCGGCAACGACTTTATTAGGTCCTCAAGTTGTATCGAGGGCGAAGGTGACAAAATGAGTTTCGTCATTGAGTCGTTTGCCTAGATTAGCATCCGGAATATTCGCTTAATGTCAGTCGCGATGACTGCATCCAGAAAAACTAGTATTAAAGAAAGTGGCTTAATTAAAACACCTGATGCCGCTTGAATTTCCAAGTCCAACTTTCCGGATCTAGTTGAGTTCAGCGGTTTCCTTTTGCGCAATCAATAGTTCTGTTGATTCATAAAACTTATTCGATCAGAACTCACTTTAAAGGTCGCTTTTTTCCTGAAGCTTTGTCTGCTTGCAACGTGCTTCTGGGATTCAGAATTGATCTGAATATTCAGGTACTTTGTCACCCTTGAAAGAATTAAACTGCTGACAAATTACCTACCTGTAGAATTTCACTGTTTTTGTGGTCTGAATTCCGGTATCGTCCAATTAGAGCTGAAGCTGCCCATTAGCAGAATGACGGTTCCCAGCAGCTTTAAATAACTAAACTCTCGAAAAGGAGACAGTCTATTTAAAGGAACTCCAAAGTTTCCTTCAGAACAGCCCTGCCAGACAGTTTGTAGGCGATTTCCGCGAATTCATAACGTGAAAATTAGGACAAATAGAGGCGTGAAATCTGGGTCCCAAACGGCCGCATCTAGGGGCTCCTTTCTAAGGCTTTAGCGCTGCAAAACGGTGAAGTTTGCTCAGAATTTAGAGCGTTTTGCGTCGCACATCGAAGTAAACGTCGGAAACTGTTTTTCATCGGCACGGCCTATAGAATTAAATTCAAGAACATTTGGTGACAAAAGTCCAGGAATTGACTCAAAATAGTTTCGAGGGTTTCAATGAGCTGAAAAATCCTGATTGTAAATGAGAAACTCCCATTTGAATGAGTTTGAGTGAGAAGACCCCAGAACCACCAGCCTTAGGTCTTATTGACTTTTTATGATCTTTTAGACTTTGATTGTGTTTGTAGCCTTAGCACATTTCCAGGTTTGTATTGAAATTTTACTTTACTGTGGAAACTTTCGTCTAGTTTCTGCCGCTAGCTCTTCTGGCAACATCCAAGGCTATATCAAATTTCCTGGAATTAATGGCGCCCTATTAAGCGCAAGGTTAGGAAAAACGTCAGCAAACGCTGGCCATGTATCTGGAGGATTTGACCTCTTCTGATTGATGTCCAGGGACTTAATTAAACGAAATAGCTTCGGCCGCCTTACAGCTTTATTATTGTGTCCGCTGGCCTGAGCCTTGCTCATGATTAACTCGTTGCTAAGTTGCTTAATTTGTCCATTGCTTTATAGTTTTCGTGAGTTTCTTGGTTTGCTTCAACCTGACTTTGGTTGGCTTCGGTTCGACTCAATGTAAAAATTAATTAGCTGACTGAACATCGACTTCTGTCCTTGTAACAATTCGTCAGGTTAATTTGGTAGCGATCGAATTTGCTTAGTAATGCAAACACGGTTTCTACGTCTGGAAGCATGAGCGACGCCTGGAACTTGATTAATAATTAAGGTGCTGAAGTCCCGGTAATGCCGGTTAATGACATGAGCATAAATATCAATTTGAGGGAAATCTAAATTATTCAAGAGCCTGTGTTGAAATCACATCGATCTGGTGCAGGGCTGAGGGCAGACTAAGGGAATGGGCAGGATTAGCCATCTACTTGAAACCGCTCTTAGTAGGCAAAAGAATACGAATCGGCCCCGGGGCGAAATAACTCTAAAGTTTTCATCGAGCATGTTTTGAAGCATCGCTCTCCATTGTCCGATTTGAATTTCAAGTTGCTGATACTGTGAGGACAAACGCGGTCAAGCCCGAACAATAAATAAGCTCTTGCCTGGAAGTTATATCGGGATAAGATGTTCGCATGATAGCATCCCGTAAAGTTTGCCCACCAGATTGTCGTGTTCGGGAATTTTAGTTTAATCACTTTGACCCAAAATGCCGAAAGTGCCCAATCCGATGGGGCAAATACGAAAATCACTGCTGAAATAACAACTATATTACTTAGGGCAATTGTTCGCCGTGTGCTGTTAGCACTTATCTATCAAAACAATGTTCTGCAATCCTTTAATGTTTGAAGAGTCTGGTTTTGGTAAATTCGCTGCAATTCTGAACGCCCTTTCATACAGGGTGTTTTATTGGAAAGTGCACTACTGCAGAGTTTTGTTTTGCTTAGTTTTACAGCGGAAAAACACCACTAGTTTTCCTAGTTAGATATATAAAACCCTGAGGAAGTAACATGATCATAGCTTTGGTCAATAGGACAATTTGTGGCTCTTGTTTTATTTTCTAATGAAAAATTGGTAATTCCAGTTGAAAAATAACAGTAAATCCTTGCAAAATGCGTTACAGTTCAAGACAAGCGCGCAATCGTCTGCAACGGACGAACGGAACGAATGAAAGTGAATATTTGTCTTATTTTAAACGAGGTACATGGGTTTTGCGCGCATCTTTCAGGATGCACGCGTCCAAACTTCTCCCATTTAAAATAAGCCAAATATTCATTCGTTTCGTTCGTCCAATGCTCCATTACCTTGGAATATGTGGAAACATGAAACACGAGCATTTGTACAGATCGGACAAACGCAACGAATGAAAATGAACATTTAACTTAGTCAATATTAGCCCAATGTTCATTTTAATTCGTTCTGATCGTCTGCTGCTCTCGCCTTAAGGGAAGTGGAAAAGTGATACGCGCGCCGTTTTCGCCTCTGGCAAGTGAAACGCATGAAAATATAATTTTTTCCTTTGATAAGATTTCGCATTCAAAACTAGGCAAATATGCTTTAACATTCGTTGCGTTCGTCCGATGCACTTTTACCTTAAAAGATGTGGAAACACTTTACACGAGCACTTGTTCGCATCGGACCAACGGAACGAATGAAATTGAATTTTTGTCTGATTTAAAATAAGGCAAATATTCATTGTAGTTCGTTCTGATCGTCTGATGCATTCTTACCTTAAACCAAGTGGGACATCGATACTCGCGAATTTTATAGCCTCCGACAAATAAAGCGAATGAAACTTAATTTTTTCTTATTTTGAGAAGTTTTCTCATTTCAAAGAAGACAAACGTTCATTCTTATTCGTTGCGTTCGCCGGATGCGCCATAAACCTAGTTGGAAACACAATTTGTGCGAATTTGTTCGCATCGAACAAACGTTGCGAATGAAAATGAATTTTATCTCATTCAAAATAAGCAAATTCTAATTTTCATTCGTTCCGTTCGCCCGGTGAGCTGTTAACTGAAAGAAAGTGGAAAGTCCACACGCGCGCATTTTTTCGCCTCTTGCAAATAAAGCGAATGAAAATTAACATGTTTCTTACTTTGAGAAGTTTCACATTTAAAATAACACTAATATTTAGTTTTATTCGTTGCGTTCGTCCGATGCGCTTTTAACTTAAAGAAATTGGAAACTGGATACGCAAGCATTTTTTCGCATTGTTCAAACAGAGCGGCGGAAAATGAAGGTTTACCTCATTTGCAAAAAGGTAAATATTCAGTTTGATTCGTTTCGTTCGTCCGATGCGCCCTCACCTTAAAAGAGGTGGGAAAACTGAAGACGCGATTCGGAGACGGAAAATTTAACAATGAACTCATTTGAAATAAGTCAAATATTCGTTTCGTTCGTCTGATCCTCTCTTAACTTAAAGGAGGTGGAAACACGTTACGCGCGCATTTGTTCGCATCGAACAAACAGAGCGAACGAATGCTCGCGTAACGCATTTCCTTTTCCGTGAACGGACATTATATGCCTTATTTTAAATGAGATAACTTCTGAAAATAAAGAAAATAACTAATAAAGAAAATAACACTCTGACTAACAATATACAAACAACCCACCTAACTGACAGAAAGACCGCTTGCCTGTTTATGGACATTAACAAAGCTTTTGATAGTGTCTGGCATAGAGGCTTACTATACAAACTATACAAACTACACACACCAACATATCTACTACACACCATAAAGAACTTACTAGAAAACAGACAACTACAAGTACGAATTGACAAAACACTGTCATTTTCTTTTTCCCCTGAACAAGGGCTCCCTCAAGGATCCCCGCTCTCACCGTTTCTCTACAATATATACTACCATGACATATACAATTACAACTTACCAGACAAAAATCAAATCGACAGATCGACATACATATTACAATACGCAGACGACACGGCACTTATTGTACATGACAAGACTACTGAGAGAGCAGCTCAAAGACTCCAAACACTAACAAACAACACAATGACATGGTTTTATAATTGGAGACTAACACCAAACGCGTCAGAAAACCAACTTTTGCTCACAAACCACAGACTCAACGCTGACTCCCCTGCAATAACTGCAGACGGCCAAACGACACAACCAAAAAACGACGTAAAATACCTTGGAATCACAATTGACCACAAACTTAAATTCACTAAACACATACGAAACATCAGGGCAGAAACAATAAAGAGAACAAAACACTTCCGATCACTAACCTACAAAGACAGAGGAATTAGCACAAACACCGCCACCAAAATATATAAAGCTATTTGTAGACCCTTGCTAGACTATGGACATATACTCATGACCAACGGAACAGAAAGGACAAAACGTTATATACAAACAACAGAACAAATTGCACTAAGACTAATAACACGAATAAGACACCCGCAAAACCCACTACACAACCCCTCCACCCAACCACTATACGAACGCACAAACATGACAAAGATTTCGGAAAGATTCATACATCTACAGACAAAATGGACAAACAACCCCTACAACTGGACCATACTGAATCCCCTTTGTCTTACAAGACCAACCAGCCAATCCCGCTTCCGTTTCCCTACATCAACGCTACTCGAACACTTACAAACGCAACCGACTACTGGACAATAAAATAATTGTTTCTTGTCATTAGAATTGGAAAGTTTATTTAATAAGATTATTAACCTAGAATAAGAGAATTTTCATATTTGTTTTTTATTTAGATTAAGACTACATGTATTAAACAAGGGCAGAAAGACCGATAGGTCGATAGCCTTTTTTAGAAATATAGATGTTTACTACTACTACTAAAGAAAATTTTAATTTTAATTAGCTCCGTTTGTCAGATGCAAAAGAATGCAAATTCAGATGTCCAAACATTCAAACTTATTCGGCAAATATTCATTTTGATTCGTTCCGTTCGTTTGTTCTAATCAAATGTGCGTTTACCCTAAACTACCACGCCCCCTTACTCAAAGAGGCCTCACATAAGGCGAGTACCAAATAACCCCTTTGTATATTAGATAATATGATTTTCAATCTCTTCCGTGTGTCCCGAACTCGATTTCCGAGCTGGACTGTTGAATATTTTATGGACGGAAATGTTCCCCCGGGGCTATCGATTTCGGATAATGGCAGTTTTAACTGTCCCAAGAAGAAGTTGAGCTATTAATTAATTTACGAATGTATAAAGAGGGCGGTATTGATTTCGGCCATCATTTTGTTGCCTTGAGCACGCAATCTGAGTTTTCCACATCAATACGAACGCTTCAGATTATAAACGAACGTTACTTTGCGATATTCGTTCGGGGCATGCATTCGGATTTTTCGGCACTAATAAACGCATTTAAGTATTGCGTTTGGCATGACACAGATGTGATTTTTGCGGTGGGCATTTTTGCATTTTTAAATTCTAATTCGGGCCCACGGCTTTTTCATCGGCATTTTTGATACCTATTTTAGATTCTGTTATTTTTGGCCCCGGCCGAATGAAACATTCCAATTGGTATAATTGAGTTGCAGCGACATGCCGATGCCGATCGGTTTTATTTTCGTATATGCCGACCTTTACTTTGTGCAGTTTTATCGTTCTCTACAAACCGATAATGCAACAGGAGTGGGCGAGGAGTGCGGGTTTGAAACGTTTTGATTGAGAGACATCATCAGGGATTGTGCTATGAATGTATTCACTTTAAGGCGATTTCTAGTTTATTTCGTTTTTCGCTTCTTTCGTCTCTTTTAAACATGTAGAAATTTAAGCGGCATTTGCACACTTTTTGAGCAGACTAGACACTTTTTTCTAAAGAAAAATTGGCCATAAAAGGCCAGGATAAAGTGCAAGTGGATTACTAAACACTTGCATGTTTCTTCCAGTAGAAAGGGCAATTGATTCGCTTAAAGCGGGGATTGTAAATGGCTTTTAAAAAAGGAAAATGTTCCTGCTTGCTCGGCGGCTAAAGAAATGTTTGTTTAAATTTGACTCTAGATCCAAGCCACTTCACATACATAAATTAGCCGGCAGGTGGCAAGACAGCAGAAAATATATTATTGTGTTAAACCATCGCTGCTCGTTTTGTGTTTCGTATACCTTTTCTAATCCGGCCTTGCCAGTTTTGAAATTGAATTCCGCCTTGCGTGAATTTATATCGCCTGTTGCAGGAATGGCTGTTGGCTCTCGTCTCTCCGCCCGTTTCTCCTGTAGGTATCTTAAAGTCAGGCGAATCTGATTGATGAAACTACCCCTTGACTTTTCCTTTTAACTCGTCCTTCTTCTTCTCATCTTCTACGGCGTTGGCGCGAGTTTATTCCGCGAAACTTTCCCGGCAAGTGAAATTTATAAAGGGAACTTTCCTGATGTTGATTAACGTCTTATAAATAATATAGCAGCAGGTAGCTGTGTGAGTGATAGGACGTTTTCATTAGGTTCATTAGTTTTAAATTTTACCCAACGATTCTTTGCCTGCTTGGGCAGGTTGCATCGTTATCACTTATAACAATAAAAAGTGTTACCTGACGACTTTGTAACGAACTCACCAACTAAAATATCATACTTCAAAACTGGAAAACTAATTGGGGAAACTTTTAATGGGAAGCATTTCTCCCTCCGCCAAACTTTGTTTGAAGATTTGTTACGAAGGGGATTGTTAAAGTTTAATCCTTTGTTAACTCGCAGGAGGAATGTTTTAGTTTCAGTCTTCGCCTTCAAGTGCCAGCCACGGTATCTAATATAAAGTTTTGGGACATTTTTCCATGGAAATTGCTGCAAACTCATATAATGTCGCGTTCAAAGGCCGTCGTTGTTCAAAGCATGTACCCCATCTATAGGTTGCCGTTAAATTGCTTGCAATAATGCCAACGCATTCTGCTTTAATTTGCTGCTGCGCGCAACCTTTCATCCTCAATAATTTGGTTTGCTGATGTATTTTGTGCTAGTCGTGTGAATGAATGGATCTATCATCCGCATATAGCAGGCGGCTAGAGACAATTATCTTGGCTAAGCAGTTTAATGTAAGTGCTGAGAAAAATAGACAGCCATTAATTTAAACCGCTTACATAAGCAATTAAGCGTACAAATCTGGGCGACAAAGCACTGGCGGAAGGACATCATTCTTGTCTGTCTAAAGGACTACAAGGACGAGCGTCTGTCTGCACGCACGCTGCCGCTTTATTCCTGCAGGAAGAAGTATTTTAGATATTATTTCGGAGTTTTTGCATTGCGGCCGACGGTATTTTGTGGAAAATCGCAATTTCCAGGCCACCCAGAATTGCTTGCAATTTACCAGACTCTTTGGAAATTGCCCAAAAAACATCGCGATATTTTTTCAATCATAAACCTTTAATGCAAACCCCATCCCATCTCTTTTCCAAACAGTCTCCTCTTCGTGTTTTGCAACCAATGGAAATTTGAACATTTCCTCCAGCTTTAAAAGTCTTCGAATCGACGGCAATGCAAAATCTCTCCATTACTATTGCTGACACAAATCCAGCGATTACTGTGCCAGGAGTTAGGGGAAAGCTTTCTTCGGTAAATCGTTATTCTTTGTTACTTCAACAGAAAAAGAATTATAACATAAATCAGCTCTTAATATTGCCCACTATTTTTGTCATATGTACTGAGTGAGAGAAATTGGAAATCTTCCAAGCTGTACAATCCGGAAAATATTGCGTCCTATCAGTGGCCTGATAAATAACGTATATGGGAACAGTTCGGTATTTTCATCTTGTCGATGCAATTGCGATACTTTAACTGGAAAACTAAGGGTATTTTGAGGATGGTGAACATTTGCAAATTGGTCTATGGAAGAAGAGGGTTTAATGTAAAGACTTACAACCTGCTAATCAGAGGATAATTTTTTGGACCGATTGCACTCGCACATTTACCATCCGCCACATTATTCAAGGATCACTTCATGGACACTTTCAACAGCATGGAGCTTGCAGTCAAAAGAACGAAATTGTGGGGTTTTAAAGAAATCTTCAGTTGTAGCTATCGAAATCTTCAACCGTACATTTCTCTATAAGTCCGACTTCAAATCCTCTTTCAACGTTTATGGCTGCATTTGTTGAGTTTTTCCCCTAACTTATTTCTTCGAATCCTCAATGCTTTATGGTTTAGTGAAGTTGACTTGGGAGTTCAGAGTTCAGAGACAAATTTCTAATCCAGTCTGATAAAGAAGTGTCTTTTTGGAAACTATCGCCGGTGTAGTTCTTTTAGTTCCATATATGTTCCAGTAATTTTGGATTTTTACCATCAGGATATGTATTTTCTCGTTAAAAATATTGTTTACGGCCATCGAATTTGACTAATCCGAACTACTTTTGCTGTTTATTGAACTTCTGAACTAGAATTATTGGAAATTATGACTTGAAATGTTCTTCAATCTTTTTATTTACTTTGTTACTTTTTTATTTATTTACAAGCGATTTCTTCAATCGTCTTCATTTGTGACAAGCCCAGCAGATATAGAAAATCCGTAAGTTCTCTTCTCAGTTTATATATGCGCTGTGTATTTTCTACTTAATATTTTATTTCATGCTTTGGTTTAGAGTTTCTATATTTTTGGGCACGGTTTTATGTTGAAAAGGGTTTTTAATTCCGTAGCGTGACAAAAGTGTACTTTTCAAATAGTTCGAAAATTTAAAGTAGTTATTAAAGTACCATTTTTTTGCCCTACTTTTTCAGGCAATATTTGTCCTTTTAATCAGCAAAAATGTACATTTTAAGAGACTCAAAATCTTCAACATTTTCCCAAAATATCACTCTGATTTTGAATTATTTAAGGGACATTAAGAATTGATCAAAAGAGATAGACTTTGTATTAAGAATTGAGATTTAGAAACCTTAAAGCTTCATATTTTAGGTTTAGATCAGTGCTGTATTTCCAACGTTTCAGGGTTTACAACAAGGTGTCTAGTTCTGTATCAAAACCCAAAGATATAGAAAATTTGTAAATTGTCTTCTTATTTTCTTCATGTGCTGTTTATTTTTCTGCGATTCTGCATTTACTAGCGAAGTTGAGTTATTAATTTTTCTCGTGAGGTTCCTTGTATTGTGTGTTTTATTATTATGTTCTCATTTCGGTTATTTCGGTTTTGGCAATAATTTTGGGTGCTCTGCTTTACTGCGTTCTAAATGTTTAGCCACACCGTGAAAGAAGAGGCCCGAAAGCACTGTTGTTTGAATCAAAGCTGCTTTGAACATTAAATTTCTAGTAATAGTAAACATCTTTATTTCTAAAAAAGGCTATCGACCTATCGGTCTTTCTGCCCTTGTTTAGTACATATAGTCTTAATCTAAATGAAAAAAAAACAAAGATAAAATTCTCTTATTCTGGGTTCACAATTAGATTCAATAAACTTTCTAATTCTAATGACAAGAAAACATTATTTTATTGTCCAGTAGTCAGTTGCGTTTGTAAGTGTTCGAGTAGCGTTGATGTAGGGAAACGGAAGCGGGATTGTCTGGTTGGTCTTGTAAGACAAAGGGGATTCAGTATGGTCCAGTTGTAGGGGTTGTTTGTCCATTTTGTCTGTAGATGTATGAGTCTTTCCGAAATCTTTGTCATGTTTGTGCGTTCGTATAGTAGTTGGGTGGAGGGGTTGTGTAGTGGGTTTTGGGGGTGTCTTATTCGTGTTATTAGTCTTAGTGCAATTTGTTCTGTTGTTTGTATATAACGTTTTGTCCTGTCTGTTCCGTTGGTCATGAGTATATGTCCATAGTCCAAGAGGGGTCTGCAGATCGCTTTGTATATTTTTTCGCGGTATTTGTACTAATTCCTTTGTCTTTATATGTTAGTGAGCGAAGTGTTTTGTTCTTTTTATCGTTTCTGTTCTGATGTTTCGTATGTGTTTAGTAAATTTAAGTTTCTGGTCAATTGTGATTCCAAGGTATTTTACGTCGTTTTTTGGTTGTGTCGTGCACTTATTGTAGGGGAGTCAGCATTGAGTCTGTGGTTTGTGAGCAGAAGTTGGTTTTTTCACGCGTTTGATGTTTGTCTCCATTTATAAAACCATGTCATTGTGTTGTTTGTTAGTGTTTGGAGTCTTTGAACTGCTCTCTCGGTAGTTTTGTCATGTACAATAAGTGCCGTGTCGTCTGCGAGTTGTAATGTGTATGCCGATCTGTCGATTTGATTTTTGTTTGGTGAGTTGTAATTGTATATGTCATGGCAGTATATATTGTAGAGAAACGGTGAGAGCGGGGATCCTTGAGGGAGCCCTTGTTCAGGGGAAAAAGAAAATGACAGTGTTTTGTCAATTCATACTTGTAATTGTCTGTTTTCTAGTAAGTTCTTTATGGTGTGTAGTAGATATGTTGGTGTGTGTAGTTTGTATAGTTTTATAGTAAGCCTCTATGCCAGACACTATCAAAAGCTTTGTTAATGTCCATAAACAGGCAAGCTGTCTTTCTGTCAGGTAGGTGGGTTGTTTGTATATTGTTAGTCAGAGTGAAGAGGGGGTGAATAGTCGAGTGCTGATGTTTGAATCCGAACTGATACGATGGTATGTACTTTCCGACCAGTTTTCCCAGTCGCTGCCTTATTATGTACTCAAAGACCTTGCTAAGTACTGGTAGCAGTGTAATTGGTCTGTAATTGCTCGGTTGTGTATTGTCCAGTCCATTTTTGGGTATAGGGATTATTAAGCCGTTTTTCCATGTTTTTGGAATTATGTTATTTCTGATGCAGTTGTTCAATTCAGTTAGTATCAGTTAGTGTGTTTCTTGAGTTAGGCTTTTCAGGAGTTTCGCCTTTATTTTATCTTTTCCCGGTGCTGTGCTTTTGATATGCGCTAGGGCTTCATCGTACTCTGTGTCTATGATCAGTTTGTATGTATAGTTTGGTGAGCTGTTGAAATAGTTCAAGTACCAGTCGTTGATCAAGTTCCAGTTGTCATTGTCGAAGTTAGGGTTTGTCGATATGCTGAAGGCCTTTTGATAGTGTCTGGCGAACGCGTCAGCTTTCTCTTTGTCTGTGTACCGTTCTATTCCGTTTTCGTCAATTGCCTCAGTAGTGTTAGTTTTTTTGTATTGCGCTAGTTTCTTAATTTTTCGCCAGTATGTTTTGCCTTTGTCTTTTTGTATTTCTTTACATGTTTCTAGCCATTTGCCTTGTCGGTATTGTCCAATCAAGGTTTTAATGTTTCTGTTGAGTTGGTTCAGTGTCTTTTTTAGGTCGTTATTTTGAGTGTTTGTATATAGTCTGTACAGTTCTCTCTTTTGTTTTATGAGTCTCAGTATGAATTTGGGTAGTGTATGTCGGTAGAAAGCATTTTTTATTTCCGGGCTAAATTTTCCTATGGCTAGTGAAAGTTATTGTTGTATGGTTTCTATTGAAATGGGCTGTGCTTGCGATTGAATGTAGTCATGTATATGTTGTTTCACTTTGTCTATGTCAGTCTTTGTTAGGTTTAACTTTTTCTCTACAGGAAGTGTACTGGAGGTAGGTTGCGTATGTTGTAAGTCTATGTTAAACGTAATAGCCAGGTGGTCGGATCAAAGTTCGTTGGTTAAGTTTATGTTGTTGATGGTGTTTGTTAAGTTTCTTGTGTGCAGTAGAACGTCTGGTGTTGAATCTGGGTTTTCGGGAATCAGAAAAGTTGGTGGGGTGTGCTGTTTTATAAAGTCCGAATTTTGTAAAAATCTTTTAAGCTGTTTCGTTTTGTTTTTGTTCAAATTAAAGTCGCCTATAATTATTGCATATTTATAAATGCTTGCTTTGGTCAATATGTTTTGTTCTAGGTTGGAATGTGGGTGTATGTATGTCAGAAATATGTGTATCAGGTCATTTAGGTAGGGTATCGTAAAATGTATGCAGTCGTTCAGAGGGTGGTTGAGGGAAGGAGGATTTGCTCTTCCAAGTTTAAAATTTGGTTTTAGGAAAGCTACGACCCCGCCCCTGGCATGATTAATGGTATTTCCATGTCTATAGATATACTGCAAATTTCTGTACGTTGGTGTTTGTCCTAGTTTGGTTTTAGTCTCTACAAATATGCAGCAGTCTGTGTCGTTTTGTTCTATGTAATTGTAAATAAGTGTTTTTTTGCTGTTAAGTTAAATTTCTATTTTTCTCCAATTGTGTCTAAATAAATCGTTCTTCCGTCACAGTATTTTGGAATTGGAGCGTGATTTGGTCGGGAAATTAAAATATTTTGTTAGTTTTATTACAACTTTCCAAAGGATTCTTAAAGTTGAAACATGGTTTTTTGCTGTCAATTTCTCAGGAAATTTTATATTTTTGCGTCCTTTGAGAAAGTCGATATTTTCAGCATTTTCCTGGTTGCATTTTAAGAGCTCTGTGTACAAATTAATTTACCAACAGAAAAACCACATCTAAAAATAAAAATTGACGTATTTGAAGCAAATAAACCTGGGAACTTTACAGGATTTTTTGCCTCTCATGTTAAATCTTGATGGCTACGACCAATGTCTCGTCAAAACACCAACAGACGATCCATTTTTAGTCGGTGTTTTGACGAAACTTCAGAGGAATTTGCCGCGTCTAAATATCGACAGACGATCCACTCTCTATCGGTATTTTGCCGCGGATCAGGCTCGGCTCAGGCTCGGCACGTCAGGTCTGGACGCATCTTAATATACTGACCAGTAATGATTCGTGTGATGATGGAAAAGCAGAAGAAGCAAAAACAGCAGAAGCGCATGCATACCGAGAAGAAAGAGGTCACAAAACAAGTGCGGTTCTTTGGCAGGCGTCGTTTCTTTGCCTGTAATTGCTGCCAAGTGCTGGAAATTTCCCAGACTAC
Source organism: Dendroctonus valens (assembly GCA_024550625.1). Taxonomy (NCBI): domain Eukaryota; kingdom Metazoa; phylum Arthropoda; class Insecta; order Coleoptera; family Curculionidae; genus Dendroctonus; species Dendroctonus valens. The sequence goes on along the minus strand of JAJTJO010000032.1, from coordinate 4,478,229 downwards.
TAATTTCCCTGTCTGAAAGTTATCAACTAAGATACTCATCCAATTTGTCAAGAACCGCGTCGTCAATAAAACGGTGCACAAATTTAGGCGTCGTAACGAAACAACAGCCAATTACCGTTTTATGTTCGCGATATAAAGGAACGACATTAAACCTTAGTTAATCGACTCGTCGCAGTTTAATTAAGATGCCGTTGTTGGGATGTGCCGGTAATAAATGTGTGCAATTTGGGTGAATTTCATTTGGATTCGGGCAATAAAACGTGCCACGTTAGCGGTCATGCCGATGCGAAAGTCTCTGCTACTACACGAGTAGAATCTCAAGCCTCCACTGGCTCATCCATTCGAAACATGTTCATGTTCGTTCACCGATTTTTCTGATGCTCATTCCCCATGCACGCACTCACCCATTGATTACAATATTCTTCCGCCTATTAACCGCAAAACGCAGGCTTGACAGAAATTGGAGCCTGAAAGTTCGTCGCATGATTACCCGGCAAAAGAGACTATTTTTGGGTGATCGGAAAGTTCCACACTTCATTTCACTAATGATATCTACAAGAGTTTTGATTAAACTTCTCGAACAAATGGGGTTTTAACCGGATAATAATATGTCAAAAGGGGCTGAGTTTGTGCCAAGCCAGGCGCTGCTGTTGAACATCGAGCTGTAATTTGTTAATGCGCCCTTAATGATGGTTTCACTTCATAATTTGTCCATAAACTAAGACGAATGTTTGTTGCCGATGAACTTTACCTCCCGCTTGAAGGGTGAGTGTTTTCGGTTTTCTCGTAATAGCTGATTTTTGTCCAGGTTAAAATTGGGAATCGAGTGCATTAAACCAGGGCCCTGCTTTGGTCGCTGACGACGAAAAACATTGAAAGGCATGAAATTAGGCCGAGAAATTATATCAAAGTCTTTGAGCCGAATGGTGCCATTAAAAACCTGTCTTCAGGTCCGCTGGTGAAGCAATTAATTTCATAATGTGACGCACGCAAATTGTTTGTCATAATTTCCCGACTAATTGCTTTTCTAAACATAGGATCGATTTATTTGTCGCCCAAAAGCGGAAGATGGAGAAGGGTAAATGGTGTTTTTGGATTTTTAATTTTCCGTTTATTGGATCATTAATATCTTTAGGGATTAATGGAACCTGCAATTGGTAGTTGCGTTTTTTTGTGCGGGTTTCTTTGGTCGTTTTAAAAAAATGCCCTTTGGAAGGAAAGTTGTGAACACTCGAGTTTGCATCTTCACGTTTTATACCCCAAATCCTTCATTGTTATTTTTATAAATGTCCCCAACCTGATTGATGTTCAATTTGCCATAGAGTTGTGGCAAGGGTCTTTGATTTAGACAATTGTTTGCCAACTTTTCAACGGCTTAAGGAACAAGATCCTCCCGTTTAAGAACTCTCTGAAAAGGGCCCAAAATTCAGAACAATCCAGTTATGGAAGACTGAATGTTAAGTCGTTTAACACAGCAACAATGGCCGAATTTGCTGCAAAAATCTCCCTTGTTAAGTACCTGTAAAACATGTTTTTAGAGTAAAAAGTAAAAAAAGTTAAATCGTTCAAGTTGGGGTGTTGCTTTGCACCCTAAAATGTCTCAAAGTTTAAAGATCGAAAACATTAAAACTGGCGTTTTTTTTAACTGAAAAATACACTTTTTATGAAACATCTTTAGTGATTACAACCTTTTGTAAAGAGCGTGTCAAGGCATTTTTTCCACTAATTAGTTTTACGCAGCATTTCCCAACCTCTAAACAGAGAGTTTTTTTATGTCTACGTTTTTAAGTTTTCCTATCATGTATAAACTGCGTACATTCCCCGTAGCTCTATTGGAGACTGGGGGATTCTTCGCACCCTCTCCCTACTTAAGGGGTGCCCCGGACTGAGGACCATTTTAATATCTACTTTTCCCATGTCGAATAATCGTAAAGTTCAGTGTAGTGGGATTTCCGTTTCCCTTCTGCACCACAGTTTGGGAGTCATTGCGGCTGCTAGAGCTACGCCTTCCACATCCATTGTAACACTGAGTGTGAAGTTTCTCTTCGCCACCGCTACATGGTACTGTTGCCGCTGCTGCCCACCAACAGGTTTTCGACATATCTGTCTACTCTCACTTGGTTTGGCCTGCGGACCAACGCAGTTTACCAGGCTGTGGCGCTTGGAGCCAGCAAGTGAGAGTTGAGGACCTTGTGGAGACCAGTGTGTTGAAGCCACCCTACTTATGTCCGGGTGTGGCCGTTTCGGGACAAAAGTACTACTCCTACAACGTCACCCCTACACCTTTTTTTCAGTTTAAGGGTTTGTAATGCAGAAATTGTTGAAAACGGTGGGAAGCTTTTGTAAAGATACATCGGATCAGATACACCTAACCTCTAAAGCGATTGGAGCAAAACTCCTTAAACGCACAATACGTTTTCCTTCTAAGTGATTTCACATATAATTTAATTATAGTTTTTAAACCAAATCAACCTACAACTTCCAACAAGAAAATTGATATTTCCTATGGGATTTTAGGGATAATTTGGAAATTTTCGTAATCAACTCAAGCTAAAATAGGCGTTGAAGAGGCGAAAAGTAAAAATAATGATTATTTGGGCGCCATTTTTGGTTTAAACTGGGAAAAGCCAGAAGGATTTTTGGATCATCGTCAGAACAATTTTGATAGAACGATCTCCAAAAAATTGTTTCTCTAACTCATAAATTTCCTAATTTTTCTCATATGCTTAAACTTGAAAAAGCTTCTTCTGTGTTGAAGACGGTTCAAAAATTAATTTCTCAGAAGATAAACCGGCCGCAGTTGTGCTCTTTGCGTCACTGGATGGAGAAGATTTTATTCTATAATGGACATTCCTTGCCCTTTTGCAGTGAGATTTGCTGATTTTTTGCACTAAATTGAATCTTCAGGGTTTGCCGAAAAGCCTCTTGTGGGTTCAAGCAAGTTTGAATTAATTTCTCAGAAACTGAACGCGTCAGGGTATTCGCAGATACGCCACTGGATACAGGATGATTTTGTTCGATCAAAGTCAAGTTTTGCATTTTTGCGTCGCAAGCTGATTATTCTCGTTGATTTGAATATGCGGTGTTTTTCGAAAAATTTCTTGTGTGTTGAGGCCGGTTTTGAAAATTAATTTCGCAGATACCAAACCGGTCACAGTTGTCCACTGTACGTCACTGGATAGAGGCGATTTTATTACATACCTCACATTTTTTCCAGTTTTTCAGTGAGGATTGCTGAATTTTTACACCAAATTGATTCTTCAGTGTTTGCCGAAAAGCCTCTGGTGGGTTGAAACAAGTATGAATTAATTTCTCAGAAACTCAGCAAGCGAGAGTATTGCCAGTTACACCACTGCATAGAGGATGGACTTTTTCTATCAAAGTCAAGTTTTAGTTTGTTAATTGCAAATAGCTGATTATTCTCGTTAACTTGAATATGCCGCATATCCAGAAAATTTTCTTGAGTGTTGCGGCCGGTTTTTGAAAATTAATTTCTCAGAAGCCAACCACAGTTTTCCTCTGTATGTCACTGGATAGAAGAGGTTTCGTTTTATAACTGACTGTTTGCACCTTCGCAGTGAGATTTGTTGATTTTTTGGACTAAATTAAATCTACAATCTTTGTCGAAAGGCCTCTGGTGGGTTGGAACAGATTTCAATTAATTTCTCAGAAACTGATCAAGCCAAAATATTTTCCGTTACTGCACTGGATAGAGGATGGTTTTGTACTTTCAAACTCAAGTTTTCCATTCTTGCATCGCAAGTAGCTGATTATTCTCGTTAACTTGAATATGCGGTATTTCTAGAAAAACTTCTCGTGTGTTAAAGTCGGTTTTGAAAATAAATTTCTCAGAATTTTTGGCTGGCCACAGTTGTCCACTTTACCTCGCTGGATAGAGCCGATTTTATTTTATAACGGAACGTTTTTACAATTTTTCAGTAAGATTTTCTGAGTTTTTGCTCTAAATTGGATCATCAGTGTTTGTTGAAAGACCGCTGGTGGCTTGAAAGAAGTTTGAATTAATTTCTCAGAAATTGAATAATCCAGAATATTGGCAATTACGCCACTGGATAGAGGATTGTTTTGTACTTTCAAAGTCAAGTTTTCCATTCTTGCATCGCAGGTAGCTGATTATTCTCGTTAACTTGAATATGCGGTATTTCTAGAAAAACTTCTCGTGTGTTAAAGCCGGATTTGAAAATAAATTTCTCAGAGTTTCTTGGCTGGCCACAGTTGTCCACTTACCTCATTGGATAGAGCCGTTTTTATTTTATAACGGACAGTTTTGACAATTTTTCAGCGATATTTTCTGAGTTTTTGCTCCAAATTGGATCATCAGTGTTTGTTGAAAGACCTCTGGTGGTTGAAAGAAGTTTGAACTAATTTCTCAGAAATTGAATAATCCAGAATATTGGCAATTACGCCACTGGATAGAGGATGGTTTTGTACTTTCAAAGTCAAGTTTTCCATTCTTGCATCGCAGGTAGCTGATTATTCTCGTTAACTTGAATATGCGGTATTTCTAGAAAAACTTCTCGTGTGTTAAAGCCGGATTTGAAAATAAATTTCTCAGAGTTTTTGGCTGGCCACAGTTTTCCACTTTACCTCACTGGATAGAGCCGATTTTATTTTATAACGGACCGTTTTTACAATTTTTCAGTGAGATTTTCTGAGTTTTTGCTCTAAATTGGATCATCAGTGTTTGTTGAAAGACCTCTGGTGGGTTGAAAGAAGTTTGAATTAATTTCTCAGAAATTGAATAATCCAGAATATTGGCAATTACGCCACTGGATAGAGGATTGTTTTGTTCTATCAAAGTCAAGTTTTGCATTCTTGGAGTTCAAATAGCTGATCATTCTAGTTAACTTGAATATGCGGTATTTCCAGAGAAACTGCTGGTGTGTTGCAGCCCGTTTGAAAAATAATTTCTTAGAAATGAGCTGAGAAAATCGCTAGAGCGTCACGGCTTAAGCGGCTGACTAAATCAGGTGTTGTTTCGTGAGCGTATTTTTTGTTGTTAAAATCTACATTCCATTCCTCATTGAAAAGTTGAGAGTTTTTTTCAAAACGCTCCTCACCTGACGTAGTACACTTGACAATTAATTTCTCAAAACCTGGAGCAGCGAGAATAATAGGCGTGGACGCCACTGGATAGAGCAAGTTTGACTCTATGAGTGTAAGTTTTTTCATTCTTCAGTTTCCGTTAATTTAAACTTTGGGTGTTTCCAAAAAAAGTTTTGTTTGTTGAAGCCGGTTTGAAAATGAATTTCTCAGAAGTTAAACAGGCTGCAGTTCTGCCCTGTTCGCGACTGGTTAGAGAGTGTTTTAGTTTATTATTGGCGTTTTTTGCACTTTTGCAGCAACCGGGTTCAATGTTTCCAGCCTCTGTTTTGTTTCCAGAACGTTTTCAGTTACATTTGGAAAAACGTTGGGAATGTTTGAAGAATCGTTAAGAGATGAAAAAACGTTGGCAATATTTGAAGAATCGTTCAGAGATGTTCGAATCAGCGGCTTGAGAAGTCGTTTTTTTTTTTAGGTTTTAACAGAAATGTCCATCTTAGAGAAAAACAGACATTGATTTAAATGAAATAGACACTTGAACGTACGAAAGTATCAAAGTACACATAATTGGAAAACCATTGGAAGCATTTGCGCGGATTTTCGCCAAAAATATTAAAATTTGCGTATATCCGTAATAGATTTGTATTAAATGATCTAAAGAGCAAAATTTTACAGGGTGTCCCAATTGTACCGAGTTGCTGAAAACCGTTTTCGGTTTATTTGATTAACTGCCTTAAAACTTATGAGTAAGCTTGATATATTTCCATCTCTTCTGGCCTGGAAAGGGAGGAAAAACACCTTCAAAGACCTCACAAGTTCTCATAAATGGTGTGATCGATTCTTCTGTTTTTCGCCTTCACATTCCTCTCTTTCAACACATTTTGTCCTTCAGGCAAAGCCCATCGAATCAAACTATTCAAAAGACTTCTGTCGACGTTCTTGATGTGCATCAGTTTGTCGGCTGGTAAAAACATGTTTAGAATGCGTGAAAAACGCGAATTATGCACTGGGGATTTGAAATGGGACAAATTTAATCAGCGGCGATATATCCGAGTTTAAACCCATCGGCACAAATGGCCGACATACCGTAATAGGAATTTGACGAGGGTCCAAATATTGATTCCGCCATTGGATATGTGTTTATGGTTTTTTTAGGACTAATGGCACTATTAAATTGCTGCATCGATAAGGCGATCGGACATCGGCTCCATACGGTCACCATAATGGGGATCGTTTACGCCATTATTGGATCATCGAGATTAGCATGTAATTTATATTTTAAAGGCAATTGTGTATGGATAATGGAAAAGGGGGACACCTTAATGGAGCCTGCAGTTTTTGATTATTTATGCCGAGTTAAATTAATACATTCGACTGACTAGTAGCCTAATTGCAGGCATTCCTCTGCAGTTTTTGCAGTTGTAAACTGACCGGGAACAAAGCTTAAACTCTTAATTTATGGGCTCGCTGTTTGAATAAGACCTCAAATAACGAAGTCGGATTTTGCATTGTTCGGCTTCTGATGCAGTCCTGCAAACCAGTGGTACATGCACTGAATAATTTAAGCAAAATTGTGCAGAATGATATCGCACGCTCAAACTGCTGCTTCAAATTTGCTTCAGAACTTAATCTCCTGTCTGCGTCCGTTCACTTTTTCATTCACCTTCTTTCGAAGTTTTCCACGTAATTCTACGAACAGAAGACATGGAAAACTTACACAATCAAGCCAGCAGGAATGGACGCGATTCCCCAAATAAAACTTCCCAAAAGGATTAAAGTCCAAAATCAGCAGATAACGACTTTTTGCGTTACAACTTTAAGAATCTAATCCACTGTGCTGTGTCCGGTTCGTGCTCGAAAAGGTTTTTCTCTAATTATAATGTCGAGCCGTTTATCTTAATTAGGGACAGTGCAGTCGTTTTTCCTCCAACTTCAATCTCTCAGATAATCTTCCAACTTTAATTAATTTATGGAGGGATCTCTGCACTGCATATTATGGAGGATTTATCGGGGAATTGTTGGCCAAGATTTATTGGTTCGCAAATTCAAGTGACAACGCCAAGTTGCGGATGCTAATTTCGATAGTGCCTAGTTTGGTTATTATTTTCCTGGATCTGGAAGCTATTTTCACGAATTTTTGTTGTGTCGATGGAAGGTGTGGATTAGTTAGCTTTTAAAAAATTGCTCCATCCTATTGTATAGGTTTTATTGCTGTCTCTAAATGGGCGTTTGGACTCTTGTTTATAGTGTGGAAGAATTTAGGGCCTCGAAAACCCAACCATTGTCTTCTGGGATTTTCACTGGGAACCACAGTTTTCGTAGTCCTTCAAGGACAATCTTTTGCATATCTTTGAATCTTTGATTTTGTTTGTATGTATGTTCTTTTTCGGCGTATTCGTACTTCTTGGTGAAAACGATAACAAGGTATAGGCTGTTCCAAGCTGTTTGATTGTGACGCAATAACTCTCGTTGTTTTTCTATTGCTTGTCTATCGAGCGAGACGGAAATTTTGTGCTCCTAACGTATGTCTTTAGTAAGTAGTCTCAAGTTGAGCGCACGCAATATGCAAGAAAATCTTTTGAACTAATCTAGGACATGAGTAAATTTCAATATGGTGTCTCAAATAATGACATCACTGCCAAATAGCTTGGGATAGACTGTAGAACTTTCTACAACATATACAACATTCAGCATGGAAAAACTTACCAGAAATTAAAATGAAACTGGAAGAAAATAAATATCCTAATAAAATTATGGAATTATTATCGGAGAAAAGAAAAACAGGGAAAAAATGGCAAACCCAATGACAAGTCCAGATCCCCACAAGATAAAACTATACTAAATAATCTTACATCTCAGCTGAGACGAGAGATTAAACAGATAAAGAACGATACCATTGACGAGTTCCTACGGAAACTTACTCATGATTCTAGTACAGAATGTTCGCTATGGAAAACTACCAAAAATCTGAAAAGACGAATCATGCATGCATCCCCAATCAGAAATGCAGACGGTAGCTGAGCTGAAAACAATGAGTAAAAAGCCAGAAGACTTGCAGAACACCTTGAGGAAATATTTCAACTTAATCACAGGACAGATCCTCAAAGAATTACCGAAAAAAGCATTAATTAAGCTCACCAACCTGATCAATGCCTGATTTCGACTTCAGAGCGTGCCACATTTGTGGAAGGTGGCAGAAGTGATCATGATTTCAACACCTGGAAAACCACCCCATGAAGCAATGTCATATCGTCCAATATCACTACTATCAGTTATATCCAACATATTTGAAAAACTTCTATTGAAAAGACTTAAACCAATAACTGAAGCTCAACAGATTATCCCAGATCATCAGTTCGGTTTCAGGAATCAACACTGTACAATTGATCAAGTCCATAGAATCGTCAATACTATAGAAAACTCGCTAGAAGGCAAGAAAGTTTGCTCAGCCATATTTCTGGATGTTGCAAGGCTTTCGATAAAGTCTGGCACGAAGCCTTGATCCATAAACTTGAAAAGTTGCTTCCGGTTCAACACTCACAAATATTGAAATCTTACGTAACTGAGCGGTACCTACTTGAAGATGAGTGCTTACTCTGATCTAAAAGAAATTCAAGCAGGTGTTCCACAGGGCGGTGTATTGGGACCAATACTTTATCTACTATACACATGGGATCTGCCTGCAGTAGGTTCTGATGAAGAATATAAAACAGTAGACGAAACCAAGCGGTCCACATCAGTGTGAGTGGGGTTGAAGAACAATTGCGTCAAGCTACTGTTGCTGATCAAAATGTTGTTGCTACATTCGCTGATGACACTGCAATCCTAGCGACAGGCGACACAATTATGCAATCTCCTGAAAAACTACAAGCAGCTATAGATAAGGTTCAACGTTGGGCCCTGAAATGGCGCATCAAATTAAATCGTGATGAAAAGAAATTGGTCCCTATCGACTTCACCAACAAACGAATAGACTACAAATCAGTATACATTAATGACAAGATTATCCCATATGGGAATACAGCTACATATCTAGGCATAACCCTCGATACAAAACTCAAGTGGAAACCACACGTCAAGAAGAATTGAATCTGAAGTACTGAAAGATGTACTGGCTATTGGGTAGAAACTCAGCTCTCACAGTGTATAACAAGCTATTGCTATGTAATCAAGTCCTCAAGCCAGTGTGGACTTATGGTGTGTAACTTTGGGGCTGCACCAAACAGAGCAATAGAAACATCATCCAACGCTTCCAGAATAAAGTACTTCGTAGTATCGTTGATCCACCATGGTATATAAGAAATGAAAATTTGCAGAAAGACTTGGGTGTGGAAGCAGTAGATAACGTCATCTAAAAGTCTGCAAGTATGCATCGGCATGTGAATCCTGAGGCACTTAAGCTCCTGGATAATGCGGAAATACCGAGAAGACTCAAAAGAACTAAACCATTCCAACTGGTTCAGAAGGCAAGAGTTGTGAGAGAGAACATGTTAAACCGATGTACTACAAGTTAAACCGATTTGTTTTTTTGCAAATATCTCTCAAATTTTTTTCTACTGTTTTTTCGAACTCCCAAATTACTCCCAGACAGCACCTCCAGACGAATGACAACAATTTTGAATCACCTTGTATAATACAGCGTAAAAGTCCCCAACTCCGTTGAGTATTTCTTCTTTAACCGTTATGAGAATGCGTTTTATTTTTCAATTTGCAATTTTCTTCGCCCTGTTAAGGTTTTTCTTCTTACTTTCATTCGTCTGTTTTCATAATTTGTAGGAAATTAATGCTTTCCTCAGCTTAGCGCGACGTCTAGGAAGAGAAGAGCGTTTTTGGCGCGTTAAAGTTAATTTGCAACTGTCCTCGCTAAATGGGCCACATATTCGACATCAGCTAGCCAATCAGTCACGGACTTTGCACGAAAATTAGAACTTATCGTGCCAATGCTTTTATGAAAGCATTTGTTACACTGAATTAGCGCTAATATTAACGTTGTCCTCAACTTGAGGAGTTGCATTTGTCGCAGATTCTCGGGAAAACTGTAGAAGAAACATTTATTTCGCTACATTGAATTTGGCTGAATTATACAATGAGCTTAAATTAAATTAGTCAGGACAGCAAGCAAAACGCGCCAAATTATTCATGAAGAATTAAGGCCTGCCATAATATTTTCATATCCGCAGCTGGGTAATAATGGACATAAATAATAAGTGTGTGTTTCGCTGTTATTAACTCTTTCCAACTGGCACGTTTCTTGTCTAATGTGCCCATTCTGCTTACTTAATGGTGGAATTTCTATGGGTCAAGGCGATGACTGCCAGATAAATGATCACAGCCGAAGCTCTACAAGTGAAACTTAAGCGCTTTTTCCTTTGTCTATTGCTTCTTTGGAAGATAGTGAAAAAGGAATTTCTTGGATGAAAACACGCGCAAAAGCTGCTCCTGCGGATTTTTATTTTTTATGTTACATCAAAGTTGAGAAAGAACAGCGTTTTGTGACCAGCCTCGAAAGCGTGCCTAATGGCCTGCTCTATTTTACAAATTTTTTGTAAATAATTACTTAAAAGAACAAAAGGCACTTTCAGATTCGCCTGCTTAAATTCCCAAAAATTCTTCTTTTGATGAACGTGAAACACTTTCTGCTTGGTAATTCCCTTACATCCTCATCAATCGATTAGTCAGTAACTACTGGATGTTCGGTAAATAATGTGGGATGAATGGTCAATAAAAGGATATTGGCCTTCCTGGATGTTTTGGTGTCTAGGCAGGGGAATCGTTTGGACCACAAGGTATATCGAAAAGCCACCCACACAGACAGGTATCTTCACAAGCTATCTAACCACCAACCGAGTCAGAAGCCGGGAATCATTAAGACTGAAAGAATTAAGAAGAAAAATATGTGGACCACAACATCTAACAACGGAACTACAGCACTTGGACAAAGCTTTTCTTCAGAACGGATATTCCCAGTTGGACATCAAAAAAGCTGTAGGAGTGGGACGTGCTGAAAAAAGTGAGTCCACTCTGAAAGCTTTCCTGCCCTATGTTCCCAGGGTTACGGACAGAATTGGGAGGCTCTTGAGGAAACACAACATAAGAACGGTCTACAAGCCCACAACAAAGATCCGAGAATGTCTAGGGTCAGTTAAAGACAAAAGACCTCACCTAGCAACTGCGGGAATCTACCGGATTCCATGCTCCTGTGGAAGCGCCTACATAGGAACTACTAAGAGATCGGTTGCGACAACATTAGAAGAACACCGACGGAATTGTAAACTGGGACATGTGGAGAAGTCGGCAGTGGCGGAACGTGCCCTCAGCGATGGAACAGACAACATCTATTTCGGAGAGGCACAGGTCTTGGCCACGACAACAGGGTATCGCCCCCGACTAATACGAGGAGCCATTGAAATCTACAAACACGACGACAATTTCAACAGAAATAAAGAGACAATGGCGCTGAGCAGGATATGGTTTCCAGCACTCACCAACGCAAAAACAGCAAGAAAAAGCAACAGCTCAGGACAGGAGAGAGAATCCAGTACACCGGAGGATAGCAACAGCCAACAGAATGTGCAAGCTCCGATGACACAGGCCACGTCATCACAAACCACGTCATCGCAACCGGTGCATAAATACGGACTGCGCCCGAGGAATCGCATCAGAACAGTGTAAGTGTTCAAGCAAACCACTTCTGAAGATGCAAGCCGCACGTGCTTGCGAAATGTCAAGAAGAAATTCTACCGAACGACGGCCTAAAAACCAGAAAAACCCACTTGTTTCAAGGAATGGCCTCGAAAGTCTATCTCTTTTGATAATAAAAGGATAGTTGGAAGATGGTTAGCAGGAAAGTTGAAATTGGATCTTTAGCTGTAAAAATCATCGACAAATCAACGAAAATAGTCCATAAATAGTCCATCCTGTTCTCCAATAGTCCATTTGCGTAGTGGACAGCATTTTCTCTGTCCTGTCTTTGATTGGCCAGACTTCTCAACTCCCCACAAGACTTACTTGTTACTACCAATGCACATATACTCTGTCTTTTCACCTCCAAACCCCACTTTTTGGATTCTTCTATCAGCTTTCGAGTCATATATTCCAAGTCGTCATATTCCTGGGACACTACAATTTAGGAGAGGGCTACAAAAGCCCTCCAAAGTAAGTTAAGTAGTAGGCTGTCATATGATTTTTGTATTTGTAAGTCTACGTATAGTAAATGCAACTCTTGTCCATATGCCATTTTCTTTTCGATAACTTGGTTATACAGAACAGATGATCTGCAATCGGTCTACATGTCCTAAATCTGTTCTCGGCCTGTTCTTCTGCCTCCATGTCTTTGTACTCATTTTCCTTTTTATTTTGCTGTAGATTCGCACATATCTTTCCTTCCTTTTTTGTGAATTGTGGATATGTATCATGTTTTCCACTCGTTTGGGACTTTGGTTCCGTTTAGATTCTTCTGGAGAAGATTTCGCAGTCTCACAAACAGTTCATCAGTACCGTAGTTAATAAGTTCAGCCGGGATATTTCGGGGTCCGACAGATTTTCCGCTTTTTAAAGCTGTGCATACATTTTTAACTTCAGGAAGTGTTAACATAATTTATTTATGTTAATTCAGAAATTTCACTGTTTCCTTCGTTAAAAGTTTTTTAAACTGTGCATCCGATTCTTTGTCTGATATTGGCGCAATTATATCTCTGGTCGTTTCTTTTCTAATTGATTTTATCGCCTTCCAAGTTTCGCTACTTCTTCGACCTCCTAAATAAGAGTCTATTTTCTGGCACTTTTGCATCCATGCTACATTTTTCTTGTCACTGATCATTCTTCTTTCCTTTGATTGTGCGCTCCTGTAATTTTGTCTGCCATTCTCTGTTTTTTAGAATAAGTTAATGTGATAGAATTTTCTCTTTTCCTCTATTTACCTCTCAATCTCAGCATCCCACTAATATGGTTTTCTCCTCTTCGATTTTTCTTCCACTTAACCTAGTGCTTCTTTTGCGGCTTGATGAATGCTTGATGATATGCAATCATACTATTCATTTGGGTTTTCGCCTGAACGTGCATTGAGTTTTTCGTTAAGTCGTTTTTGTCATGCTCTTGGCTTAGTAGGTTGTATCTACAGTGATCAATTTCTTCTATCCCTGTGTCCTTCAGCCGTTGTTGGTGAAGGTTTTGGCCTTGATAAGGAAGGAGAACTTTTGCTTCCAGAAAATAGTTATCACTTCCGTATGTTGGTCCTCGTTTTGCTCGGACGTCTTGGATTTTAAATTTTGTCTTTTGTTTGGTAATAAGATAAGATGGAGAGTCGATTACTGATTTGAGATTTTGGGAGGGTTTGGTCCAGGTGGGATTCGTGTATTTCCTTGTGTTGGAAAAAGCTGTTGTGCATTTTTTTTTGCTTTGCATCTCCGCTATAGAAATAGTCATATTGTCCCAGGTTTTCAGAGCTTGTTTCTGATAGTACCGTGAGGTCTACCTTCACTCTGTTGATTTCGTGAACTATTTCGTTGATTTTTCGACTCATTCCCTGCACGTTCCATGTACCAAAAATCATCGTCCTATTTCGTTGTTTGCGTCGTCTTCTAGGGTTTTTCTTTCCATTCCGAGGCGTTTGATTGGGGTTTTTAACATTATGTTTTTTCCGAGCACCTGAGAGTTAGTTTGATGGTTCAACCCCCAACCTGAAGGACCAGGTAACCACACGACGTAACCACGAGGCAGCAGCTTCTTCACCTGTGATCCTAGGCAGGAGCCGTTAAAGGGTACTTTCATCCGGGCCAGATGAACCCTGGTTTTTTACCGCAGTTGTTACTCCTCCCCCTGCTCCTTTCCCGTTAGTGCAATGGGACCCCAGGAACTGGAACTGAAACTGGATCAAAAGTTTTCTGCATGGTTTGGTGTATTCAATCGGATTGTCTGCGATCTGTCTTCTTCTGAATCCTTGTTGTTCATCTGATACAGTTATTACACGGCTTATTTTGCTTGTTACTTGAGTTGCTAATTTCTGGTGTTGTTTTCTGCCCTTTTTGAACACAGGAGTCGTGGTGCGCGTTCGCCATTCGTCCGGGAATTCGCTGCCAACCAAAGATCTTTTTAATCAGTCAAAGAGAGAAATTGTGTTTTGAAATAGTGCGATAATGTGTTTTGAAGACATGTTTTGTTCAACTGCAGAGGGCGCCCAAGCAGCCGCTAAATTGAATCGGCGGCGGCGGCGACGACGACGGTTAGCGTCCCCAGTGCAGTGCAAGGCGTCCAGACGGCCGGTATGTGCGTCGCGACGCGAAAGCGGACGCCAAACGGACCGTGGACGATCATGCGACCACCGCATTTTTTCAATCGGCACACGGCGGCCACGCAGGGGTACTTTCTCTTTAGCATTTCCTAGCCGAAAAAATCGCTCTTTTGTTTTAGCGGCTTTGTCAATTTTTTTTTACCTACAAATGCCCCGACAGGTAGCAACATGCAAATGTTTCGTTCAATTTGTCAACAACTGATCAGGCAATGATTGGTTATTTTGTGGCGACGTCTTGAAGCACGAGCTGGAATTTTGGGTTCGATTCACAGTGATTTGATTAGTGCCATTTTTTTCCCGTAAACTTGGTTTCAGGTACTTTAAATCTTTAAGAAATTTTTGCTGTGTTTCCGTGAATTTATTACTATTGATTTCAAGTTGCCAAGTTTGAAGCCCATCCAGTGCTAGGCCATACAAACTGCTCAACAAAATCAACCTTACACCGACAAATTTGGACCCAATTTGCAACTGGATAAATCGTGCTCGCTGCGAGCGATTGTATTTCTGTTTGAAGCCTTATTTAGTGCAATTCGTTTTCGATTAGTGTGTGGCTTTGCAAAAAATTAGTGCGGCAGATAAAGTTTCTACAGGGTGGCAAATGCATGCGATGCAAATTTGGTGAAAGTTCCGCCTGACGATTTTTTGTATTTCAACACCACAGGCATGAAAATACACCTTAAAGACAGTTTTTGCATTTTTCGCTCATCTCGTTTATTTACAGAGTGGCCTTAAAAATTCAACTTTTTGGTCTTGCAGTTATAGACTTTTTCCTCTTCAACTCATGTTCAAAATCTGGGGTTCATTTTAAAGTTAAAATTTCACAGTTGACTTCAGAAAAACATGCAATGTACCGGCTTGCATGAATGAACGAAATTTTTCAAAGTGAACTTCACTTAGTTGAAAATCTTCCAAAATCACAGATTTTGGGGGAAATTCTGGTTTGGGTCATTTTTCGAACAACCCAGTGCTTATATCGAATTTTCGGCTTGAATTGTCTATGAATTTTAAGCTTCAACATCAGCTCTAGATCGTGAAAATCGGACCAGGAGTAGAAAAGTTACAGCTTTTGGTGTTGGGATCCGAAAACCCTGTAGAAAATGTATCTGAGGTGCTTAATTTTTGCCAAAACATTGACTAACAAAAACCGAATGGGGCTCAATAACGGTTCCAACAGAACAGCAATAAGAATTTTTCCAGTTCTGAAGCTGGGGCAAATTTGACCGTGTAATGTTCATTTTGCGCCATTATCTTCACTGTTAAAGAAAGCGATTTCCAACGTGTTCATTAGCAATTGCCCACTCAGAACACAAGTTACATTTCATAACAGCTGCAGGTTAATTTCTAGCTAAAGTTGACGTTGATTCATACCTTCATGGGGACCATTTTAAATCACCCGCAGGATTTAAGCACACTCAACAACGAAGAAAACCAAATATGTTCTTTATCTAATTCAACCCTACAAATTTCCTTAGCGAAAAATCTTACTAAAACTTGTTTGGTTTTCTTTGTTGGGTCCATTTAGCATTGGAAATGTACCGTATTTTTTTTTATCAGTAACAGTTGAGTTGGTTGATTTCATATTCATTGTTCGAACCCAAAATTCTTGCTTTGCCTTCAAACGTCTGTATTGTTGTTAAGCACTTTGATAGTTTTTGCTCTTTGATTGACTGCCTTTCTCAAAGACGATGGAATTTTGCGAATGTTTACACCCAAATTATGATCAAAATATGAACATTTGTCCATAACATTTGCGGAAATCTGAACGACTGGGCGCAGAAAAGAGGATATTCTGTCCGCTACTTTATTGGTTGAAGAATAGCAATTTGCGTAATTCATTGTTTATTTTAACTGTATTTTTCAGCTTGTGCTCATTTCATTATTCAATTATTTCCATTAAATCTGGCTATCTTCAAGATTTAGCAATGGAAGAAGTAAATTTGCCCTTTTCCACTGTTTGTTGCGCTGTCTGTTTCATTGCCTTGTTCGTTCCGTCTCATTCTCTGTAAAATTAATAAAATTTGTCCTGTGGCACTTGTCCACCGTTATCAATTGAACATTTTTTTGAAAGTGAGTTAAAATTCGTATTAAAAAGTAAACTTCATTATTAAACCCTCTGTGTTCTCACTAGTTGCGTTCGCATTCAACGTGAACATATTAAAGTTTTGCAACTTTTAAATGAACAATTTAAGAAACTTGCAAAGGATTCTTTATTTCAGTTTCATTTCCTCTCCTACCGGGAAATTAAATCCTTAAACCAGCTCGAAAAACGGAAATGTGCACTGAAACTTTTACATTTTTCTTAAAACGAACGGTTTTTTTCGCCGTTAAAAGTTTCCAAAGAAAGATTTATGGGGTTTTTGCTTTTCTTTGACGACAAGTCGATTTAAAGCGGATTCATAATAAGGGAGAGTTTAGTTCTGATGACGAAGTTCGTTCAAGTGAATTGCAAATCGGTAAACCCTGTAATAGTTGAGACTCGTGAGCTTTTTTCGGGCTTTTAAGCCGTCGTAAAAAAATCTTCCTTGCCGGTGGAAAATACTTTTCCACGACGGCCTAAAAAACCAAAAAACTCAACAATTCCCAAGCTTTTCCGGTCATTTTCAAAGTACAAGTTTCTGGTGTTGAATTTGTTTTGCTTCCAATTTTCACATTGGACCTTCGTGTTGATGAAACTTAACGTTTTTCGAAAATCCTGATGATGATGCAAAGTTGACCGGCTTAGGGATTGTTCATGTAACCCTGTTCTAGAAAATTATAGACAAGACCAACATTCACTGCTAATGGAGCCTTCAGTAGTTGGGATATGAAAAAGCCTCACCAGTTTCAAACAATGCCGACCCAGCACCGCCTCTGAGGATGCAGGTGACTCGAGCTTGCGAAACGTCAGTTTCGTGCAATATCCCCCAAAATCCAAACTCTTTTGATACATAAATAACTCTTCCTTAGTTTTTCTATAGGAATAAATGTTGAAATCGATTGAAAGAATGTGCGGTGTAAATCGAGTTGCGACTTGCACCTGCTAGTAGTGTGTAAATGTTGTTTGGTTTCATTCCCGAATTGAATTATCCGGAAAATTAACATAAACCTTAAGCTAAGCTCGTTGGTAAAGAGGGTGAATTCCCATCGCGTCCTTTGAATTGATTAAATCATAATTCGGTGGATTCTGGCACTTGAAATCCATTCAGACGTTTTGATTTAAGTTTCCAGTCTTGCCGTTTGAATCCGGGTCAATTGGCATTTTGGATAATTTCGAACCAGATTTAGAGCTGGGGAAAGTTGCCACCAAACGCACATGGGGGACCGGAATGAAGCGGTTCTATCGTCACAATTGCGGGGGGATTTTGTCAAACAAGCACTTCGTTATTTCCTTCGAAATTTTCTCCAATTTTCTGAACAATTCCCTACAAGAAAGTATCGTATCAGGGGCAGTCGACGGTGGATATAAAATATAGACTCAAGCCATAATCGGCTTTCTCTTTTCAAAGCTGATTTGCTGATATGGCCATGGTTAGTTGGGCAGCCATCGGACAGAAAGCTTTCGGAGGATGATTTGATAGTGTACAATTTAGAGCGATTTTTTGTTTTATTTCGGAAATGAATTTTCAACATTTTAACTTGGATTTTTTTGTACCCATTAATTTCACTTGCACCCAGTCGTTCGGTTTCCAACGGCGAGATAAAGTCAATTACAAGAGCGAAAACGGCGAATTTTTCTGCTGCTTTTTAACCATATTTCTTGTTGCAATCTCCAGTGTGCTGTCCGTACCCAAATGCAAACAGAAAATTGAATTTCATTTGTATGGCGTGTGAAACGGCTCATTGATAACATACAAATTTGGCTGTTTTTTGTTTGTTTTTGGCTGTCTCATTGATCGTCCAGTCTCGTCTGTTTGGCCCCGCTTTATCTGGATGTGCGTTGCGAAAGTGTTGGGCTTTCCATCGTACATCCGAGTCCATGTCGAAGAGTTCGCTTTCAGTACAAATAACCAGAAAGTTCGCAAAACACGCGAAGGCCCACTGTGGATTAACCAATTTTTACTTGTGCTTTTCAGGCTTTGATTAAACTTGCGGCGTTGAAATTTTGCGGCGCAGTAGTTTATTTTTTTGTAGAAGACTTCAGTTGTTTTTTTCTCATACTGTCTGCGTAGCTGTGTTTTTGTCATTGTCAGCAATGAGCCAAACTAGCGCTTGATTTGCTAACGTGGAAGGATGGTGTCCGATTTTGCCGGTTTCATGGAAACAAGCGTTGCGGTAAAGTGACCGTTAAGATTGCAGGTAATTTACCCGTTCGGAATTAAGGCCAATAGCAGGAAATATGACTTCTACTAAGCGATTTTCAAATTTTTTTAAACCCCTCTCTGTAAGCTAGATACCTTTTGTAACTTGCTAGGAGACTGTCTAGCTCTTGAACTGATTTTTAAGGGCTGCAAAAAGCAGTTCAATGTTTTACTACAATGGTTCCTCAGGCTGGATTTCTCAATTATCCTCCCAGGGCGTTTCAGCAGCAAAGAAGCACACTTTCAGAAGCCATTTCAGGGCAATTTTTCTGTTTGCCCATTTAAGGCCTTCAAAGGTTAACACTGATCTTTAGACTCTCACTCAATCAGCATTAATCCAAAGGTCTCCAGCTGAATTGGAGCTTTTTCCATTGGGGCAAAAGCGGTTAAGAAAAATTACCAAATTTCAATATTCCCGTTTTTTTCTTGAAGCCATACTGTTGCAGCTTTTACAAGTTATAAGAGCGATGCATATTGCTGAGTTTCCTTTATTTTCATATTCCAAGCTAAGTGGCATCAGGTGAATTCATAAAATCAGCAAAACTGGGTCGTTTCTTTGGAACTTTGAAAATTTGCCTTAAACTTTACAAGTTTTTTGCGTATACTTTGCTCTACAGTGAGGGTTTATGAAAAACCAGCAGAGTTTCACTTAAAGAATGACCGGAAACTTTCGTTTGCGGATAAAGGAGCATCAAGCTGCAATCTTAAGAGGTTCCGAAAAGCGTCAGTTGAAACTTTTCGAAGAGGAATTTTCTGAAACTTTTGAAACTAACTTCAAGGGATTTTTATCACCTGAATAGAGGCCGACCTTCTTAAACCTTGCAAAAGACAGTTCAACATTGTGCTAAAATCATTCAAAATCTCCAAACTTAGTAGACTTTTGAAAAATCTTTAGAGGACATTTACTGAAAATCTTCAACTGAAGAGAAGAACTGTTTCAAAGGCTCTTAATTAAATTTGTTCAGTTTTCACGTTTCTGTTTATAACTGTTTTTGTTTGGATTGGAATTTAGGTATTCATTGTATCTCAATTTGAGTTTTTCGAATGTCTCAAAAGCTCTTAAGAGAACCATTTTGAATATTCCTGCTTTTTTTGGAAATCATTCAAAAATTATGCTGCTCATATAGCGTTTTTTAAGCACAATACACATCATTTTCAGCTCTAGAGCTTTTGTTACGCATACTAAAAGTAAGAGTTCAAAAACCAGGAAAATCAAGGCTTTCACTTGAAGAGCTAGCGGAAAAAGCACCAAGCCACAATCTTAAGAGATTCGTTGGTTTCCAAGCTCAAAATGCTTGCCTAATCTTCCTCACACTCAATGTGTGCTCTTGACAACATTGAATCGGTCTCATGATTGACTGAAACTTTCCAAGTCTTCCATTAAAAACTCCGCAGCTTTTGAAACTCAGCTACAGGGTGTTTTTACCATTTGAATGGTAGCCAGTGACTTTCAAAGGTTGCAAAAGACAGTTTGGTTACAATTATTCAAAAGCGCCGAACTAAGAAGGGACAGAAAGCGCTCTTCGAGTAACTGGGACGAAAATTTTTGCAATTTCTATTTGCTTGTCTTCGAAGGTCTTTGAAAATTTTGCATTTAGGTTCTCAGCAAATTTTTCCGAAGATTTTCCATTCGAAATGTTCAACTCAATTTGAGATTTTCCCAGGCGTTTTTAACCATTTCGAGAGTTCTCTTTCAACTCCTGCAGATTGATTGGCCTGGTAGCCAGTGTCTTTCAAAGGTTGCAAAAGACAGTTTGCTTACAGTTATTCAAAAAGCGCCGAACTAAGAAGGGACAGAAAGCGCTCTTCGAGTAACTGGGAAGAAAATTTTTGCAATTTCTATTTGCTTGTCTTCGAAGGTCTTTGAAAATTTTGCATTTAGGTTCCCAGCAAATTTTTCCGAAAATTTTCCATTCGAAATGTTCAACTCAATTTGAGATTTTCCCATGCGTTTTTAATCATTTCGAGAGTTCTCTTTCAACTCCTGCATATTGATTGGCCTGGTAGCCAGTGTCTTTCAAAGGTTGCAAAAGACAGTTTGCTTACAGTTATTCAAAAGCGCCGAACTAAGAAGGGACAGAAAGCGCTCTTCGAGTAACTGGGAAGAAAATTTTTGCAATTTCTATTTGCTTGTCTTCGAAGGTCTTTGAAAATTTTGCATTTAGGTTCCCAGCAAATTTTTCCGAAAATTTTCCATTCGAAATGTTCAACTCAATTTGAGATTTTCCCATGCGTTTTTAAATCATTTCGAGAGTTCTCTTTCAACTCCTGCAGATTGATTGGCCTGGTAGCCAGTGTCTTTCAAAGGTTGCAAAAGACAGTTTGCTTACAGTTATTCAAAAGCGCCGAACTAAGAAGGGATAGAAAGCGCTCTTCGAGTAACTGGGTAGAAAATTTTTGCAATTTCTATTTGCTTGTCTTCGAAGGTCTTTGAAAATTTTGCATTTAGGTCCTCAGCAAATTTTTCCGAAAATTTTCCATTCGAAATGTTCAACTCAATTTGAGATTTTCCCAGGCGTTTTTAATCATTTCGAGAGTTCTCTTTCAACTCCTGCAGATGCTTTCGATTTGAGGTGACCCCATAAAAAGATATCTATTGGAGTTAGACCTGGCGTTCTAGGAGGACAAGGAGGAGTAAAAATTTGACGTCTTAGAAATAAACTCTTATCGCCCTGAATGGGTGCTTCCAATTGAAAAAATGAAGTTGACGATCGTAATTTATTTTTATTAATAAACCGCCTGTAAAAAATAAAATGTACTGATTCGACCATTTTTTCCAAAAATTCACCGGTGAATTTAGACATAAAATCTGGGACTCACTGTATATTGACTGCAATAATTTCAGTTTATAAAATCTCAGTGCAAAAAGCAAAGTTTCCTCCAAGCAATAGAGACAGCGCTTCGCACCGCATTGGGTAGAAAGTCGTATTTCCTGCACATCCTTATCGAGTGTGCAAAAGCCGGGTTCAAAGCGTCCACTTGCCAGCAGGAAATTCTTGTTTCAGCCTCGGTGGTGGTAAACACATTTGAAAAGATCAACATTGAATCGCGTCATGTATCGCTGATAACACAGGTGGATTTATCTTATCTGAGCCAGAGAAGTTTTCGTGTCGGACTACAGGTGTGATAAAGCAGTAACGTGAGTGAACGTCGTCGAGTATGTTGCACTCGTTGGACACTTTGGCTGGAAAACTGTCTCCAGGCGGGTCCTGTGCCCAAGCGAGTCCCCAAACCAGTTTGCTGGATTCGAACGCCAATCGCGTCCATCCCTATTTGAAACAAGCCACCGCTGGAAGTAGCTCGACAAGGTAGGATTTTTATGGACCTGTTCAAAGCGTCCGATCCCCGGTGTGAATTATTCTAGCGAAATCAGCGTTGACAATTTTTTGGTCGATGAATCAGTATTTAGGTGCCGCGCAGCCCAATTAGGGAGACGGCATTATTATTCCAAAGGGAAAATTATTATCGTTAATGCAAACTCAGCGCTGCCTCCACTAAATAACATCGTTACGCAAGTTTACATTTTGGTAAGATAATAACTAAATTCAAGTGGAATCAGTACGGCAAAGCATTTGAATTATGGGCCATCCTCGTTACTAAGTTTGAACACTGCACAGAATAGTTAAGGATTAGAATGGATTGTCTCGCGTTGAGAGAAAAGGACTTGGCAATTTCCAGTAACCAGTCAAGTTTTATGTATGTTAGTTTTCGTTTGATTTTTTTAGATAATCGGGTATTGACTTTTTTGCGTTTGATTAAGATAAAAATTAAACGGGAAATTCGTCCAAAAGTGCTCACTTTTGCCATTTATTACAGTCGAACACGATGCGTGAAAACAAGGTCCAACTTTCGTTTACCTGAAGTCCATTGTTGATAAACAAATTTGACCGGTTTATTTTGCCTGTTTATACAAACACATTCAAGTTTAAAATAAGTTGAATTGAAATTTGGTGGGCCTATTTTCGCTTTGTACAGTAGTCCGGAATTCCTGACTGTATCCAATGCCTGTTGCAAGTCTAATAATACAGCGCGTTGTAAACCCAAGCTGTTGGTTTTGATCACAGATTTTTGCTTTGTTTCGTATGCTTGATGGTATCTAAAGACAATAGATAGACGAAGCTAGTCATTCATAAATCCCGATTTGCTTGGGGGAGCAACATTGAATTTTATCGATCGGCGATTCATAGAAGAATTGGATTAAAGTGAGTACAAAGTAGGACTGATCGATATATTTACAAACATTAGAATTAATCTTAGAACGCAGTTGCCTGTTCGCCAGCCAACGAAACGATTTTGTTGCTTGTAAGGCATGTTGAATGGAAGGATTTTCGTCTTTTAGTAAAACTTCGCCAAAAAAATCACCAAATATTCTTCAACATTGAGCGCCATCTCTAAGGAGTAGAATCTTGTTCTTCTCATTCATTTGGCTGGTTTTCTTCAGAATTTTCATAACAGCAGCATTTTTGAAGATGGTACTGACTTGCGTCTTCCAGCTCAGCCCCTTATTTACGTTGATCCTGGCGAGGCTCTTCTTCCTCATCCATCTTCTGCATCTTTCTACCGATTACAATGGGCTTCGATTTCCATTTGATGATCCGATCCCAGATGATCAATCTTCCTTATTCCTTGTTCTTCTTCCAACTTTTAAATTTCCTCGTCTGTAATCTGTGAAATTCGCACTTGTGATGATGCAATTTTTTTTAAACTTCCACTGTTCGTGATGGATCGTCTGTTTATTACGTTATTTCTTCATTTTCAAGGCCTAGCAGGATTTGATTAGAAGCTGAAGATTCTTTCTTTAACTTGTTTCTTTTAGTGTGTTTTTTACAATAGCTGTATTTTTTCCTTCTTCTGTAAGAATCTTTGTGGGAAGTTTTGAACCCAAAAATCTGCTTCAGCTAGCAATCGCCCCTACCATCCAAAACTCTTTTACGCAATTTTTTTAAAGTGCGTTTCCTACATTCGCTTCATCTCCACAAACTCCAAAATTTGCTACTTGATGGGTTGTTTTCAAGACATTTATTTTGTCGGTTTCTTCATAAGATAGAGGCAAATATTCAAACTTCATTCTTCACTTCAACTTCAAGAAAATGCTCTTCACCGACGAAGCTCATTTTCAAGATCCAATCTGAGTAATCCTCGATGTATAAGCGGCAGAAAATTCTCATCTTCATTACCAGAATTAGTCCAAATCCAATAAATTGGCTGGTTTTAGTGATCATTTTCTGTAATAGTGCCAGACCGTTTAAATTTTCTCTTGGGTTGAAGGTTGAGGAATTTATAACTTCACTTGTAATCGATCTATTTTGAATCTAATGGAACTCTGTCGGTTTTCCTTGCATGAAAATCACGAATATTTGACCGCGCGTTTATTAATTTGGCTAAAGAGTCAGCGTATTTTATATGTATTTAGATAACTAAAGCCATGAGGGCGAGCCCAGAAGATTCCGGTCTTCAGCTAAAATTTAATATATATTTCATCCAGTTAACCACAAATAGGTTCGTTTGTTCTTCATTGATAATCATTGAAGTTTTACATCTTATCGGTACTTTTTCCAGGTTTCTGCTATCTTCAACAAATTCTCCGTTTTCTTCTAATAAAATTTGGTTAGTTTTGAATGTTTTTCGTCAATTTTTTTAAATAGTTTTTTATGCCATCCATTTAAATCTGAGCAACAACTTTTTGAAGCAGACACGGGAGAATTCAAAGAAACTTAACTGGGAAGAAACTCGCCAAAGTAACCATATGTAGTGTTGTTTGTGTGTAATTAATGCGGAACCAGTGTGAAATAAACAAGTCAAAATATTGCTTTGTAAACGGCACATTGTGGTTGCTTAGAGTGTTAAACTGCCTAAATTATAGAGTTGCTGAGCGTAAGCTGAGGCAGCAACCGATTCTCTAAAATTTACAGCGCCGTTAAGCTGTCGTAAATTCCCTGAGCATTTTAAAAATAATTCTTGTGCAGCTTATTATCCGGTTATTTTACATTGGGGAGCAAGCAGGTAAAACTGGCTGCGTAAAAATAACCCGATGTGACGTGGAGGAGGAGGAGGAGGAGGAGGACGGTGGACGGTCATCCCACCGCAAAACAATTTTGTTTAAAATCACGTCCATTTTTAGTGTCCATGTTCGCGATTTAAGCCTGACATCCGGAACAAATCTCTTTAATCCGCTGTCAGAGTTCCCCACCATATATCAGCGGTCTTTCGTTTCCAAATGCACATGGAAACGATAAGTCACGTTCCCATGTTTGCTCTGGTCGTTAGCCACGCATCAGATGGGAGCAGTCGAACAGAGTCTATGGTTTCTTCCAAATGGAAAATCCATAAAATAAAATAAATATACACAGCACGTTCGCAAAGATGCGATTCTTTCGATATTATGGGTTGAGCGGCGTGACCTGCTGGCCGAGTCGTTTCGGGCTCATCCAGATTTCAATTAAATCCATGAAAACTGGTGCATTCAAGATCCTCATGCAGTCGCAATAACACAAAAACTTCTGAATGGTGTTTCTGGAAGTTCCAAATTCGCAGATTATACATAGTTGAGACCGAAAGAGGATCTTGAGTTTATGAGTGGAAAATATGGGTAACGGGAATTAAGTGGGAATTATTATAGAAGTTCTGTGGATGAGAGCCGGATCGCTAAGCCGAACAATGGCTGGAGTTTTGTGGCCGCGTTTGAGTGTAAATGATCAAAGGCCGACTTTTAAAAGGTCTTTCCAAAACTTTTCTTACACGTTTTCCTAGTCGTATGCCGCACCTTTCAACTGAATTGAATAAATCACTGCTAAGGCCAGTGAATAAAAGTCTGTGAGTTAAATGATTCACTTTCGCATAAAAATCGGCCGTGCTTTGCACCTCAATTTTCAAATCGTCCCCCAAAAAAAGACTGTCGGCCATGTCCGAAATTAATTCTCCCCCTTTTCGAAATTAACGTCCTCTCGACGCGTTTGGAAATTCATTACACGCACAATCTGATAGCTGGCCTCAAGCCGAGTCTTTTTGCAACAGGATGCCCCATCAACGATTTGTCTTTGCGTGCCAGCCTGTATATTTAGATCCAGACATTCGGATCGTTCAAGTTGTTTTGGAATCGTTAACCATCGAAAATAAAATATCGGCAGCCATCTATCCAGATATATCCGTGCCAATCTGGCAATCTAATTGCGTTGATTGCGATTCTACAAAACATTCTCATAGTTTGCTGGCTTGAAAAAAAAATCTAATTCCTTTTGACCAGCCCAAGGAGCTTCTAAAGAAGTTGTCCATTTGAAAGTACTTTCAATGCAAAGCATGGCTTAATTTCAAAGTCGTATCAAAAGTGAGTCTTCGATCAAAGAGAAAAGTTCTCAGTTGAACTTGTTGGTGAGCGCGGATTTATTGGGAAAAGTTGATATTCAATTGGGAAGTATTTTCGTATATTTTCCAATGGTTAAAATCGAGTGAAAATGATCTCGGTTTGTCAATTCCTTCCGAGTTTTAGTGTGTTTTTTAAACCGCAAAATTAGCTGGAAGCTGGATTTTTCAACACCGGCTAATTTTGAGCAGGAAAATGCCATTTTAGCGATTTTTTTTTGTTTTGAAAATTTCGATCAAAAATCCAAATTTTGCATGTGCGTTTTTGCGCTCATTGGAGAGATTCCGACTTCAGAAGCGTCCTAAATTACATACTTAAAGTTTTTGGGTCTATAATAAGGACGACCAAAATCTAAAAAAATTTCGGGTCTGAAGCTTCTAGCGTGTTTTTCAATGATTACGTTGCATTCCCCGATTCTCTGACATGTATTTTTAGAGAATTTATGTTTCTGGAAATTTGTTTAAATTTAAAAATAGAAAATTAAAATTTTGAATACATGGTTTTTTAGCTTCGGAAGAAAGAAGCTTCCTTATATGCATATGAAAAGTGTTTGGGTACATAATCAGGAATATATCGTCGATCAAAAATCGTGACCACTCAAAAACTGCTTAAAATGAACCAAACATGTTGATTATTTTGGATCTGAAGATTGTTTTTCAATGATCTCGTTGCATTCTTCACTTGTTTGAGATGAACGTGATGCAGAATTCCAGGCATTTTGAGAGAATTTTCGGTCAAAAACGAACATTTCACATGCATGATTTTTTCAGCTCATTTGATTGCTTTCGTCTCAAGAAGCTCTCCAGCTGAGATCGTGATCGTTCAAGAACGACTCAAAATGGAGAGAAAATATCAATTATTTGGAATTTGAGGCTCCAGTGTGTTTTTTAATGAGTTCTTTACATTCCTCACTTTCTTCTGCCTTTATGAAATAAAAGTTCAGACAAAATCACCAAAGACTCTTCCGGTTGTACTCGTTTATTGACTTGATGAGTAAAAGCTTGTTCTTCACATTTATCTGACTTCTTCAGTTCAACCTTGTCGATGGTTGTTTTGATCTTATTTGCTTGTTGGAGGTCAGCCTGTTATCCAAACATCGAAATTATTTGGTTCGTTGATTTTCTCCGTTCCAGAGGGTTTTCCAATAAGAGGTTTCAGGTTGATATTAGAAAAACGAGTATTTTTTAAAGAGAGATCAATGAATGTGTATTTCATTGTAAAGAGGAAGGCAGCACCATATCATTTTCAGGAATTTTGCCATGACCAATTCACACATTTGCGGCTGTAGGTTCTCGATACCTTCACGAATTCCATCTTTAAGATCTTGAATCGATTGTGGAGCTTTGGCATATACTTTATCTTTCACGTCGCGTCAAAGAAAAAAGTCTAAAGGTGTTAAATCACAAGATCTCGGTGGCCAATTGTGATCACCTCTTTGCCTCACTAAGATTGCGATTGTTTTGTTGCTTTTGTGGCACGTAGCTCCGTCTTGCTGAGAATAAGCGTCGTCCACATCAATATCTTTCAATTTCGGCCATAAAAAGCATTATTCATAGCTCGGTAGCGCAATCCATTCACGGTAACACTTGCACCAGCCTCACTTTCGAAAAAATAAGCTTCAATCACACCTCCAGCCCAATAACTGCACCAAACAGTGACACGTTGGAGACAGAGGGGCTTTTCAACAATCATTCTTGGATTTTTTCAGCCCCAAATGCGACAATTCTGCTTATTAACGTAGCCTCCGAGGTGAAAATGGGGCTCATCTCTGAAAATGATTTTCCGATGAAAATCCGGATCATTTTGATGCATTTGAAGGACCCAATCAGCAACGTTCATGGTGATCAACCGGCTTCAGTTCTTGTGTTAACTGAACTCTAAAAGCCTTAAGACTTTAGTCTTTATGCAAAATACGGTGTCCTGCCGTTTGTGGAATGTCTAATTCCAAAGATCGACGAGGAATCGACAAACCTGGGTTTTCTTCAACACTACGGGCTACAATAGCAATTGGCTCAGTTGTTCTTGAGCGACGCCCACGGTTTCGATTCTTCACATCACTAACTTGTCCCAAGAGCTCAAATTTTTCCACCAGTTTCACTATTGCCGGGCGGGAAGGTGCTTCCCGACGACCAAAATGTGCTTTAGTTGTGGGAACTGTGACTGCAAAATTTTCACCATTTTTGTAGTGAATTTTAACAATTTCAGTACGTTGTTGAAGCGTGTATCGTACCATTTTTAAAAATGGCGTGGTTTTGATGAGAAAAGATGAGACCTCTTATTGGAAATCATCGCGATCTTCCTGCCTACTAACATGTGCCTGGTTTTCTTCTGGAATTATCTTCAACTTCCATTTCATCCAACGCTGAACGATTAGTGCAGGCCATCAATTCTCTGACCCTCTCTTCTATTTCTGCCTTGTCTTCGATCTGTGGAATTCGATTGATTCGTGATCATTCAGTTTGTTCTGGTTCGTTTCTTGTTCTTATTACTTTTTCTTCATCTCCAAGACTCAGCAAGATTTGATTAGAAGCCGCGGTCCCTTCTATTGACGTGTGTATTTTACAATCGCAATATTTAACCCATCTGGGACTGAACAAATCCTTATGTGAATCTATATTTTGGCCCAGAATCATTCAATTCGGGGCCTCTACTTCTAGCGGCAATCGGCTTTTCCTGCTGAAACTGTTTTACGTAGTGTGTTAAAAGTGCAGTTGCTGCTGTTTCCGTTTTACGTTCAGAAACTCCAAAATTTGTTTGAGGTTGCAGGTAATTTCGTAACAAAACTGAGGTCTTAGATTAAGCAAGAAACTTCTTAGTCGAACTTGTTGCCTCAAGTTGAAACTTGTTGGTTTGCGCTGAGTTATTGCGAAAAGTTAATCTTTGGGAAGTATTTTTCTCTTCATTCCAATTTATAAAGTGGCTTCCAAAATTAACAACTTCTAGTAGCAATCGTTCGCTGCAAAAGGTCTCGGTTTGTCAATTCCTGCCGACTCTTGAGTGTGTTTTACTTCATTTTTAATCGGAACTCGATTTTTAAGCACTCGATTTAAAAGCAACTTTAACGAGTTTTTCGCACTTTGATGATCAACTGACGCTCAACTTCGTTGGTTGATTTTTCCATTCTCCATTAGGAATAACGTGAAGATGCTGCTGTTTAAGAAACTGATATCGATCGGTCGGCTCTCAACTTTGAATTCGCGAACATTTTAACGTTACCATTATGAACTTAAGAGCTTTTAAAGGGGGAGGCCCGACTAAATGTCCCTTTCATTAGGGATGTTAATGGCCGAGAAAGGACTTGTTTGGATGTCTCCAATTAAGGTGAAGAACAAAATACGCCGGTATAATTCGATTTTCTACTTGACAGACACAAATTCCAGATCATAAGAGGCTTCCATTTATTTTGTTTGCGACAACTAATTGAACCTAATGGAGCCGGGCAAAATAACAAGTGAGAAGACCAAAGTCATTCTGTATGTTCGAAATGGAGTGCGGATTCGCCACACGCTCACAACGGCTGGATTGAATGACTGTTTATATATATTTTTTAATTAAATATATTCCCTGTTTGTTAGCGCTGATACGCTGATTGACGTGTGATGGAAAGTAAATTGGCGTGGAAAATATGGAAGCACATTTTAATTGGATTTGTCGAATTGTTATTAACTGAACCGGCTAATCCATTACCGGGATTCAATTATGGATTTTCGATGCCAAAAACAATATAGTAAGCAAATCAGCTGGTTTCGAGCCAAATACAGCAACTTTTACCCAATTAGGGCGCAATTTGAGCGCTGCTTCTCTTGGATGTTCGCAGCCACTGTGCATGGTAACTTTCACGGAACTCTTACACTCGATTTGTACAAATCCTATTTACGAAATTTCCCGGAAATTATCGTCTCGTCTCCCCATTCGTTTGCCGGATAAAATCGTTTTACTCGACGAAATTTCAATCATGTAAGAAAACGCGCAATCCTGATCTGTAATGATGTATCAAGTGCGGAGCTATGATTCAATCAGCTTAATTTTTTGCGGGGTTTATTGTGCAAAAATTCATGCCGCTTGAAGTCTATTTGATTTTTCGGATACACAGACCATCAGGGCATTAGATGGAAGTCGAAATAAAATGTTATCTAATCAGCCACATAAAATGTTGGTCGGATTGATCAGGCCAGGCTATAAAACGACTTATTTCCAGCTAATTTGCAGCAAAATTATCTAACATCGGTTTCTGGCTAGTTGCTGAACCCTTTGCAGTGTGTGTTATAATGTGCCATAACAGAAAAATGATAAAACCACTATCTACACTATTAAGGTTTCGGATTAGGAACTTGTTATCGAATAGATTGCCATTGTGGACATAAGGCGAAAGATTAGATAATGGAACATGCTAATTAGTGGGCGGATCCCGGCGTTAACTAAAAAAATGTTTGTGCCTGCTCCAAATGGTTTTGCTTCAGAAAGCTGCAGCCCAAATGAGTGCAACAGCATTTGACCAAAGGGTCCATTTGAGACTCTTCCAAAACGCCTTGAAAATCCCCAGATATTTTCCTCTAGCTCAACTGGCTCGTCGCAATGAATTGGACAGGTTATAATTTTCGGCTTGTTTGCCTTGTTTCTGGGTTAAAACTTATCTCTGAAATTTTGATAATCCCATGTCAAACACTTGATACCGTTGCGCCGTAAAATCATACGCTCGATTGTATTATCTTATTTGCTTTTGGCTCATATGCTGCATGGGACGGAATGCTTGAAGGTGCACAACTTTTTAATGGACGAAAAATTCACAAACCGTTATCCATAAAGTGATTGCCACCTAATCGGTGGCCTGATTAAAAATACCCGACCAGTTACCTGTTTGAGAGTTCAAAGGAAATTTAAAAATACACAAACAACAATTTCGTGGACCAGATTGCGATCAACCAGCAGGAAAAAACGGATCAAGGTTGGGATCGGGTTTAAATAGACCGTCGTATGGATGGGAATGTAAATATTAATAAGAAAGCGATCAAGAGTGAAATGTCTGCAAGAGTATGGGTTTTTTTTAATGAACTGGGGCAGTTTGCAGGAAAATCTGCTGGAATTTTACGAATCTCTTGTGGGTGCTCAAATTTCACAATTGGTGATGTAAATTAAACTTACTTTGTGGACTGTTGGTGTCATTATACAATAATAATGAATTTAAAATTAAATGAACGTGTTACAGTATTATACTAATATACAAATACAAATTTATATATAAAACAGAACAAAAAAAGCCACAGAGAAAGGTGGAACTGGGAAGACCAATAATCAGATAAACTACAAGTTGAAGTCGAGATCCTGAAAAATTATGAAATATGCACATTCAAACTTTTTTTTGAAATATTTTTTATTCAGTTGTTTTATATGTAAGGGTATGGCGGTAAATCGCGCCTCCGGATAGCTCCTGCAGCCTTTGCAATTGTTTTATATTAAACAAGAGTTTTACAATTATTTTTTAATCGAGTTTTGGGTGTATTAGACCAAGAAGTATGCATACATTGACATTTTTTTAGGTCCAAATCACTGTCGTGCCGGTAACAATCGCATTAGAATCATATATATTTATTGTGCTGAATCCTTCGCGTACGACACTGATTTAGTGGTTAAAACTGAACAAAGCGCAAATTTAGAGTGTTTGTTGGTGTCCAAATAAATGTCGTGCACGTAGAGCTCGGCACAAGAATCGCACTAAGTCTGATGTATTTGTTGTGCCGAGCCCTTCGGGCACGACACTGACTTAGTGGCAAAAACTGAAGAAAGCGCAAATTTAGAGTGTTTTGTCGTGTCCAAATCAGTGTTACGGGCACACTGATTTGGTGACACAAACTGAACAAAGCGCAAGCTTAAAGTATTTGTTGGTGTCCAAATAAGTGTCGTGCCCGTAGAGCTCGGCACAAGAATCGCATTGCAGTCTAATGTATTTGTTGTGCGGAGCCCTTGGGGCGAGACACTGATTTAGTGGCAAAAACTGAACAAAGCCCAAATTTAGAGTGGGTTTTCGTCTCCGTGTCGTGTCCGTAGGGCTCGGCAATCGCATTGAAGTCTGATGTATTTGTTGTGACGAGCCCTTCGGACGAGACACTGATTTAGTGGCAAAAACTGAACAAAGCGCAAATGTATGTGGTTTTCGTGTCCAAATCAGTTGTCGGGCCCGTAGGGCTCGGCACAACAATCGCATGGGAGTCTGATGTATTTGTTGTGTCGAGCCTTTCGGACACGACACTGACTTTTCGAGTCCAAATCAGAGTTACAGGACGACACTGATGTGGTGACACAAACTGAACAAAGCGCAAGCTTATAATGTTCGTTGGTGTCCAAATCAGTGTCGGGCCCGTACTGGTCGGATCAAGAATCGAATTGCAGTCTGATGTATTTGTTGTGCCGAGCCCTTGGGGCGAGTCAATGATATAGTGGCAAAAACTGAGCAAAGCGTAAATTTAGAGTGTTTTTTCGTCTCCAAATCAGTGTTACAGGAACGACACAAACTGAACAAAGCGCAAGATTAGAGTGTTTGTTGGTGTCCAAATCAGGGTCGTGCACGAAAAGCTCGCCTCAAGAATCGCATTGTAGTCTAATGTATTTGTTGAGCCGAGCTCTTCGGTCAGGACAGTGATTTAGTGGCAAAAACTGAACAAAGCGCGAATTTAGAATATTATTTCGGGTCCAAATCAGTGTCGTGCCCGTAGGGCTCGGCACAACAATCGCATTGCAGTCTGATGTATTTGTTGTGCCGAGCCCTTCGGGCAAGACACTGATTTCGTGGCAAAAACTGCACAAAACGCAAATTTAGAGTGTTTTTTCGGGTTCAAATCAGTGTCATGCCCGTAGGCCTCGGCACAACAATCGCATTGGAGTCTGATGTATTTGTTGTGCCGAGCCCTTGGGGCGAGTCAATGATATAGTGGCAAAAACTGAGCAAAGCGTAAATTTAGAGTGTTTTTTCGTCTCCAAATCAGTGTTACAGGAACGACACTGATTGGGTGACACAAACTGAACAAAACGCAAGATTAGAGTGTTTGTTGGTGTCCAAATCAGGGTCGTGCACGTAGAGCTCGGCTCAAGAATCGCATTGGAGTCTAATGTATTTGTTGTGCCGAGCCCTTCGATTGTTGAACCAGCTCGCTGCCTAGCTTCGGGTAGACCTGTGAAGCGTTTTTTTCTCGGTTTGTTTCTTCAAAAAAAAAAACCCAATAGAGCGTCCTTTTGCCAGTTTGTGTCTCATTTGCTTATGATTTTGAAGCCTGCTAAGCTTTTTCGAGTTTTGGGAAAATTGTTTTGCTGTCTGCAATTTTATCCGTTTCGGCTAGCAAGAGAAAAAATCACACTTGTTTTAACAAGCACTAGCAGATCAGCTAAAACATGCCATGTAAACAAACGCAGCTATTTAATATGTGCATAATAAATAAATATTTTTAATTACAACCATTGCTGATACACACTTTGATTAGTCGATCGCTGTCGACAAACAAAACCATCTGTAGTCGGCTGAACATGAAATAATGCCCATGCTAAGGCAAACATTAATAAAAGCGGTATGCAAACAGCAAATCCCATATCGTGGCCAAAAAAAATGTGAATCGATATGAGTTTCATTTGTCTGTTCAATATCGAAGGTAATGCTGCAATTTGTTAGCTAAGTAGTCCGAGTCAGGTGCTTAGTACTTTCCTCACGCACGCTCGATTGCTCATTACATGATGCCTAATCACTTCGAAATTGCAAACTGGAACTTCTATTGACCATTTAAACCAGGCAGCAAAGTTGGTTCGTTTAAATACAAAGCTCACCTACTGTGCGATTAAATTTTAGAGCATCGAGGCTCCCAACTTGTCGATAATTTCACCTGACTGTGCCCGAAAACTTTAATCCTGGATATTCATCAAAGTTGCTGACTGGGATTTTAGAAGCTTTCCATTCAATTTCCTCAAGTTATTTAGTTTCTTACTGTGTATTTACTGCTGCATAGACCCTCTAACGCGAACATGTGCCTGTTTTTCTTCCGAAAATTAACTGTACCTGTAATTTCTTTTTTGTTTCAGGTAAGCACAGCTTTAATGTAGATGGCAAAACTATGGCTAAATAGGTAAGCGCAAACTTTCCAATTTGTTAACGTAGCACTTTGCCCGTAATATTTGGCATAAATCCCGTTTCAAAGAGGCACAATCCGAAATGTTGTTGATGCTTTGACATCCTTTCCGGGGCACTTTCTGGTATTATTTTAACACATTTTTCGCATTTTCTTAATTAATCAAATTTCCAAATAAACTCGCTCTCCGCTGAAAGCAGCCCCCCATCGGTGGAGAGCGATGTCGAAAACTTTGTAAGAGATCTTAAATATGCACGACAAGATGAGATTTGCCAGGAAATTAAATCAAAACTTCAAGTGTCTAAGTTATTCCGGCCTGCCTGAATATGCAATGTCAACAAATTTAAATAAGCGGAAAATAAAATGTTGAGTCCGCTCTTTGGAAGCGCGACTACGGAAATTCTATAAATAATAATCTGGATATGCCATATTTTGTCTGGGTGAACAATTCAGACAGCGTCATTTGTTAGCAAATGTCGGTTTTTGTTGTTGTTTTTCCGGTTGAACCTAAGCAAACGGACTTTTGTTTATGAACTCTTCACTTTGGCCGGTTTTGGCTGGACATCTGGAAAAATACACAAAAAGAAAATCCGCATTTGATCTGAGACTGTAAAAAGTCCCCTCGCTTAACAATGCTGTTGTTTTTACTGGCTAAGCCCCCGTTTCCTGCACGGCAGAAGGATTTAAAACCCTGCTGACCATGGCAATTCATTAAAAATATCGGCCTTAAAGAAAACTACAAGCGGCAACAATAGACCCACCTGATTTGCATTTTGATTCAATATTCGAAAGGCCCCACTAAATTCAGCCCTTATCTACAAAACTCTATTACGATAATTTACTCGATCAGGGCGTATCTGAATAGGGGGACCATTATGGGCATGGACAACACAGTTTCAGCCATAAAGTGGCGGTAGGAAACTCGTAGATCAGGTATGAAATAATTGGAAATTTCTGAGAAATGTGAGCCGTAATGATGAAATCCAAAGCAGAAAAGATAAAGGTGTGGATGCAGGAGATTTGAAAAATCGCCCCTTTTCAGAGTAAATTGGTGTCAACTTTTTCGTCTTCTTGGGATGTCATCTATTGAGTTATCATGGGTTTCAGATTTTAGTTAGAAAGTTGCTTCGTCAGTTTTGTCTTCCATCAGCAAATTTTCCAGGGACTTAAATTTTTTAAATTAGGAACTGTGCAGTAGTAGTAGTAAACATCTTTATTTCTAAAAAAGGCTATCGACCTATCGGTCTTTCTGCCCTTGTTTAATACATGCAGTCTTAATCTAGATAAAAAACCAATATGAAAATTCTCCTATTCTAGGTTAACAATAGTAGTAGTATACATCTTTATTTCTAAAAAAGGCCATCGACCTATCGGTATTTCTGCCCTTGTTTAATACATGCAGTAGGAACTGTGCATTTTAGCACAAAAACTCAAAAGAGCTTTTGTATTCTCAACTGCATGCAAATTTAGAAAACAAATTTTTCTTGCTGAAAAACCATTGGCGTGGACCCTCTTTCAGTTTAGAAAGTATCAATTCTTGAAAAAAGCGTCCATTTTAGCGGATAATTC
Source organism: Dendroctonus valens (assembly GCA_024550625.1). NCBI lineage: Eukaryota > Metazoa > Arthropoda > Insecta > Coleoptera > Curculionidae > Dendroctonus > Dendroctonus valens. The sequence continues at coordinate 4,442,565 of JAJTJO010000032.1, read as the reverse complement.
ATCGGTTTTCATTTTTTAAATTTCAAACTGTGCACTTTTCTAGAAAAACTTCAAAGAGCTTTTTTATTCCCAATTGAATGCCCAATTCGAATCAAATTTTTGATTTCAGAAAAACCATTGGTGTGCACCGTTTTGCCGTCTCAAAGTTGGGAAGTGTTAGATAAAGCGTTCATTTTCTCGGACAATCCAACGTTTTCATTTTTTGAATCAGAAACTGTGCAGTAGTAGTAGTAAACATCTTTATTTCTAAAAAAAGGCTATCGACCTATCGGTCTTTCTGCCCTTGTTTAATACATGTAGTCTTAATCTAAATAAAAAACAAATATGAAAATTCTCTTATTCTAGGTTAACAATCTTACTAAATAAACTTTCCAATTCCAGTGACAAGAAAAAATGATTCTATTGTCTAGTAGTCAGTTGCGTTTGTAAGTGTTCGAGTAGCGTTGATGTAGGGAAACGGAAGCGGGATTGTCTGGTTGGTCTTGTAAGACAAAGGGGATTCAGTATGGTCCAGTTGTAGGGGTTGTTTGTCCATTTTGTCTGTAGATGTATGAGTCTTTCCGAAATCTTTGTCATGTTTGTGTGTTCGTATAGTAGTTGGGTGGGGGGGTTGTGTAGTGGGTGTCTTATTCGTGTTACTAGTCTTAGTGCAATTTGTTCTGTTGTTTGTATATAACGTTTTGTCCTTTCTGTTCCGTTGGTCATGAGTATATGTCCATAGTCTAGCAAGAGTCTACAAATATCTTTATATATTTTGGTGGCGGTGTTTGTGCTAATTCCTCTGTCTTTGTAGGTTAGTGATCGGAAGTGTTTTGTTCTCTTTATTGTTTCTGCCCTGATGTGTCGTATGTGTTTAGTGAATTTAAGTTTGTGGTCAATTGTGATTCCAAGGTATTTTACGTCGGTTTTTTGTTGTGTCGTTTGGCCGTCTGCAGTTATTGTAGGGGAGTCAGCGTTGAGTCTGTGGTTTGTGAGCAGAAGTTAGTTTTTTGACGCGTTTGGTGTTAGTCTCCATTTATAAAACAATGTCATTGTGTTGTTTGTTAGTGTTTGGAGTCTTTGAGCTGCTCTCTCAGTGGTTTTGTCATGTACAATAAGTGCCGTGTCGTCTTCGTATTGTAATATGTATGCCGATCTGTCGATTTTATTTTTGCCTGGTAAGTTGTAATTGTATATGTCATGGCAGTATATATTGTAGAGAAACGGTGAGAGCGGGGATCCTTGAGGGAGCCCTTGTTCAGGGGAAAGAGAAAATGACAGTGTTTTGTCAATTCGTACTTGTAGTTGTCTGTTTTCTATTAAGTTCTTTATGGTGTGTAGTAGATATGTTGGTGTGTGTAGTTTGTATAGGAAACTGTGCATTTTAGCGAAAAAAACCAAAAGAGCTTTTTTGTTCCCAGCTAAAGGCGAAATTCGAAAGTAATTTTTGTTGCAGAAAAACCATTGGCCTGTATCGTTTTTCCGTGTGGAAACTGGCAAATGTTAGGTTAATCGTTAATTTTCTTGGCCAATGCAACGGTTTTCATTTTTGAATCAGGAACTATGCATTTTAGAAAAAAACCCAAAAGAGATTTTCTCTTCCCAACTGAAGGCGAAATTCGCAAGTAATTTTTGTTTGCAGAAAAACCATTGGCGTGCAGCGTGTTTCGGTCTGGAAAGTGTCAAATGTTAGATAAAGCGTTTATTTTCTCGGACAATCCAACCGATTAAATTTTTTCTATCAGAAACTGTGCATTTTAGCAAAACACCCAAAAGATCTTTTTTATTCCCAACTGACTGAAACTTGAATGTGTTTTTTTTGTAGAAAAACCATTGGAGTGCTCTTTTTTCCGTTTGGAAAGTGTCAAATGTTAGATAAAGCGTTTATTTTCTCGGACAATCCAACGGTTTTGATGTTTTTAATCAAAAACTATGCATTTTAGCAAAAGCCCAAAAGAGGTTTTTTGTTCATAACTGAACGAGAAATTCAAATGTGATTTTTGTTTTCCGGAAATTCTATTGAGGTGCACCGTTTTTCCATTTGGAAAGTGTCAAATGTAAGATAAACCGTTTATTTTCTCGCATAATCCGACGGTTTTAATGTTTTGAATCAGAAACTGTGCGTTTCAGCAAAAAATCCGAAAAGAGATTTTTTGTTCCGAACTGAATGCAAAATTCGAAAGTAGTTTTTGTTTGCAGAAAAACCATTGGCGTGCACCGTTTCTCGGTCTGAAAATTGTCAAATGTTAAATATAACTCTAATTCTCGGACAATCCAACGGTTTTCGATTTTTATCGCAAAACGCAAAATAAGTTTTCAGTTCCCAACTGCATATAATTTTTCTTGGCACCAAAATCATTGGCTTGCAACCTTTTTTTGCCTGAAAATGATCAAATGTTAAATATAGCGCTAATTATCTCCGACAATCCGACGGTTTTATTTTTTTTAAGTAAGAAACTGGATTTCAGCGAAAAAACCCAATAGAGATTTTTTGATCCCAACTGCATGTAGAATTCCAGAATAATTTTTGTTTGCAGCAAAACCATTGGTGTGCAACGTTTTTTTGCGTGAAACTGATCAAATTTTATCTAAATATAATGCTAATTTTCCCAGCCAATCCAACGGTTTTCATTTTTTCAATCAGAAACTGCGCAAAATTATTTTTTTGTTCCCAACTGCATGCAGAATTAGAAAATAATTTCTGTTTCAAAAAAGGCCACGGGCCTGCACTGTTTTTCTGTCTGGAAAGTATCAAATGTTAAATATTGCTTTAATTTTATCTGATAATCCAACGGTTTTTATTTTGCTAATAAAAAGCGGTTCAGCAAGAAACCTTAAAAAGCAGAAAAGAGTACCAATTTGAAACTTTTTTAAACCCGTTCAAAATAAGCATTTTTTAAAGAATTTCCTGCAAAATCTCGTGTTTCTTGAGACCCGAAGTTCATGTTGGGAGAAAGAAGGCGTTTCTTTGTGAAATAGTGTCGAAGTGTGGTTCTTATCTAAGGAGCCCTTTCAGCGGACAATTGCCATAACTCTGGATGGTTTCTGGAACACATTCCGCGCTCGTCCATAAATTCTGGACACAATCTTGGACCGGTTACACTGGGGCCCAATAAATAAGCGACGATAATGCCACAGCACTTATGCACGCCATTCTGGCAATAAAACGGTGCATCGCAGCTTCAAAACGTCTCTCTGTGTGTTGCGGCCACTACGACCTTCTGACACAATAATGTAGTTGCTTGCTAAAGTTTCCCGAAGTTATTCCGGCTGCCGAGTGCACAATGAGGTTCATATATCTTAAGAAATTGCGGTGGTTCCTAATTGATGCCGGAACTAGTGCATGCAAAAGGCGGAAAAACCAGCCGGAAAAATGGATGTGGTGAAAACGTGCCAAAGTTGCCGAAAGCATTGCTCCATTATCGGCGGATCAGGCGTGCCTCGTCTATGGGTTTTTAATTAGACAAACACGAGAAGCGCCGAAAAATGGAAAACACTAAAAGTGACTGCTCGCGGCTACATCCCGAGTAAACACCACCTGGTTTGTTCGACTAAGCCAAATATAAAAGCAACAGAGCTTAGGCAAGACGATGTGTTTATCTTGAGCAACCGCCAAAGTTAGACGGAGGGGCGCACCGAAACTGAATTTCTGATGGGATTTTGAGGATGATCGAAAATTTATCTCAAACTAATTTGACGCGGAACATGTGACTCGCTTTAACAGCGAAATGTATTACGTTATGGGTGGTAAATTTTATTTTTGCCATTTTTACCGCCGCACTAGTGATTGATCTTCCGCTGGATGGAGGATGGAATGAAGCGTGGGGCAGGATTCTCTCTCGGCAATAATGTTAGATTTTTCAAATATTTACAGCTTTCAGACTAATTACAACTGAACTAAGTCAATTTATCTGGTGGAGACTTTAACTGGAATAAATTCCTCATGGGAAGTGAAATATGTAGTGTTGAATCCTGGGCTGAATAGTAATAGGGCCATTTTTCTTTGAGCAGTCTCTAGCTGGACTTGTCGTCTTTATTTTCATATCCATTAGAGCCAGACTCGCTTGACAAAGAACTGCTTTTCCAGCAAAATGGCGCTCCCCCACACTATATGTGAATTTTTGGATAAAATCGTTGGATAGAGAGGGAGGACCTATTGAATGTCCTCCGCGATCTCCAGACCTAACACCGATCTTTTTTTAGTGTGGCAACCTCAAATCGAAAGTATTTGTACAAATCTGCAGGAGTTGAAAGAAAATATCCGAAAAAAAGCGCACCGAAGCTTTGAAAATGGTAAAAAACGTGCAAAAAGCGTTTATTGTTAACCCGTAAATGGCACATATTTTGAACATTTGATTGTTCTGTTTCTTGAAATAAATCGGTCCTTTTTAGAACTACAGAAATTTGAAAGAAATCCTTCCTATATACATATAATATATAAACAATCTTTATTTCCAAAGGAAAAAGGCTATCGACCCCAAATATTATATAATATTTCTGCCTTTGTGCTTACAATTAATTCTTAAAATTAGTCTGTCTGTTATTTTCTCCATGTTTGTGCGTTGGTACAGTAATTCGTTTGATGGATTGTGTAGTGGGTTTGGGGGGTGCCTTAGTCGTGTTTTTAGTCTTGGTGCAATTTGCTCTGTTGTCTGTGTGTATCGTTTTCTCCTTTCTGATCAGTTGGTCATGAGTATAAGTCCATAGTCCAAGAGTTATTCCTTCCTATTAATTATTGATAGGTCAAATCAAATTTAATGAAGAATTCAAAACTGAAATAAAAAGCAGCTGCTTCTATTTGAGAAAATTAAATCGCATTTAGAAATAAAAATTGAGGGGTCCGAGCTTTTTTCCAAAAAACAGTTGTAGACATTCCTTCTGGGGCTCACTGTATAACATTTTAACACATTGAAACTGTCCACTCTGTAGATTTAAGACGAAAATTGTTCAATAAAATGATCGGGAAATTGCCGAATTTTCCCATACTCTGAAGATTTTTTTCCCTTGGCCCATAGTTGACTTTTCTGGTGATTTAATGGGGTTAGTCGTCGAGCAGCCATCAATACAGAGCTTTATCGCCTAATAAAAATGAACTATTCCCTTTTGTCTACAATATTTCTGCTTTAAAACGCCAGACTCGACCGTAAGGATTAAGTTATGGCTACAATTGAGCAAAAGCCATTATCGCGATATAAAGGGGCTAACCAATGTTTTCCCTTATAATCCATGCTCTGGAAACTATCACATTTGTCTCCTTGTGCTTCGACTGGCATTTTTTTGTCTTTTTCTAAATGGCGATTATTTATTATTGCTTTTATGTTTTTCTTATCTGCTGCCTATTTATGTTCTTGAATGGTTTTCAGTGCGTCTTTTTGGTTCGGTTATTTGGAGTTCTAAAATTATCGTGGATCTTACGTGGATTTTTCTTGAAATTTCAAACTAGGACTTAGGAGTCGAAATTTGATTTCGAAATCATGGAGATTTTTGACAAGTTTGCCAGCTGATTGAAATTTCCTGATGGTCAAATGTGGAATTTTTAGAGGTTTGAAGCTCTAAGAAAAACAGTTTGTAAAATAATCGATTTATCGAAGATTCATTTGCATAAAGATTTTTTGGAAAAAGTACATTTTTTCACTCAACATCAATCGGTAGCAACTGCACAGTTTGGAGACGAATTTCGAATTTCTTGTTTTTTTTCGACTAGTTTACTTATTGTCTTTCCAAGTAGTGATTTTTTCATATATAAACCGCATAGTAATAGTAGTGTCAAAGTGTTTCCAATAACTAAATTAATATTTAAAAAAAGGATCTAAAGTAAGGAACGAAAAAGGTTTAAAGTTGCATTATACATTTTTCAAAATTTTGTAGATAATGATGTAAAATCGCGAATTGTGCCATTTCTCAAACAAGTCCCTTTTGCACATGGTTGATACTCTTTCACATATTAAAATTAATGGCGTTAAGCCTGGATCACCCTGTATAACTGATCTATTTATCCATGATATTCCTAGCATGACCTTGCAGTTAAGTGTTTTTTTTTGTTTGTCTGTAGCAGCAATTGAAAATATTTAGCCAGAAGCCTCGTTTTGTAGCTAGAATTAAGGAAATTGTGAACCTAACGACTGTTGAAGAATTTTTATCTGTTTCGGAGGTAGGACTTTAAAGCCTTTGAAGGCTCTGCTAAAGGGCAAAGTCCTTATAGAATCCCGCATTTTTTGGCGAAATTATGTTTTTCAGGTGCTTTCATATCCACAATAACAAACTTTGTAGGTTCACCCGTTAAGATTTTTGGATACGGTAAATTTGGGTTAGGAAATTAAGGGCTTTTGACAAAAGCGAATTGCTGCTCGAACTTCGGTCACTTTCAAAATTACAAATATTGACCTAAAAGAATTTTGTTGTTTAAATTGCACCGTAAATGGAATTTTAACGAATTGGAAAACGCAAGTCAAATAATGAACGCTTTCACTCAAGTACACGCTTTTTTCTAACAAATTGGAACTTCTGATCGAAAACGCAGGAAAATAACAAATTTTTCCAACTTATGAAAAGCACTTAAATAGAAAAATGCTGAAAATTGTCTGATTCTAAATTTTGGCGACTTGGTAAAAGTGTGCCTAAAAATGGACGTTTCCATTCAAATGCGCTCTCCGATTTAAAAAATCCTGACTTCTATTCTAGAAAGAGTAGCAAATTGACATTTTCACAGTGCATATGAGATACTTTATCCTGAAAAGCCTGAAAATTTTGTTGAAATTGCACGACAATTGTGATTTTTGCTGCTTTGGAAAGGCACCCTAAATAATGAACGCGTTCACTATACAGCACGCTCCCACTTAAAAATTGCTACCTTCTGACTGAAAGCAAACAAAAACATGAATTTATCGGAACATATAAAAGACACTTTAGCAAGAAACAGTTGAGCAACTGGTTCAAATTGCTAGCGATTATAATTTTTTACAACTTTTCCAATGTGAGCCTTAAAATGAAAATGTCCGTTCAAGTTGTATTCTCTGTTCTAAAAATTCTCTACTTCTAACCGGGTACTAGTAGAAGCTTGAAACTTTCGCAGTTCATAGAACGCACTTGATTCTCAAAATATAGAAAATTTCTTGCAAATTACATCGCAATTGGACTTTTGGCGATTTTATAAACGCAAGTCAAATTATGAACGCTTTTAGGCAAGTGCACGCTTGTCCCTAACAAATTTTAACTTCTGACCCGAAAACAAGGAGAAACCGGAAATTGTTTGATTTTATAAAAGACACTCAAATACACAAACGCTGAAGATATTATGGAAATTTCAAGTGATTCTAAATTTTGGCAACTTGGTAAAAGTGGGCCTAAAAAGGGACCTTTCCATTCAAGTGCGCTCTCTGATTTAAAAAATCCTCAATTCCATTCTAGAACGAGTAGCAAGTTGGCACTTGCACAGTGCATATGAGATATTTTAACCTGAAACTCCTGAAAATTTGGTAGAAATTCCGCCACCATTGTGGTTTTTGGTGCTTTGGAAAGACAAGTTATATAAAGAAAGCGTTCACTAAACAGCACGGTCTCGCCTAAAAAGGCCTACCTTCTGATTCAAAGCAAGCAAAAACATCAAATTCCTAAAACATATAGAAGGCACTAGAATGACAAAGTCCTGAGAAACTCATCCAAATTGCATGCGGCTATAATTTTGGACAACTTTGCAAATGTGGGCCTTAAAATCAAAATTTCCGTTCACGTACATTATCTGCTTTAAAAATGCCTCACTTCTAATAGAGCACCAGTAGCTACCTGAAACATTCACAGTGTATAGAACACACTTGGGCCTCAAAAGCTAGAAAAATTTGTTCAAATTACACGGCGATTGCAAATTTTATTACACCGGCTTATAACAATTGTAGTAATGGTACACTTTTAGAATGTTTGCTGGTTCTCTTCTTATCAAAACTCGTCGGCTTTTCCTCCAAATTCTGAAATTGAGTAAAATTCCTGTGGTTTATAAAATAAAATTTTCCAGCTAGCCAAGTTGAGGACTTTTGATTTTATCTGGTGATTTTCGCCCAATAACCCAGCACTGGAGAAAACCCACTGTCTGCGAAAAATCTTACTAGCGTCTCACCGTTTCTCTACAATATATACTGCCATGACATATACAATTATAACTTACCAGACAAAAATCAAATCGACAGATCGGCATACATATTACAATACGCAGACGACACGGCACTTATTGTACATGACAAAACTACTGAGAGAGCAGCTCAAAGACTCCAAACACTAACAAACAACACAATGACATGGTTTTATAAATGGAGACTAACACCAAACGCGTCAAAAAACCAACTTCTGCTCACAAACCACAGACTCAACGCTGACTCCCCTACAATAACTGCAGACGGCCAAACGACACAACCAAAAAACGACGTAAAATACCTTGGAATCACAATTGACCACAAAATTAAATTCACTAAACACATACGAAACATCAGGGCAGAAACAATAAAGAGAACAAAACACTTCCGATCACTAACCTACAAAGACAGAGGAATTAGCACAAACACCGCCACCAAAATATATAAAGCTATTTGTAGACCCTTGCTAGACTATGGACACATACTCATGACCAACGGAACAGAAAGGACGAAACATTATATACAAACAACAGAACAAATTGCACTAAGACTAATAACACGAATAAGACACCCCCAAAACCCACTACACAACCCCCCCACCCAACTACTATACGAACGCACAAACATAACAAAGATCTCGGAAAGACTCATACAGCTACAGACAAAATGGACAAACAACCCCTACAACTGGACCATACTGAATCCCCTTTGTCTTACAAGACCAACCAGACAATCCCGCTTTCGTTTCCCTACATTAACGCTACTCGAACACTTACAAACGCTACGGACTAGTGGACAATAAAATAATTCCTTCTTGCCACTGAAATCTTATTTATCTAATAGTATTGTTAACCTAGAATAAGATAATTTTCATATTTGTTTTTTATTTAGATTAAGACTACATGTATTAAACAAGGGCAGAAAGACCGATAGGTCGATAGCCTTTTTTAGAAATAAAGATGTTTACTACTACTACTCTTACTAGCGATAGGTTTAAGTAAGGCATATTGAGCTAATTAGAATCGAAAATTAAGAGTTTCGAAAAAGGGCGAAATGTGCAACTGGATTTTGCGCCAAATTTCGGCATGATATTTTGAAAATTGCTGTCTGCACTAGGAATGCAAGGAATTGCTTTATGGTTGCGTTGCTTTTGCCGTGCATTCCAACATTCGCCTGCCGATTTGATTAATATTTTCTCGGTCTGAAAGGTTTCTGTTTCGTCTCTTCTCAAAACCGAAATTGAGTAAACTTTCTCTAGGTTATCAATTCAAATTTAAAGCGCAAACGATCACTAAACTGGACACGCAGAAACTGTGAAGGCACCCGAGTTAAAAAAAAATCCTAATCATCTCTATTGAAAACAAATCACTTTCCATAAAAGACAGGTAGAAATCCAGATAATAAACGGTTCCATCCAGATGAAACACTCCATCAAAGCTCCTCAAATACTTGTTGCTTTAATCGGTGGATGTTGGTCAAATTAAACGGCGGCTTAGCCAGATTACTGGCGGAAATGTTGGACAAACAAAGTCAGTGAGTTCGTTGAATGGTACGGCCCTTTATTTGACTACAAACGTCCATTATCATCCTGTGACGCCAAGCTCTTTTTGTGCGAATCCTATTGAAGCACATATTATTGTAGGCAGGACATTAAAGTCGCTTTTTGTCCATAATGTGTTCATTTTGGGCAACTAGCTGTCTGGTTACCTTGATGAATAATGAATTTTGTCGGGGAATTTTGATTTAATTTGAAAAAATCCTCGTGTCGTTTTTGTGGAGTCGTTGCTCAATTTTATCAAGCTGCCGAGGAAAAGTATCAAAATAATAAAGGCCGTTAATCTGGAGAAACGATATAATAAACGTCGATATATCCTTACCTCGCTCGTATCTCCAGCTAGGAAAGTTATTAAAACAATTAAGTCTTCTGTGTATCGGTTTAATCCCGTTCTAATGGAATTCTATTCAATCTTGTTGAGGCGAATTCACTTCTGTTATCTTAATTAATTAATTATTATAGCGGGCATAAGTTTAACACCTGAATGTGCTTTCAGTTAAGTTCTATTCGGTGTTCGTACGTATTCTCTCGATTAAGCGGGTTTCCCGTGAATTAGAGTGAGCTTTTCACGTGGAAAGTGCTTTATAATTCGCCTTGGTATTTTTCGTTCTTATCCTCTTTGCAATACAGTTAAACTACCCAGCCAGAGCTTATGTAACGCGAAATAAATTCCCCATCATATTTCGCCCTTACATTAATGGCATGTCTTATATTAACGCCGAAAACGACAGCGATTTACGAGAGCAAATGTTGCCATAAAATTAGTAATAAATTTTAATCTATGTAAATTAAAATACACCCCTAGAAGCTAGATTAAGGGGATAAATAGCTCTGCGGAGCATTCATGTGAGTTTTGTTTAACATGGAATTTCACACTTCAGCAGCAAAAAACCATCATCAGCAAAGAAAAGTACTGAATTAATTTGTTAGTCAAAAATCATGCCGAAAGTTGGATTTTTCCATTGGGAACGAATTGACGGACACACACAAATCAATCAACGATCCGAAGCCTGCCAGCGGATCGAAATGCAATTCCCAGAAAACAGAAATCGACACATTTCATCGGAAGATTTATCGTGGAAACAGAAATATAAATTATTAGTCTCCGTTCATACAGACAATGAAGTTTTATCTCTCCATTACGCCCGGTCCATTGGACATAAAATGAAAACAGTTTACCAAGTTAATTCTATTTTAGTATTATTCTGGTACGCTTTGTATATAAATCTACATTTGCTCAGCATTTCGGTTTGATATCAATTTTTGATGATGGAAATTGCATTGGAAATTACTGCCTTTGACTCGCAGATAAAGCCGACTGCTTTTTCATTTATTGATTTAATAATAACGTTTGTAATGAAATTGTTTTGTTTTGTTACATCCGCTATCAAATGAGTTTTCGATCATTTTTCCTGCAATGGTTTTATTTAATTTATTGGCCATAAAGTGCTTGAAAAGCTATTTTCAACTTTTAATCCAACATAAAAAAAACAATCGAAAGCTGGTGATTTTTGCCAATTTTGCAAAGGTTTGGTCTTTCAAGACTATACGGGGTGTCAATGTGAAATCTTCCCACCTTTAATATCTTTCTTGCAGTTAGAAATAGGAAAAATCCGGAAATGTTAGGGGGACATCTTGTTTCAACCCCCTAGGAGGAGTAGATCTCACCCTTAGAATCGTTAATGGGAATGGGGGTCAGGTGGCACATCGTTTTAAAAGGCCTTCAATTCTCCTTTTAGTGGTGTCCTACTTTGTTGCTTTTTGTCCAAAGGTTTCCGACTAATCGCGTTTCAAAGTGCCAGAAACAATTAAACTTTACCCACTATCTTATCAGTTGTTCAAAATGTTGTCCATTTTCCTGTAAACAATACTAAAGTCTGTTTTCGAACTCCTCCCTAACATTTCGGAAAACTTCACCGGGAATTGACCGGCATTCTGCTGCAATTCGCCTTTTAAGATCATCAATATCAGCAGGTTGTGTCTTATAAACAATAGACTTTAGATGTCCCCATAGAAAGAAGTCTAAGGGTGTTAAATCAGGTGATCTTGGAGGCCATTCAATTGCTCACTTTCTGCCAATATTGGGAAATCTGTCGTTTAACCACTGTCGGACCGCAAGAAAATAATGAGGTGGAGCGCCGCCCTGCTGGAATGTTAACCAATCCTCCTGTTAAACTGAATTACCTTCTGCGTCAATTTGAGTTTCTAGCTCATGCGTGATAAGAGGATCAATAGTCTCTTCAAGCATCTTAACGTACAGATCACCTGTCAAGCTTCCTTCAATAAATAAAGGACCAGCAATGGCATTTCCAAGAATACCAGCCCAAACATTAACATGGATGAAACGCCAAAATGGCAATGTTCAAAGTTTGTGATAATTTGCAAAATTTCCTATAAATTGCTCGGTTGAGACTAGTTCCAATCAGCCTAGAGTTGTATTAATAGATTCTCGATATGAATGCATATCTATCTATCTAGCTAGATATACAGAGTAAGTGGGTGGTAAACAGACGCAAGCACGATGATATAAATTTCTACCTCTGCCAACTGCTGAGTGGGCACGGGTGGTTCAATAGCTATCGGAACCGATTCCACCTCAATGATAGTGACTTATGCAGAAAATGCCAGGTGATTTAAGACGCAAACCACGTGTTCTTTCACTGCGAAAAATGGAGACTGCTAATAGACGCGGGACACAAGGCAGCGGGCGTCACATTAACTAGCCATAATTGTGTGGAGTTCATGCTTATTATCCAGGGTACTTGGAATATTGTGGATACCCTTGTGTGGAATATCGTACAAGAACGGAAAAAGGAAGAAACAAATATGGGTTGAATGGAATACCAGTTCTCTTTTCCCGAAGTAATGCTCGCGTGGTTCCAGGAGATGAGAAGTCACGAGAGGAGGTTTTAGTCGGGGCGGGTCCGACCTACCTTGGTGTCCATAATGCATTTCCTCCTGTATAAAAAAATATATATATTCAAGGAAGGAAAATCCCCAGGACCCGGTGACATAAATATAGAGTTCTTGAAACTTTTTGATGAAGGCAGCATCAGGTGGTTAACAAATGTGTTTAATAAGGTATACCGTTTTGGTAGGATTCCGCACCAGTGGCTCACATCGGAGTTCATCACCTTGCCTAAAAAATCAGGAGCTAAAAAGTGTGAAGACTTTAGAACAATAAGTCTGATGAGCCATCTACTAAAACTATTTCTGAAAATCATACACAGAAGAATCTAGATGATCTGTGAAGAACAAATAGCACCTACACAGTTTGCTTTCAGAAATGCAGTAGGAACAAGAGAGGCCATATATAGCATCCAAGTTTTATTTCAGCTATGCAGAGACATGAACTGTGAAGTGTTTGCATGTTGTTGACTACCAGAAGGCTTTTGATAGAGTAAAACATCGAAAAATGGTAGAAATTCTGAAAGATGTAGGCTTGGATGGAAGGGACATTAACATAATAGTCAACCTGTATTGGAATCAATCAGCTTTTGTCAGAATCGGAAATGAGACAACAGAGGAAATGGAGATGCTGACGGGTGTAAGGCACGGCTGCGTTCTCTCCCCATTATTGTTTAATATTTATTCAGAATTCATATTTAGAGAAGCCTTATAACACACAGATTCAGGAATATCCCTGAATGGAGAAAGATGTGAACAATTTTCGTTATGCAGACGATACGGTCGTTTTTGCTGACAGCATAGAGGGGTTGCAAAATCTCATGAATAGAATAACAGAGTGCAGTCAACTATATGGCCTGGACATTAATATTAAAAAGACAAAACTAATGATTATAAGCAAAGACAACACCAATAACTGTCAGCTTATGATCAACCAAAAACGGATAGAACCCATGAGCAGTATTACTTATCTCGGAACTCTGGTGAACGAGCAATGGGATCATTCACAGGAAATAAGAAGCAGAATTGAAAAGGCCAGGACTGCATTCAGCAAGATGAGACATCTGTTCACAAGCCATCACACAACATTACACACCAAGATAAGACTTCTGGGCTGTTACGTGTTCTCTGTCCTGTTTTACGGGGTGGAAGCATGGACGCTTACTGAAGCCACAACGAAGAAATTGGAAGCATTCGAGTTATGATTATATCGAATAATATTGAAAATACCATGGACAGACCACATAACAAATATCGAGGTTCTCAGCAGAATGGGCAAGGAAAAGAAAGTGGTTGATACTGTGAAGGAACGAAAGCTCCAATATTTAGGACACGTTATGAGAAATGAAAACAGATTTCACTTATTGCAGACTATCTTGCAAGGAAAAGTACTAGGAAAGCGAAGTGTGGGTAGAAGACGAATCTCATGGTTGAAAAACCTTAGAACCTGGTTTGGTATGAGTACAACTGAGTTGTTTCGGGCTGCAGTGATTCGGGCTTCACTGCAATGGATATTATTGCTAGCATATTTCTTATTTAATGTGTTTATCTTCGGCCTGTTTTCTTTTCCATTAGTTTACTGAAATTTGCCTGCCTAATGTTGGAGTTTCAAATTTTAAATGTGGGTCTTAGAAGCACTATTGTTTTTACTTCATTTTTGGTCGTTTGTGGAAACAAATTCAAGCCAGTTAAGATAGCATGTATGATAGCCAACATCCGAAACGGATAGGAACTATAAGAAGAAGAATATACAAGGTGCCTGGAAACTAGTCCGACATACAAAGACATCAGTATCTAGAGAATATTTTCTAATGTTTATAAAATAAACTTTTAGTAGTAGTAAACATCTTTATTTCTAAAAAAAGGCTATCGACCTATCGGTAATAAACTATAATAAATACCTAATAAACTTTTATAAAGTTAAAAAACGTATAAGTGAAAATAGCAATTGATCCCCCTAAATGTGAGTTTTATCCTTGTGGAACGGCTTCGATAAAACAGTGCGGAGAATAATCCACTAATAAAATTGTGTTAAATTCTGGAAATCCACACATTTGGGTTGTTTTTCGGCCAATCTAATGTCAATAAAAAGGTGTCCACTATTGGCCGGTGACCGCCACGTGGATTCACTCTAATTGCAAAACGAAACAGACCAAAATTTATGAACCATGTGGCAAATTATGTTTCCCAGCAGCTGCAAATCTAATTTCGGCCGCGAAACAATGCGAATTGTTCCAGCTATGTTCCTGAATCACTTAACTTATTTACTTACGAGGGTTAAATCTCGTAACTTGCATTAACAATATTAGTCTGGATCGTGCAATTTGCTCGCCCAGACTGCGTTACTCCTCGCGAGTTCTTTTTGCTAGTTTTTTCATTGAACAAATTTCGGACAAATCTGGATTTATCAATGGGAATTCGAAAAACTTGAGCACGCTTCTCGGTTATTATTAGACCATTCAACTGCTTGGCGTTTGGAGAACAAGCCGATGTCAGTCGAAGCATGATGGATTTCCTGCTATTTGATAAACCGAAACTCGTCAGCTATTAGTACGTTTCAATGCGATGCGTGCTTGATGAGTGACTGTTTGGATCATTCCGCCTGCCGTCCTCAAACGAACATGGTTTAGCTGGAAATATTTTATGGAATTGTTGAATAATCCTGCTAGTTTGTAAATGTTCGTGTTTGCCTGGAGACTTTCCTGGGGATTTTCGCAAAAGGCTTTCACTGAACACGATCTTCAAGTTTTCAAAATTCCATTCAATTTCTGTGAGATGTTCACAATGACGTGAAAAGATCACAGTTTTGAGGCAAAAAAATTCTGAAAAAATTGGGGCATTTTTAGCCAGAATTTGAGAAACTCCGGTGACTCTAAAATGAGTAACTTTAAAAGAATTGACTTGAAAATGTAGAAATCAAAATGTTTTCAAACTTACGGTACTTTTGACTTTCAAGATTGATTTTCCCATTGAACAATAGTGTGCTTGTAGTCTCCAAAAGTTTAGTTATCGTCTTCGAATGCCCATATCGAAGAAAAGTTATTAAAATTTAAATCAATATTTCTTCAGACACTTCGCTGTTCCAGTACCTACTCGGACTTAAATATGCCTTAAAAGATGTTTCCCAAATTGATTAATTTGCGGAAATACCTATAAGTTTTTTGCAATTTAGAAGGCACTAAGATACGTTTGAAAAGCGAATTTTTAATGTGCTCTAATGTAAAACGGACTCTAATTGATTTGCCAACAGTTTTCAATTTTCGTGGCCGAATGGACTGTGTTCGGAAGCATCTTTGTGGTCTCAAAATTCCATAAAACTTATATTTGCTTTTAAAGCTTTTAAAGCCTTAAAACTTACGAGAAACTTACACGAAACGTGAGCCAACATTTTATGTTTTGTCACGAAAAATGTTTGAAAATTCTGAATATCCGAAAAAGCCGTTTCTACTCGATTTATATTTAACTTTCGAAAAGGTTGCAAATACTCAAAAAGTCAATAAAGGACCCTTTGTTCTCTACTCGGTGTGATTATCGTTGTATTTGCTCGAATTGTTCCTTCCAAATCGGTTTGTGAACTTTGGGTGTTTTTGGGGGCGCACTTTAATTTTTGCTCCATGTTCTTCTGAAGCGCATTGGAAAAAAACCAATAGCGATATCGGACTGCAGATTTCAGCTGTCACTAAGGAGGTTTTGTTGTATATCTGTTCTGAATTTCATTTTCTTCGAGTCTCTAGTTCTTTCAGAATAAATTCTTAAACTTTCGAAGGTTTTTGCGCCACTTTTTATTTTTTCACCATGTTCTTCTGAAGCTCATCGGAAAATAACCACTAGTGATATCCGATTGCTGGTTCCGGCAGACAATAAAGGAGGCTCAATTGTACCCGTGGTGTGAAAAACATTTTCTTTGAGTGACTGCTTCCTTCAACGTCGATTT
The DNA here is from genome assembly GCA_024550625.1 of Dendroctonus valens. Lineage (NCBI taxonomy): Eukaryota > Metazoa > Arthropoda > Insecta > Coleoptera > Curculionidae > Dendroctonus > Dendroctonus valens. Next base: position 4,426,067 of record JAJTJO010000032.1, on the reverse strand, counting down.
GGGAACTTTGGGTGTTTTTGAGGCGGACTTTAATTTTTGCACCATGTTCTTCTGAAGCGCATCGAAAAAAAGCCAATAGTGATATCAGACTGCGGGTTTCAGCTGACACTAAAGGAGGCTTCGTTGTATATCCGTTCTAAATTTCGTTTTCTTCGAGTCTCTGGTTCTTTCAGACTGACTTCTTAAACTTTCGATATTTTTTGTGCGACTTTTTATTTTTGCACTATGTTCTTCTGCAGCGCATCGGAAAATCACGACTAATGATATGCGAATGCGGGTTCCAGCAGAAAATAAAGGAGGCTCTATTGTATCCGTGGTGTGAAAAACATTTTATTTGAGTGACTGCTTCCTTCAAAATCGATTTGGGAACTTTGGGTGTTTTTGAGGCGGACTTTAATTTTTGCTCCATGTTCTTCTGAAGCGCATTGGAAAAAAGTCAATAGTGATATCGGACTGCATGTTTCAGCTGTCACTAAAGGAGGCTTTGTTTTATATCCGTTCTGAATTTCGTTTTCTTCGACTCTCTGGTTCTATCAGACTGAATTCTTAAACTTTCGATATTTTTTGTGCGAGTTTTATTTTTGCACCATGTTCTTCTGCAGCGCATCGGAAAATAACTACTAGTGATATCCGAATGCGGGTTCCAGCAGACAATCAAGGAGGTTCTATTGTGTAATTGGTGTGAATATAATTTTCTTTGAGTGACTGCTTTCTTCAAAATCGATTTTTAAACTTTGGGTGTTTTGAGGTGGTCTTCAATTTTTGCATCATGTTCTTCTGAAGCGCATAGGAAAGAAGCTGATAGCGATATCGGAATGCCGCGTTCAGCTCTCACTAGAGGAGGCTCTGTTGTATATCCGTGCTGAATTTCGTGTTGTTAGAGTACCTGGTTCTTTCAGAATGATTTCTTAAACTTTCGATACTTTGTTCGCGACTTTTTATTTTTGCACCATATTCTTCTGAAGCGCACCGGAAAATAACCACTAGTGATATCCGAATGTGGGTTCCAGCGAACAATAGAGGAGGCTCTATTGTTGACGCGATGTGCATATCATTTTCTTTGAGTGACTGCTTCTTTCAAAATCGATTTTTAAACTTTGGGTGTTTTTGAGGCGGACTTTAAGTTTTGCTCCATGTTCTTCTGAGGCGCATCGAGAAAAGCCAATAGCGATATTGGATTGGGGGTTTCAGCCCTCACTAGAGGAGGTTCTGTTGTTTATCCGTGCTGAATTTCGTATTCTTAGAGTATCTGGTTCTTTCAGAATGAATTCTTCAACTTTCGATATTTTTTTCGCGACTTTTTATTTTTGCACCATATTCTTCTGAAGCGCACCGGAAAATAACCACTAGTGATATCCGAATGTGGGTTCCAGCGGACAATAGAGAAGGCTCTATTGTTGACGCGATGTGCAAATCATTTTCTTTGAGTGACTGCTTCTTTGAAAATCGATTTTTAAACTTTGGGTGTTTTTGAGGCGGACTTTAATTTTTGCTCCATGTTCTTCTGAGGCGCATCGAGAAAAGCCAATAGCGATATTGCATTACGGGTTCCAGCTCTCACTAGAGGAAGTTCTCTTGTATATCCGTGCTGAATTTCGTATTCTTAGAGTATCTGGTTCTTTCAGAATGAATTCTTCAACTTTCGATAGTTTTTTCGCGACTTTTTATTTTTGCACCATGTTCTTCTGAAGCGCAACGGAAAATAACCACTAGTGATATCCGAATGTGGGTTCCAGCGGACAATAGAGGAGGCTCTATTGTTGACGCGATGTGCATATCATTTTCTTTGAGTGACTGCTTCTTTCAAAATCGATTTTTAAACTTTGGGTGTTTTTGAGGCGGACTTTAATTTTTGCTCCATGTTGTTCTGAGGCGCATCGAGAAAAGCCAATAGCGATATTGGATTGCGGGTTCCAGCTCTCACTAGAGGAAGTTCTGTTGTATATCCGTGCTGAAGTTCGTATTCTTAGAGTATCTGGTTCTTTCAGAATGAATTCTTCAACTTTCGATAGTTTTTACGCGACTTTTTATTTTTGCACCATGTTCTTCTGAAGCGCATCGGAAAATAACCACTAGTGATATCCGACTGTGGGTTCCAGCGAACAATAAAGGAGGTTCTATTGTTGACGTCGGGTGAATATAGCTTTCTTTGAGTGACTGCTTCCTTCAAAATCTATTTGGGAACTTTGGGTGCTTTTGAGGCGGACTTTAATTTTTGCACCTTGTTCTTCTGAACCACATGCGAAAAAAGCCAATGACTATATCAGGCTGCGAGTTTCAGCTGTGACTAAAGGAGGCTTTGTTGTATATCTGTTCTGAATTTCGTTTTTTTGGAGACTCTGGTTCTTTTAGACTGAATTCTTAAACTTTCGATATTTTTTTGCGCGACTTTTTATTTTGCACCATGTTCTTCTGATGCTCTTCGGAAAATAACCACTAGTGATATCCGAATGCCGGTGCCAGCAGACAATAAAGGAGGCTCTATTGTCGACGTGGTCTCAATTCCGTTTTCATTGAGCGACTGGTTCCTTCAGAATGAATTCCTGAACTTTGAACATTTTTTCCGCGGGTTTTTATTTTTACATCATGTTTTTGCATCACGCGCGCTTTGCTAGAACCACTTATGAGATAGGAATGCGGATTTCAGAAGTGAAGACGGGAAGCGTCGTTGTATTCTGTTGTAAAAATCGTTTTCGCTGAGTTACTGGTTCCTTCAGAATTAATTTTTGAACTTTGGACATTTTGCAGACGGGTTTTCATTTTTGCAGCAGGTTCTTCCAAAGCGCGCTTTGAAGACACCATTACCGATGTCGAAATGGGGTCCGAGTACTCAATAAAAGGAACCTCGTTGTATATCTGGTGTAAAAATGGTTTTCTTTCAGTTACTATTTCCTTCAGAATGAATTCTTGAACTTTGGACATTTTTAGGACGCTTTTTCATTATAAGGCTTTAAGCTTCCCGAAAATGCCTTGCGCCTCTTAAACGTACATAAAACTCATCATTGTGCCCCATAATGTCTCAATTTCTTTGTTCTAAAACATTTTAAAAACATGTAAGCATGTTGTCAAAAAACATTTTCAAATTGACATATCTTGGGGGCAGATTTTGTTGTTTTTTGTGCTTTATTTTACCACAAGAAATGTTTTAAAAATGAGCAATTTTGGATAATCTGAACATGAACATGAACACGTTTAATATAACTGGGGTTGATTTTTTTAAATTTCTTAATTAATAGACATTTTTTGTGGCAAAATGGATCGCATCAGAATATTACACAGCGCTATTGCAAACGGTCTTAATTTAAAACCATTTTTGTAGGACAAAATTGAAACACTTAAGGCTGCTCGAAACACATATTTGTTGCCCAAATTATTTAAAATTTTTAACATGTACACACTTTGTGGTAAAAACGTTTTCAAATGGAGAAATCTTAGGAAGAAAATATTACAGAAACTCCTGCGTGACAAAAACCGAGAAGGATCGACAATGACTAAAAATTAATAGGAAAAGCAACATTTAAGTCCTGTATTTTGACTATTTGGTACTCAAAAACTGGGCCTTTGAGAAAGAAGCAAATCAGAACAAGAAAAAGTTCAGTTTCCTTGAATAAAAGTCAAGTAACTATCGAATAAAACCCTGTTCGAAAGTATGGCAAAGTAATCTAAATAATAATAAATTATAAGAGATCCATCTGATGGAATTGAATAGAACGAAAACGTTGCCGAATTAATCCCTTTCCGGAAAAGTTGCGAGCACTTTCTGCGTCCATTAATTAATTAAATAAGTTGAAAAGACGTAAGAAAGCACTAGATCCAAAGCATCGCTGCAGTATATTAACAGAGCTTTAAAAATAAAAACAAGACAGGCCCACTTTTAACTAATTGGAGTTGGAGCTTCCCGCTGACCGAGGAATTTAATTTGTTGGCAAATTGACAACACAACGTTACACCTCTCATTTTTTTTTCAATTTTCATTTTGCTAAATTGCGTCGAGATGTTTTCGAAATGAGCTTTTGCTTGTTGAAACCACCATCAACACTTGTTGGTTTATTTTGAACATTTCTGTAGCCGAAGCATGTTTTAATCAAGTTTCGCATGAAACAAGGGGGGGCGTTTTTACTGTACGTCCAACAATAAAAAAGATCAAGTTTTCGCTTCGAACTTCCGATTTGTAATTTATAAGCCATTAGGCGAGTTTCTTAAAAATTAAATCCGGCAATAATGAAACTGTCAGAGGGGAAAACGCTAGGCCTCATTTAATGCTGAATAATTAAGTTAAACTTGCCGAATAAATGCAGGGATGGATTCCAGATGAGAAGCGATAGCTTGCAGATTATGCTTACTATTCTTATCTTTAGTGTCTTGTCGACATTGATGTATTTTTTTAATTCAAGCACCCGACCAAAATCAGAATGTTCGTCGGTTAATTTCCCTGATCCAGGGATGGCTATTCAATTATTTGTGCTGGCCTGTTTTTGAGCAAAAGTTGACTGACAGCGCAAATTAAAATTGCAGACACGAATATGCCGTATCCGTGATTATTGAATGTAATAGTTGAAATTACTTTTGGTTGATTGCATATTCATGGCCCCGACAACGAAATGCAAAATTCATTTTAAAATTACCCATTCATCTATGAATTATTTAAATCCTGCCTCATATATTATATCACAAGTGATCATTTCTATGATAGATATATTTGAACATATTTATTTTTTAGACAAGGATTACACCTTCTTACTGCTACTTAATCAACTTCTTCTTATCGAACCCTCCGTGTCCTCCCAACAACGCTAGCCGTACTTTGTCCTCGGCAGCTCTAAAAAGTGTGTGTGAACTCGTTTTGTACCATTCGCGCAGATTCTTCAGCCATGACGTTTTTCTCCTTCCTGGTCCGCGGCTGCCATGTATTTTACCCTGCATGATGTTTTGTAAGAGCGTATTTTTCTCCTCTCATGACATGGCCGAAATGCTCTAGTTTCCTCTTTTATAGAGGAGAGGATCTCAGTGGTCTTTTGCCACGTTTATGATTCTTTCAGACCTCGTGACTCTTAGCAATCTCCTGTAGGCCCACATCTCGAACGCTTCAAGCCGACTTTCTTCGTTTTTGTTGATGGTCCAAGCCTCAATTCCGTACACTAGTGTAGAGAATACCTAGCTTCTCAGTACTTGGATTCGTAGGGATCATTTTAGATCCCTGCATCCTAGAACGTTGCTCATTTTTCTGTAAGCTGCTCGTGCTGTATCCTTGCTCTCACTTCTGTGTGGCTGTCTGCATTTCCTGTTTAAACGGTGTCTAGGTATCTGAACTGATGAACTTGTTCCAAGCTCACGCCTTTGACTCTGGTATCAGCTCTGATATTCTGCTGTTTACTGATTACTAAAACTTTGGTATTTTTTATGTTTGCTTCTAAGCCAGCTGCGTCGCACTTTACTACCACACTGTTCAAACTCCGCTGTAGATCTTCTGGGCCAGAGGCTAACAGAACCGTGTCATCCGCGTACTGCTAGTTATTTATCAATTCGCCATTAAGAACAATTCCAATATATTCCTGGGTTTTTCAGTCAATTTTATTGTCACTAATTATGGTGTTATGTGATGAGCCCTGCGTTTCGTCCCGGGTCTACCTATTGGACTCGTCCGTAAGGCTTAGGTAGACACTGCCTTATACGCCAGACATCGGGTCTACGTGTTCGGACGTAAATGAACCGAGCCGGTATAGATCTTCTGCGGTGAGATATTGGTAGGTATATATATTGGATTAGGTAGACCCGGGACGAAACGCAGGGCTCATCACATAACACCATAATTAGTGACAATAAAATTGACTGAAAAACCCAGGAATATATTGGAATGAATTAAAGTACAGTCAGGAAAAAGAAATATACAAAAAAGATATAGATGCTTGGGAGAAAAAAAGCAGAATGGAACGAGTGGTTTTCAATCTAATGCTAATCGGCAACACGGGTTGCCAATATCTCACCGCAGAAGAGCTATACCGGCTCGGTTTATTTACGTCCGAACACGTAGACCCGATGTCTGGCGTATAAGGCAGGATCTACCTAAGCCTTACTGACGAGTCCTATAGGTAGACCCGGGACGAAACGCAGGGCTCATCACATAACACCATAATTAGTGACAATAAAATTGACTGAAAAACCCAGGAATATATTGGAATGAATTAAAGTACAGTCAGGAAAAAGAAATATACAAAAAAATTAATAACAATGCCCACTGCTGCCTCCGAAAGCGCATCTTTGAAAATTCTTTCTGAGTACACATTGAAGTGCAACGGAGAGCATCCTTGCCTCATGCCACGCTTGTTGGTTACTTCTGGCGTGGTGGTTCCCTCCACTCTGACTATCGACGTCTGATTCCAGTATAAGTTTGCGTTTACTCTGATATCCGCTCCGTCCAGTCCAATCAACTTGAGAGTATCCACCAGGACCTCATGTTTAACACGGTCGAATGCCTTTTGAAAGTCTATGATGCAGGCATAAACATTAGCCGACATATCACGGCTTCTTTGGGCAAGGACAGTAATACCGAATAGTGCTTCCCTCGTACCCACGCCTTTACGGAACCCAACTAACATCATTTTAATATTGAACATCAATGTACTTAATCTACCTTAACCTAATACATCCTCTCTCGCTTCCTAAACTAACTTATATCTAGTCCATGGTCCTCGATGTGGTGCAGGAACTGGTTATCGCTTTTGGTCCAAGTGTTCTTCTTAAGCTGTGTCCGCAGGGATAGGTCTGCGGTCAACTCTTTTGATGCAAGAAACCCTAACGGAGGGATTCTTGCTTTGCCGGGACTTATTCAGGAACTTTGACGTTAAGTTCCTGATGTGGTCCTGCAAGTGTGGTGTTACTGACATAGCAGAAAGCCTTTTTTTGCTATGCTCAAGATCTTGTTTTGCTGAGCTTCCAACTTCTATTTCTACGTGGTGCAGGCCGTGGCGCTGGTATGCTATCCATAGGTCAGCACCGGGCGTATCAGCTGTTTGTAAGCTCTCACCTTGGTTCGCAGGAGGAGCTTATCTGTCAGCATTGGATAGTAGGCATGGAGTAGTTATCTTGTTTTGGCAATTGTGGCTGCCATCTGGTCGTGCCATACTAGACGTTTATCATAGATAAGCCCAAGATATGTGATCTTGGACCTCCATGGTAGCCTTTGTCCTCGAGTTCTAGTAGGCTTGGAAGTGGTTTCCTTCCGGCTGAGAAGACTATGGCTTGCATCTTCTCCGGGCTGAATTCCATTTTCCAATCCCCATTTCTGGATCTTGACGAGATGTCTTTGGAGTTAGGCTTTGATTCCAGGACCTTTTCCAACCGCAGTGAATGCTTCATCGTCTGCGTTTTTAAGCTGGACGTTTCTCCAACTAGAACGGCTGGTGTCTCTAGAGGTTTCAAACGTTTCCAATGCAGTTTGGAGCAAAACATTTTTTTCCTAGTTAATAGAAAGTATTTTTAAGGATTTAACATGAGTATCATGCTCAAGATTTCCGAATTTGAAAACATTTCTTGTTGTGATTATTAATTAAGAAAATTAAGACATTATTGATGGCTTTAAGCTTCAAGGGTATTTTTGCTTGAAAATTACCAAAAACGAGTTGCTTTTGTCCAGAACTTTTGTTTGTTGAAAAGACGTTATAAAAACGTTAAAATAACTGAAAGTTTCTCCGTCAAGAGTGAGATTCGATTTTAAAACATTTTTTTTGTAACAACTTGAGAAATACATTTTCAGAAGCTTTAACCTTTTCTAGCCTTTCGGCTCTGAAAATTTCGAAAAGGGAATTGTTGCTTACCGAAATATCTCTTTTTTAAAACACCTATGCACATTGTTGGTAAGCCTATTTAATATTGAGAAATCTTCAATCAAATACGAGTTTTTTTTGCAATTTTCGCAAAAGCTTAAACCACTGGAAATTAAAATTGAAAATTTATTAAAATTCAGTTACAATTTTTCCGGAATTTCTCCATTTTAATTGATTTGTGGCCAAATGGAACCGGTTTGTATGACTAATATTTTCGAAAGTATATTTCTGCAGTTACAAAATCCTCATACCTGAGAAAACTGAGAAGGAAATAGAAAATTGAGAAATAACAGTAGAATTTAGGCATTGAACTTCGAAATATATATATTTTAATATATATTTTTTAAATGCGGACTGGAATAGACGGACGTTTGTTACTGTTGGGAATTCTTAAAGTTGAAGGTTTCTCCAACTAGAGAGAATGTCGGCAAATTTCAAGAGTTTTTGTCGGCTCAACAGACAGTATTTCCATGGCTTAAACATGACTACCTTTCCCAGAATGTATAGAAGTGAAAACGTTTCTTGTGGAAGCAAACATTGCGGCATTTTTCAAGGAGTAGAGGTTTTCGAAATTGTATTTCTGCTCTCAAAGTTATAAAAAACTCATTGTGTTTTTCGGAAAGTTCTCTATTTTAAAGCCGTTCAGCACTCTAATGAAAAAATGTTTTAAATTTAAGAGACCTTCCATCATCTGCAATTTTTTATAAGCTCCTAACCAGGAAAGCGCTTTCGAAAAGCTTCAAGGCTTTCAAATTAAAATTGATGCATTTTGGTAGAACTCTCACAGATTTTCGAAAATTGCTCAATTAAATTTTGTGCACCAAAATATAAAGACTTTAATTCAGGAAAAGTCGTAAGGCCTTAAGTTTTCAAAAGTAACTTTCTGCTCAGAAAATTATGAAAACCTCAAACCCTAGAAAATTGAGAAGAAAATAAAAAATTTGAGACATAATAGAAGGATTTAAGCATCAATCTGGACCGAAATGGACGTTTGTTATTGCTGGAATCGACAGCATCGTTAAGTTAAGCGTTTCTCCAACTATAGCGGCTGGTTTCTTCAGGAGTTTCTAATGTTTTATGCACAGTTCAACATTATTTCCAGATGAATTTGTTGCAAAATGCTGCCAATTTTTCTATTCACTAACACATATCATATTTAACGATATTTCAACACGCCGTTTGATGTGGATCTGTATCGGGACTTTTATTACTCTCCAATAATAACATCAAGCAGCTGCAATAACTAGTCCAGTAAGTGGGCTGACCTTTATCGAAAGCAAGCGCAAATAGACATTCTAATAAAACAGTCAATGGCGAAAAAAGTGTGTTAATCGCAAACACAGGCTGGACTATTCGAGCTTCGAACAAGGTAAATTGCCGATTTGAGCCGACTGTTTATGTTTTTCCAGTAAAGGTGCAAAATATTTGGCGGTTTGAGTGTGGTTTATGGGGAAATTAGTCGAAATAAATGGCGCTGAAGTATTGTGATTGGGTTTGCCAAACGTTCAGTGAACACCAAAGTTTCATTCTCGGCCTATTATTTCTTTTGCTAATCTAGAGTTTCTGTGCATTATGTGTATGTTTGTTTGGCCGCTTTCAATATATACATATTTTTTTTTGAAGTTTGTCGGAAGATCAGAGCTCAGAAAATGGGTCTGAAATGTTTGCGAATGCTCCCAATCATCAGCAGAAATCATCTCCGAATCATCAGCTGAAAGGAAGGCAAACGAACAAGAAAATTGAGTAAATTTGACCATTCTAAACAAACATTTCAAAAATTGAGGGTGGCATACAATTTTTATGGCGACCAACAACTGATACTCCTGAACTACTCAATGACGATTTTCCAACTTGATTGAACTGGATTAGTTATGCACCAGTCGGCCACTGCTAGCAGTGGGTGGATATCGAAAAGTTTTAAAGAAACTTTGATTGAGCTTCTGGTGGAATCACGAACATTTGCCTCAAAACCCCTATTTGCAAACCAGTCTAACAACTGGGCAAAATCGGATTTTGCCCGTTCGCAGTTATTATCAGATTGCCGATAGTCGTCAGCTCACATATAGGACGGAACGATCCGGGAAATTTCTTCAAGCTTTCCGCAATTTAATCCGTGAAACAGAGCCACTTGTTTGTACAAATTAAGTTTGTTTGCCGGAATTAACTCGGGAATTAGTTAGTTTAGAACGGCGATTTGCAATGCAGCGAACACAAGCCTAAATCCATGCTGTGTCTTTTGGAAACTAGTATGAATTGAGACTGAGTTTTCCTTTAGATTGGGCTGGTTTTGTGGGTAGTTTTCTTCATTCGCACTTTTTATGGAAGTTTTAACGAGAGATTTAGAGGAAGGTTTAGGACAGTTTCGTTTCCTCTGTCCTTCAAGGAGATAATGACTGCTTTGACTCCTCTGACTTAGTTAAGGGCCTTTTCTAAGCCACTAAAGGAATGTAGGCAATGTTTTTCCTTTTTTATTCTGTAAAGGGGATTGCGACACCAGAGTGCGATATTGTGACCAAAAAATTGGGTTTAGAACAGAAAATCGGCCCAATTTGCACAATATTGAAAATTAAATTTTACAACAATTAGAGTGAAACTAGAAAAGCTTTCATTTTGTCTATTTCTGGATAGAGTTTTCGACAGTTTGAGGTAAATTTTCGAGTTTTTCGCACTTTATTTTTTAATGCTGATTGTTGGTCGAAAACCATCAGTAAACTATACAAATAAATCGCTTCTGCTAATGCAAAATGTAGCCACTTTTAGTACGAAACAGTAAAACCCCCGGGAAGCGAATAATAGCCTTATTTCTTGGGACTGAATCGAAGTGAAAATACCTTCATTGGATCCAGGCAGGTATCCGAATTTGCTGCGTCCATAACCGCGTGGCATGTTATCGATTAATCCGGGATTCGCATTTTCTCGGGAATTTCGGGACTCCGGGCCGTTTAAAATGCCCAAGTTCTCCCCCACATATACACGTAGTCGCAATGGCAAAAATCGGAAAGACACATCGGATGCCAAAAGATATTTCCATGTCGAATCCATTATCTTGAACCTCGCCGAGAAAATTCAGTTATTAAAATTTAATATATTCCCACATTATCCTGCCATCGAATATTGAATGGAGAAGACGGCATTGGTAACGTGATGAAGAGGAAATCAATGGAATTGGGATTTATTGGAAACGACGTGATTAATACTTTTGACTTTCAGCAGTTTAGAGCTTTCGGCAATTGAATGGAAGCCGCAGGCGAATTTTTGTAATTTATATTTATTCCAGGTTCCAGCTACCGAGCTTTAGTCCGGCCTAGTAAAGCCAAAAGTCAAGAAAAGTTGCCAAAACTTTAATTATTCGCGCAATTCATAGCTGAATCTATGCTCGAAATCTGACTCAGCTTCAGTTTACACGCCAGCTAATCTATTACGATACACCGAAAGACCACCCAACTTTATTAAAATTAAGCTCTATTCAGGGCTTTTGGTTAAATTTTGTTCGTCGACTGCGAAACTTTCCAGACACAAATTTTCCAAATGCTTTGGAGCATTGCGATTTATTTTCGCCGAATTAGAAGAAACCGATTAAGGATGATGGAAATTTTCCGAATAAAAAAATCGGTTTCCCAGCCAAACATCAAAGGGCCAATTCCGGGGCCAATCTCGCTCTCTCGACGTTTCCCAAAGACTAATGGTAAACATTAAATTTATAACCGTTTCAGTGGAAATGGCACAAATTAAAATGCAAATTCCACTATTCAGCACCTCAGGACATGGTTTTACTTTCAACAATTCAGCAACAGTACGGGGAAAACCTTTTACTTATGACTGGAAGGACCGATAAGGGCTCTTAGTTTACTCGCCTGGTTTGTGCCAGAACAAATAAGGCGATTTTACGCCGTTTATGGCACTTTTTTTTAAAACTAATTTCAAGTATGTTCTCGCAGCCATTTTACCGTGATTTTTGCATTATTTTATGTGAAAATGCGGCTGAAATAGTTGCGAATGCTCCAAAACGTTCGCGAATAGCTTGCGAACGTATGGATCTGATCCATCAGATCGATAGATGGAAGCGCAATGAACCAGAAAAAATGTGTCTGCGACTCCAATTGTATCTTGTCTTGTTCAAAATTCAAAATCTTTTCAATCACAATTTTGATCGTTGAACACTTTCCAACATTAGTTGTCTTAAAAACTTTATTTAACCAACATTAAAGAGTGATTATTTTTAACGGTAACTTACTATTATACCCAAGAACACCCTATGGCTCCTGCTATAGTTAAATATTCCGGAAATAGACCTCCGATCGGACCTCCGGGGAGGTCAAGTATGACAAGAGGTATAAGAACACCAATGAAGTTGGTATCCTAAAATGTCCGGGGACTCCTACAGGCGGGCAAGCTGCGAGTTGTTGAGATGGAGATGGAGTGGCATGATATTTCAATCTTGGGATTCTGGGAAACACACTTGAAGAACAACGGCCATTTCACGACCTCGAATGGCAATGCGGTCTTTTTCTCTGCTCATGAAACCCAGTCCAGGAATAGTGTCGCCGGTATACTGGACAGGACCATGTCAAGCTGTGTTCTTGGCTATTCCGCCGTTAGTGACAGAATAATGACCCTGAAGCTGAACACAAAACCGTTCATTATGAATCTCATACATTGCCAGTGCGGATGAAGAGACAATTGAGAGACTTTGTGGTGATTTGGAATATAAGCCATTCCGAATCGGGAGATGATAATTGATATCTGGAGATAGAGACCAGAGAAGAAGGTCATATTAGAAATGTTGTTAGCAAAGATGGAACTGTCCCCGATCCTCTTTAACATCTATGGGGAATATGTAATGAAAAGGGTCCTGGAAGGTTGGGATGGCGGAATTTCTGTGGGCGGTGTGCAAATTTCCGGCCAGCGGTACGCTGATGACACAACGCTTCTGGCAAGCTCTGAACAAGAAATAGACCGTCTACTGAACAAACTTGAGACAGTGACTGAGGAAAATGGGCACTATATCAATAAGAAAAAATCAAAATTGATGATGATTGAACGTGCTCGGAACAATAGTCCAAAAACCCTGTATATCGCAGTGTCTATAATGGGGGTCTACTGTGTCAAACGACGGTGGTTGAGATGACGAGGTAACTCGTTGAATACAAATGGGAAGATCAGCAATTGCAAAACTAAAGAAGTTATTGCAGGACAACAGCTTAACCATCAATACAAAAAAGTTAGTCGTCACTACTCTGGTTTTGGACTAAACTTGGACCCTAAAGCAGAACATCCGCAAAAAATAGAATAAAAATAGCCGCCTTTGAGCTGCGGTGCTGGAGAAGAATGCTCGGAATTCTTTGGACGGCGCATCGGACCAACATCTCCGTGCTTCGTGAAGTCCATGCGGGACAACGTCTCTCCAGCATAGTGCTCGGGAGAATTGTTAAATATTTCGGCCACCTGACCAGATCTAACACTGGTCTAGAGAGGATAGTCATACAGGCAACATCAAATGCTCGTAACCGCTCCAGGTGGCGAAAACTGGCTCGCAGTATCCAGGCTGTGGGCGCCTGGTCTTATTAGATGGAGGTCTGGGGTCCCGACTCTTTCGCCAGGAAGAAAACCAAGAAGAAGAAGATATTTCTAACTGATTTCCGTAAGAAAACACTGATCGATTGATGCTGTTTTTATTTGTAAACTGCTTTAAATATTTTTTTGAGTTCGTTTGAGTTCGCTTTGAGTTCGAAATTGGTTTTCCAATCATTTTCGAAAATTTGGAAAGATTAAAGCTGTGGAAATGATTCTAAAATGTTTGCAAATGCTCCAAAATGTTCGCGAATAGCTTGCGAAGGTTTAGGAGCAAGTACGGATAGTGGATAGAAGCGTAATATGCACCATGATTGAATGAAAAATATGTTTCCGTTTTTTAAGTATTTCAGGCTCAAAAAAATTGTAAAATGTAGTAGAAAATTGAAAATTTGAGTAAATCTTCCGTTTTTAAAGCGAAAATAAAGTGGCTCTTATTCTATCTTGTTTTCGCAATTTTCATCGTTGAGCAGTTTTTTAATCTTTGACCGGCGGATGTTTAAAGTTTTCCCAGCATTAGTTGACTGGAAAATCGGATTCAACCAACATTAAACCGTGATTATTCGCAATTGATTGCCGCAAGAAAACACTGAGAGATTTCCGATACAAAGTTGACGAGACAGTGATCTAAAAGTTTAAATCGAATAACCCCCGACGCGAAATACAACGAGTATTATAATGCGGTTACAAAAGTTTAACAACGTAACTTTGACAAAATAAAGTTAAAAAGTGGAATAAGAATGTATTGCGACAGGGCAAAGGCAAAGCAACTTAAACTAGTTGGAAGTTATTGTGTGCTGCCAGAAAATAGAGAAGCGATGGGATGTTTTAGTGGCAGAAAGGGGACAGGGTTTCATTTAAGGGTGGTTTAAAGGCCACGTGTGCATTGTTTTAAGGCACTTTTTCGTTGTCTGGTCTCAGATTGTGTCGTTTCACTGTTAGCTGCCTGGTTTTATGCAGGTTGGCGCTTATTTTAGGTTCCACATTTCCCAGTTTGTTGTGATGAAACTCAATTATTTAGAAATGGAAAATGTTTTGATAAACCAAACTGTGTCAATAGAATGAAAACGGTGAAGTTTTCCCAGACGTAAAATCCATTGTTGGTCTGATATTGTTTGGACGATTCGGAAGAACCCAAAGCGATATTTTGCCCGGGGAAATTATGAAAGGGAAACAAGACATGATTTCATTTCGGAGATATGATACGGTCCCCGTTCGCTTTTCATCGAATAAACTTTCCATGAATAAATACTTTTCGAGGCTAATGTGCATTATACTTTCGCTTATCCTTTTATCTGCGCCACTTACTCGAAAGCGTCGAAAAAGAAAACTGCTTTTATTTGCATAAGATCGGGCTTTTCACTTTGAAAGGGCTACAACCTCCTTTGTGTGCATATTCAATAGGAAAATATTATACAAGAAATGTGTTTCAACTTTGCGCTTTATGTTTCGCGTCTGGTTTCCAGTTTTGCGCCATTGATCAAGTGAAACTGTTGCTGGAACTTGTTGATGGCAAACTGAATAACTGATTGTAAATAGTGCGGCTGCAGCTGCAGGAAATAATCCGGCTTATGAAGTGTTTGAGTCTCGGAAAAGTTGGAGAATGATTGGATGATCGATCAAAAACTCGTATGGACATGGCAATAATTTATTTTCGAAGCACGCCAAAGCAAAAGGAAAACCGTTCAATGTAGCACCGTCGACTTCATATAAAGTTCTACTTGGGGCAAATTACTGCCAGAAAATTTGATAGGTTCCGTCAAAGCTGCCGGTAACTTTTAAAAGATAATCCTCGAAACTTTGTTTCGCTGGCGTGCTAGAGCTCTATCCCGCAGGAAATTGACGTATTTATCATTTTTGTAAGCATCCATGAAATATTTATTGCGATAACTGCGATCCTCGAGAAAATGACACATGTTGGCAAAGTAAAAAGTTTCCTCGAAGGTAGCAAGGTATCTTTTATGGAGACCTCAGCAAAGTGTATTTGTCGAGTTTTGAAAAGGGTCTGATCGGCGACGATATCGGCGAAAACGAGAAACGTGGGGAATTATTTAGAGGACTTTTGTCCCCGCGGGATGACACTCATAATTGGATGTATTTAGAATTTTATAGCGCGGTTGGCTTTTAGCGAAAGTGCCTGGATAATGTCACTTCTTTTGAGTGAACCAGCCATGTCACGAGACGAGACAGTTTTGGATGCGACATTATTTTTCTCCTTCACACATAAAACACATAAATAAATCAGCAATTACTTATGTGGCGAGGTTTCCATTTACTTTGAACTAATCAAGTTGATATGCACAGATATTCTAGAATTCATATTTTCAATTCCATCGTCTTTGTTTTATCTTATTTCTTAATTTAACTCAATTACTATCATTGATAGTGACATTGTCTGTTGGTAAAGTAATCGAATTTTTGTTTCGTTTTTCTTCTTCCTCGTCTTTGACGAGTTTTTCTACTGTTTTTTTTACTTGCCAGATATTTGTCTTAATTATATTTATTACGTCTTTGTTGCATTCTTTGTTTTTCATAGCGCTTCTTTTTCACTTTTTGTAATTTGGACGTTCTTGACTTTTTTTTTGTTTTTTTTTACTTGCCAGATATTTGTCTTAATTATATTTATTACGTCTTTGTTACATTCTTTGTTTTTCATAGCGCTTCTTTTTCACTTTTTGTAATTTGGACGTTCTTGACGTTTTTTTTTGTTTTTTTACTTGCCAGATATTTGTCTTAATTATATTTATTACATCTTTGTTACATTCTTTGTTTTTCATAGCGCTTCTTTTTCACTTTTCGTGATTTGGATGTGACATTTCCTCTATCATCCACGTCTAGCTTTGTATTCCTTCATTCCACACAAATGTGTCTTCTGTATCCTACTCTATCGCTTTTCCAAGTGAATGTATTTTCTCTTCTGTGCTTTCGCCTTTTCCCTCTATTTGCCTATGGTTTGTCTTCAACAGTCCTTTTTTTCAGAGAACATTTTTGTTTCCTATTTGCTTCTTCATCCAATTATCAAACTTTATCCCTATCCTTAAAGAACTTTGCTTGCATGTCGTCCGGTTCAGAAGCTTCTTCTTCTCAAGATGATTTTCTGGATGCTTCAGTCTCATTTACTATCATCGATAGTCCAGTTTCTGTTGATGAAGAAGTAGAATTTTGTTTTTTTTTTAAATAAGTTTTCTCTGTAGTTCTTTGAAGTGTCTTTTTGTTCTCATTCGTTTTTTTTCTCGTTTTTTTCATCTCAATATTATTCCTGAGATTTCTGTGTCATCATCTGTCATCGTCTGTGATCATGTGTCATTTCTCACAAATTTGGCTTTAATCTCTTAAATTTTCAGTCAAAAATCAAAATTTCAATACCGTGTTTTTTGAGCTAAATGGATTAATATTGAGGTAAAAAGCTCCCCAATATGTATAAAAAAGCGTGTCGGTCCATAATAAGGAAGATGTCGTAGATCAAACATCGTGACCGCCCAAAAACTGCTTAAAATGATCCAAAAATGTTGATTATTTCGGATTTGAAGCTTCTAGTGTGTTTTTCAATTATCTCGTTGCATTCTCCCCGTCTCTGAGATGAGCCTGATGCAGAATTCGAGGAGTTTTGAGATAATTTTTCGAAAAAATTCAAAATTCCAAAATTTTTAAATTTTCGGACAAAAATCAAAATTTCGCATGCGTGTTTTTTCGGCTAAATGGATTGCTATCATCCTAAGAAGCTTTCTAATGTGCATACAAAAAGTTCTTGGGTCTGTATTCAGGAAGATATCGTCCATCAAAAATCGTGACCGCTCAAGAACTGCTTAAAATGATCCAAAAATGTTGATTATTTCGGAATTGAAGCTTCTAGTGTGTTTTTCAATTATCTCGTTGCATTCTTCCCGTCTCTGAGAAGAGCCTGATGTAGAATTCGAGGAGTTTTGAGAGAATTTATATTTTTCAAAATTTTGAAATTTTCGGTCAAAAATCAAATTTTCACATGCGTTTTTTTGGGCTAAATGGATTGCTATCATCCTAAGAAGCTTTCTAATGCGCATACAAAAAGTGCTTGGGTCTGTATTCAGGAGGACATCGTCGATCAAAATCGTGACCGCTTAAAAACTGCTTAAAATGATCCAAAAATGTTGATTATTTCGGAATTGAAGCTTCTAGTGTGTTTTTCAATTATCTCGTTGCATTCTTCCCGTCTCTGAGAAGAGCCTGATGTAGAATTCGAGGAGTTTTGAGAGAATTTATATTTTTCAAAATTTTGAAATTTTCGGTCAAAAATCAAAATTTCGCATGCGTGTTTTTTCGGCTAAATGGATTGCTATCATCCTAAGAAGCTTTCTAATGCGCATACAAAAGTGCTTGGGTCTGTATTCAGGAAGACATCGTCGATCGAAAATCGTGACCGCTCAAAAACTGCTTAAAATGATCCAAAAATGTTGATTATTTCGGAATTGAAGCTTCTAGTGTGTTTTTCAATTATCTCGTTGCATTCTTCCCGTCTCTGAGAAGAGCCTGATGTAGAATTCGAGGAGTTTTGAGAGAATTTATATTTTTCAAAATTTTGAAATTTTCGGTCAAAAATCAAAATTTCACATGCGTTTTTTTGGGCTAAATAGATTGCTATCATCCTAAGAAGCTTTCTAATGCGCATACAAAAAGTGCTTGGGTCTGTATTCAGGAAGACATCGTCGATCAAAAATCGTGACCGCTCAAAAACTGCTTAAAATGATCCAAAACTGTTGATTATTTCGGAATTGAAGCTTCTAGTGTGTTTTTCAATGACCTTGATGCATTTTTCGCTACTGTGAGATGATCATGATGAGCACTCGAGGCATTTTGAAAGAATTTATATTTTTCGAAAAAATTGAAATTTTCGGTCAAGAAGCAAAATTTCACATTCGTGTTTTTTGGGCAAAATGGATAGCTTTCGTGTGCTAAGAAGCTTTCTAATGTGCATATAAAAAGTGTTTGGATCCGTAGTCAGGAAGATACCGTCGATCAAACATCGTGACCGCGTAAAATCTGCTTAAAATGATCCAAAAATGATGATTATTTCGGAATTGAAGCTTCAGTGTGTTTTTTCGATTTATCTCGTTTCATTCTGCCCGTCTCTGAGAAGAGCCTGATGTTAGAATTCGAGGAGTTTTGAGAGAATTTATATTTTTCAAAATTTTGAAATTTTCGGTCAAAAATCAAAATTTCGCATGCGTGTTTTTTCGGCTAAATGGATTGCTATCATCCTAAGAAGCTTTCTAATGCGCATACAAAAAGTGCTTGGGTCTGTATTCAGGAAGACATCGTCGATCAAAAATCGTGACCGCTCAAAAACTGCTTAAAATGATCAAAACTGTTGATTATTTCGGAATTGAAGCTTCTAGTGTGTTTTTCAATGACCTTGATGCATTTTTTCGCTACTGTGAGATGATCATGATGAGCACTCGAGGCATTTTGAAAGAATTTATATTTTTCGAAAAAATTGAAATTTTCGGTCAAGAAGCAAAATTTCACATTCGTGTTTTTTGGGCAAAATGGATAGCTTTCGTGTGCTAAGAAGCTTTCTAATGTGCATATAAAAGTGTTTGGATCCGTAGTCAGGAAGATACCGTCGATCAAAAATCGTGACCGCTCAAAAACTGCTTAAAATGATCCAAAAATGTTGATTATTTCGGAATTGAAGCTTCTAGTGTATTTTTCCATTCTCTCGTTGCATTCTTCCCGTCTCTGAGAAGAGCCTGATGTAGAATTCGAGGAGTTTTGAGAGAATTATATTTTTCAAACTTTTGAAATTTTCGGTCAAAAATCAAAATTTCACATGCGTTTTTTTTGGGTTAAATGTATTGCTATCATCCTAAGAAGCTTTCTAATGTGCATATAAAAAGTATTAGGTCCGTAGTCAGAAAGGTATCGTCGATCAAACATCGTGACCGCGTAAAATCTGCTTAAAATGATCCAAAAATGATGATTATTTCGGAATTGAAGCTTCAGTGTGTTTTTCGATTATCTCGTTTCATTCTGCCCGTCTCTGAGAAGAGCCTGATGTAGAATTCGAGGAGTTTTGAGAGAATTTATATTTTTCAAAATTTTGAAATTTTCGGTCAAAACCAAAATTTCACATGCGTGTTTTTTTTGTAATAAATGGATTGCTATCACCCTAAGAAGCTTTCTAATGTGCATATAAAAAGTGTTTAGGTCCGTAGTCAGGAAGATATCGTCGATCAAACATCGTGACCGCTCAAAAACTGCTTAAAATGATCCAAAAATGTTGATTATTTCGGAATTGAAGCTTCTAGTGTGTTTTTCAATGATCTTGATGCATTTTTCGCTACTCTGAGATGATCATGATGAGCACTCGAGGCATTTTGAAAGAATTTATATTTTTCGAAAAAATTGAAATTTTCGGTCAAAAACCAAAATTTCACATGCGTGTTTTTTGGGCTAAATATATAGCTTTCGTGTGCTAAGAAGCTTTCTAATGTGCATATAAAAAGTGTTGGATCCGTAGTCAGGAAGATATCTTCTCTCAAAAATCGTGACCGCTCAAAAACTGCTTAAAATGATCCAAAATGTTGATTATTTCGGAATGAAGCTTATAATGTGTTTTTCCATTCTCTCGTTGCATTCTTCCCGTCTCTGAGAAGAGCCTGATGTAGAATTCGAGGAGTTTTGAGAGAATTTATATTTTTCAAACTTGAAATTTTCGGTCAAAACTCAAAATTTCACATGCGTTTTTTTTTGGGCTAAATGGATTGCTATTATCCTAAGAAGCTTTCTAATGTGCATATAAAAAGTGTTTAGGTCCGTAGTCAGGAAGATATCGTCGATCAAACATCGTGACCGCGTAAAATCTGCTTAAAATGATCCAAAATGTTGATTATTTCGGATTTGAAGCTTCTAGGGTGTTTTTTAATTATCTTATTGCATTCTTCGTTACTCTGAGATTACATAATGGGTACTCGAGTCATTTTGAGAGAATTTATGTTTTTCGAAAGAATCCACCTTTTTGACCATCTGCCCAAAACCTTTTCAAATTTTCGACAAAATTCAAAATTTCACATGCGTGTTTTTTGGGCTCAATGGATTGCTTTCGACAGTAGAAGCTCCCCAACAGACATGTAAAAAGTGCTTAAGACCAGTTTTTCCTTACCAGTCTCAATTGAAAACTCCTTGTGCATTTATAATTTGAAATATATCTGTTAATTTATTCCAGTGTCCACTTGCAAAGACATACAGTCTACAAAATATCCATGTTTATCAGCGCTTGTATATTTCACATTCCTTAGATGGAATTCTTATAAAAAGTTCCAACTATTTGCTAGCTGGGTTGTCCGATGGGTGTTCACCTGCTGAACGCTTGGCAATATTTTCAATTATAGCAGACGTGATCTTTTGCAATAAACGATCAATTAAACGATCTTTAAATATTTTTCCAGATCGCACTGCAAGGGCGTGCTAAGGATATACGTGCCTGGAATATGGCAATGTACAGTTCTTATCAGAATGCACGAACTCGCTAACTGGTCGAAACGATTTCTGCTTCGGGCAATAACACTGTTTCTTTGTTATTCTTTTCATAATGTTTTTCAGTGCTGGACCCAAAAATAGTTCGTTTGAAACTGTGGCTTTTATCGAGCTTAGCTCTATATCTGGCTGGTATGCTCCAATAAATCCCCCCATTTTCCCATTCCCAAACGCAACATCGTTATTGATATCCAAAATAAGGGTTATTTTATCCAGGACGATAGGCCTTCAAATGTCTCCTGCTCTCGACAAAGCTGCATCTTTAATAGTTCTTAATTTGCCTCGTTATATTTTCCGATCTTTTTTGAGGGTTCTTTGCCGGGTCCTTTGTATTCCTGCCCGTACAACGGCAGCCATTCATTAAATTTTATTTTGCCATGAAATTTTTATATTTCATTGTGGATGGGGGACCCTTCTGGCTCTAGTTTGCCAACGATCCGATTGCAGAGATCATTAGCTTTAAGGGTTATGATCGACGGAACGGGGTACGTGTGCGAAATATTTTTCAAAATCGGTTTGTTGCCTGCCTTTGAATGCTAACAGGGTGTCGTCGCATAACTGAATAAGGTTACGAACGATTTTCCACTTATCCGGGCTAATTTTCGATTTAAGGTGAGCCTCAGTTGAATGCACCCACGATTTGGATCCAAATCGCGGTCTTTAAGTGTAAATGAGTTTGGCCAATGCAATGTTGCGTTGAATGGAAAGTTTGCAACTTTCAAACGAGAGCCAGAGAAGTTGGAGCGAAGATGCTTTAGCGGCTAAATCCTGAAAAGGCCGCTGATGTTTCAGCAGTGGTTAAATGTTGAAGTTTTCAATTGTTTTAGTGCGTTTAATCCAAACTTCGTTCAGAAAAGATTCAGCTCAGAGTTAGAGGAAACCAAAGCTAAAATTCGGGCAAATTTGAACTTTTGAAAATGTTTTTCGCACAAATCGCAACTGAGCTCTTAGTTAGAGCGTGGATGCACTTAAAATAGCACTCAACTAATCCAGAATGTGAAGATTTGTTTTCAAAAAATGCTCTTAAGAACGTGGGTGGCAAGAAAACAACGCTTAACGATGCGGAAATTTTTCAAAAAGCTTCACTCTTTGAAATATGAAATTAGCAGTTAAATGGCAAAGTTATGAATCCTATTAGACATGCAGATGACGCAACAGTTCTTGCAACTTTGGGCAGAGGAAGATCAAAGGTTGTTGGACAGGTTACATGTATATAGAAGAAGAGATGTACAGAAGTACGAGTTGGAACTGCTCTATGTATTTTTGAGCTGGACATTGCTGCAAGAACATCTAAAGGGGCTGCAGTCTTTTGAGCTGCGATCTTTTCGATAAATGGATGACATTTTTTAACACAAATTAAAGCAAAAGAGGCAGTATGAAGATTGATAATCATAGAAAATCAGAATTAGAAAACTACAGCGTTTAGAACACATTCGGAGAAAAGATCGATATAAGCCGCTAGGAAAAATAATGCAGAAGGAAACACAATGGCTAAGAAACCTGAGAAAACGGTTCAAGTAGAGAGCAATAAAAAAATTACCTCCGATAGGGGGGACACTCAAAGAACCCATTTAGAAAGTGAAGTTTTGAAGCTATTAAAATCTTGAATTTGCTGAGGGTGCGTAGTTCAGATAAACTGGAATGATGATGAATTCACTGGACGAAGATCCAGATCTATTGCTTCTTCAATTGTAGCATAAATGTCTTCAATCTGCGCTTTTTCATGAGTTAAAAAAACGATCAACTGCAGATATGTGGAAGAACATTGGTTGAGCTTGAAGAATCATCGTCAGCTGCTTGGTCTTTGGATGATCTTTAGGTTATGAAATAATTAGGTTTTTTTGGAATCTCTATCTCAAGCTGTATTTTAAGCTGTTTTCTTTTATTCGATTCCAGAAATGTATATACAAATTCCTTCAAGATTTGATTCCGGAAATCCTAAAATTTTGAGTAGAATTAGCAGGACCGTAGGAGGATTGAGACGGTGATTATTCAGTGAGTTTAGGTCTAACAGCAGAACCACTTGTCTCGACTCGAAAAAGAGACAGTGAGTCAGAAGTGAGTTGGCAGGAAGTAATTGCATGTACAAATGAGTGAAAATGACTCAAGATCAAAGAGTAGAGTCACTTTCACTCATTTGTACATTCATCTGCGCCTTGCCCAGTAGAAAACTAGTTTTTCTCGTTGACACAAGCGGTCCTGGCTTGAGAGCTGAAAACCCTAAAAAAATCACAGTTTTGACCCTTCTAAAAACCCTACGGTCGTGCTAGTTTGGTACTAAATAATGGAGGATTTGTGGAGGCAGCAATTTACGAAACAACCTAAAGTAAAACTGCTTTTTGTCTATTAAAAGTCCAAACAGCTGACGCTGATTCTTCAAGTCCAACCGATAAATGCTCTCCTACACCTCTGCAATAGATCGTTTATCTTGACGCATTGAAAAGTGTCGAAAAAATCGAGCTGAACATGAAACTCTTCACATTCGAGTGGTTATTGTGTGCTTGAAAGGAACAGCAGGAAACACCTTGAGACTCGGCCGTCAGCACTTTGTCCTTTCCCGTCTTCTGTTGGAGAGGATCTCTTGACTTTTCGCACTTTTACAAGTCCTCATTTCCTGCTAGTTGGCACCAGCAGGGCGGTGCGGCCAATTTCCACATCTAAATTCCACTTTTGTTTGAGTTTTTTTTCCAGCTCGTCCATTTTCCGCAAAGAAATTGTTGATGCTGCCGAAATTGCTTGTTTACGAAAAACCAGCCACTGCTCTGATGCGAGTTTTATTAT
This sequence comes from Dendroctonus valens, assembly GCA_024550625.1. Taxonomy (NCBI): domain Eukaryota; kingdom Metazoa; phylum Arthropoda; class Insecta; order Coleoptera; family Curculionidae; genus Dendroctonus; species Dendroctonus valens. Next base: position 4,402,380 of record JAJTJO010000032.1, on the reverse strand, counting down.
CTCCGATCGCTTTTTATGGCTTGTTGAGAAACTCATAAATATAAATAAAGTTTGAAAAGAACCCAAAAAGGGAGCGAAAAGTTTTCAGCACACATTCACTCAATTTTAGTTTGTTTTTTTGGGGAGGAACTATATTTCGTGGGAATCCTTCTGATTGAACACACACGTGTATACGGGGAGTGTTCAACAATAGAGAGCACGGGCCTCCGAGCCGAATGAGTTTCATATTTGGGCAAAACCGTAATAGGTGTTTTACGACCAGTCATTCCTGGCAAATTGTCCGGTAATCCAGCTAGCAGCTGCTAAATAATTTTATTTATCCAGCGGCATTTGTCACCGAGTCTTTTTTTTTATTGTAACGCCCTTTATAGCGTTGTATCTGGGCTGGGGGCAATTACAGTAAAACCTTTCTGTGCGGTGGTAATCAACTTTATGTGTCTCCCGTATGTAAAAAAGCAAACCCAACTTTTGTTATGGGCAGGGTGGCTTTGGGGGTAATCGACCCTGAAAAGTGGCGTTTCGAATCGTCCGCCTGTTTGGGGTTGTCTTTGGATTCATGTCAATTCCTGCTGCTTTTTGCGTCAAACTCTCGTGAGTAGTTTAGAAATTCCTGGCATATATTCGGGAATGGCATGCATACGTAGATGGGTAATGTGCGTGTACCAATCCACTTTACTAGGCCCCAGTTGTGACCGCTGGTATTTACCAAATTATCACGCCATTTAATTACTTTTTTCCAGCCACTTGCCTTTTAATTTGGTAGTTTAGCCAACATTAATCAACCGAATACTGCATAATTAATCACTGGGTTCAGTTTGTTTTGGATGGAGTTTTCATTTTTGGTGATCGGTCCTTGTTTAAGCATTTAATGCTGGTTTCCATGACAACAGCAATGTGGCTTCAGCTCCCTTGCACTACCACGAATACAACCGAACGCTCTCGGTCTAGTTTGAGTGCTACCGGGTGCGATCAAGAATTTATTATTGTCCTAATTAAAACGTTTAGCTGACGATTGTTTTTCTTTTTTTCAGGTAATTTCCAAGTACTTTCACAACACTGTATGGCTTGGCATGATCGGGAGTAAGTAAATTCCACATTTATCTATCGGCCGAAAAAGCGTAAATCTGTTTTTTTTTCGCATCAACTTTTAACTGCTGGCAATTTTGACCTTGCTTGGGCAGTTTGAAGATACGAAAAAAGCTTTCTTTTCGTTCGAGTCTTCGTGTCGTGCGAACGCATTTTGCAGTTTCTTGTCGCGTGCCCGGTTTTTGTTGCCCCGATTTTCCGAAGGAAAATGATGACTGACGATCTAAGCACGATTTCCTGCTCCCGCAGCGAGTCCATCATTGACACCAATCAGATTCTATTCGGGTTGAGGAACAAACTCCTCACTAAGTAAGTTTGGTTTCAAGTTAAAAAAAGATTTTTTATGGAATTTCTGATTATTGTACTTTACACTGTAGGGCGATTTGTAATTGGCTTCGCAGCTCTGATGAAGATATTCGAAGGGTGCTTTGCATTGAAGTTTGCATGTATTAAACATGTTGCCAGCAAAGGCTTTTTAAAATTGTTTAAAAGCATGCCAGAATGAGATTTGCTGACTTTTTGCCAGTTCGTTCCCTCTTTTGGCCAGACAAAAGTTTCACATATTTTTCAAAGCAGGCTAACTAAGTTGATTACTTGTGAAGTCCTCGATTCAGGTTCGAAAGAAGGGGTCTGGATTTTTAGTGGTCAAATTAAAACGCTCGAAAATTCCACTAACTATAACGCTAAATCCGATTGGCCGAAATGCAAAAGGTCGAAAAAATTAGTAATATTTTCGATGTCACTGTAAAAAATTTACGATTCATGTCCTGCTGCCTGGCTGGCAAATAAATGCAAAACTCTGTCGTCCAATTCAACACAAATTATTTATGAGCTAATTTTCAGCCTAGACAGCAAATTTTTAAATTTTATCCCCCCATCGCTGCCAGTTTATTCATTCGGGTATCAAAACCGTTTCACATTTATCACAAATGAATTGCTAATTTATATAAAATGGCAACGTGGAATGGGTCATTAATATTAACACGTCCATAACATCAGCAGTAACGCTTATTGCCCTCAATATAAACAGTTTGATGGAGAATTGTAACTCGGATGTGTTAGAAATTGGTCCATTGCGGTAACCAATTTACAGTTTTATGGATGGCAATCGTTTTAGTTTAGCGAAAAAGAGCGGCGGCTTTATGGAAGTGGTTACAGCTGAATTGGCAATGGATAAGTTTATCCATGGATTAGCATTTTTAACTGATTAAATTGCTTGATTTTATACACATTTATTCGGTTGTTATTTTAAGCTCTTCAATGCTAAATTCTCGAAATTCCGGAAAACTTCCTGGGCAAACCGAACGCAATACAAAACAGTCTTTTCAGTTCGAATTAAGTGAGAATGAAGCGTTAAGGCTCAAATCGATGGTTCGGCATAACAAAGCTTGAAGCCTCAAGATCTTGCTTAGAAGTTGCTACCCCATTTTCCGAAAACAAAAACAATAATTTCCCCAAATCTTCAAAAACTGTCTCAATTTCTACCTACTTACTTTTGCTTAACGTTTACTTCATTGATTTTTGTATTAATTGAGGTCTAGTCGAAGCCTCTTCAGCTAGTTCTGAATGGGATTTACTGGAAATATCCGTGATTACAAAACCAATAAATTAATTGTATTAAGGTAATGTAATCTTTCTAGATCGCATTTGTTCGTCACATACATGAGTGAACCCCATATTGATTTTGTCTGTGTATTGTGGAAAAATATGTCGGGGTTGTTTTCGTATTTTGAAGAAAATTGTGGTTAACAGGCAGAGTTTTTAGGCCCTCTTTACACTACAGACGTTTTCTCGCGGTTTACTGAGCGACAAATTGGATAATTTATTGAAGGTGACAAAATATGTGTGTAAAGCGGGTAATTGAACTTTACTTTATTTTCCAAAAGAGAAAATTGGGCAAATCTGGGCCACGGGCTCAAATGTGACGTTTTTTTGTTTTTGGCAAATCGGTCCATCCTCTCAAACATGGCGCTGCTTTTTTAAACATATCTTAAGAACCATCCGAGGTACAGCTCCATTTTTTGTATCTCTGGATAGAGCAGAAAAACTTACATATGGCAAGTGAAACTTCAATTTCCAAGTGCTGATAGTTTTCACACAAAAAACGAAATTTGAATACTACACATTTCGGTACAAAAGAAGGCCATCGATTGAAACAGGACGCCACATTTTTGCTAATATCTCAAGAACACATTGAGATCGCATGCTTACTACTACACCAGTGGATAGAGAACTAAATAATACACGTTTGCAGTCAATCATCGCTAGAAAACTTTCGGCAGTTTTCATATAAAAACTCAATTTTTAAGATAACTTTAAATTGTACGCGGTTTTGGCACAATCGGTCCATACCCTCAAACATAGCGCTCCTTTTTTTTTATCATATCTTGAGAACCATTTGGGGTACGGAGCTCTTTTTTCTATCACTGGATAAGGAGTAAAGTACCCATTACCAAGTAGTCACACTTTTCAAACAAAAAACCAAAATTTGAACATTTAGGTACTAAAGAAGGCCATCGAATGAAGCAGGCGCCACATTTTTCCTAATTCCTCAAAAACATCTTGCGGTCTTGGGCTTATTTTTACACAGGTGTCCAGAGAACTCAACGGCACATCTGTGAAGCTAAATAGTGCTTGGAAAACATCAGCAGTCTTCTCAGAAAAAGCCAAATTCCAACATAACTTAGTTTTACGCGGTTTTGGTAAAAGTCGTTCAATGCCTCAAACATGACGGTGCTTTTTTGACCTTATCTCAAAAACGGTTTGAGCTGCAGAGGTTCTTTTCCTCTCATTCCAAAGAAGAGTAGAACGTCTATACGCCAAGAAAATTGGGTTCCAAACAGGGACAGTTTTCATCCAAAAAGCGAAAATTGAAGATTGCACATTTCAGAACAAAAGAAGGCCATCGTTTAAAACAGAACGCCACATTTTTGCTGATGATATCTCCAAGAAACATTGTAGTAACGAGCTTGTTTCTACACCTATGGATGGAGAGTGAAATAACACATTTGTGAAGCTAAATATTGGTTGGCAAACAGCGTCAGTCTTCTCAGAGAAAGTCAAATTTCAACATCATTTTTAGTTTTCCGCGGTTTTGGTAAAATTGGTTCATTGCCTCATGCATGACGTTGCTTTTTGGACCATTTCTCAAAAGCCATTTGAGCTACAGAGCTCCTTTTCCTCTCGTTCGATAGAAGGGAAACACACCCAAAGACAAGTGAAACTTGAGTTTAAAACTAAGAACGTAGACTTGGTTTCATCACTTATATCCAAAGCGAGTGAATCTGCTGCTGAGGCACATCTTAGATTTACATCGAAGACAGTGAAAGTACGAAAACAGTGTCCTATTCTTAATCAACGTTTAATCTAGACGAATAAAAAATCCGCTGTCTATTATGTCAATTAACCAATTCTGTTCCTTGCAGGCAGCCGTTCTCCATTGGCCTCTGTTTGTTGGTTTTCCCATTTTCATCTGAAATCGATACTTTCCTGATTGCGTCAGTGCGAAATGTGGCTAATTGCACAACAATTACATGGTGGAAATTAATCAGAAGCAAATTTTCCGGGGACCAGCTGCCAAATCAAGATTTATGGCAAGCTGGGCGAGAGTTTTCCATTTCTTTCCACCTGGGAAATTTACTGACAATACTATTCCATGGCTCGCTGGCTTACATTAATTGAATTTGCGTATAGTCAGGCCCTAATTACTGAATTCTCTTGTGACTGCTGTACATGGCAATATGAAAAGTTCTTCTTCTGTGCTCCTTTAAAGTCGGCTGTTTTCTTGAAACCACTTTTTTTGTTGGGAAAAGTCGGCTTTGCTGAAAAGCCAAAAAAAAACCACATCTTAAACATAAATCCTCAAATTGATATTTAAATCGCATTCAGCCTTGCGGCAACATTTTCCTGCTGACTTAGCTGAAGTGTAGGGGCGCAGTGCACCGAGCAGCGCGGATTAATTAGGCTTCAATGAAATGCAAATTTCACTGAATGCAGGTAAAAGTTTCCAGGAATAATGTCGAATGTGCCCAGTTTGGATAGCTGAGAGTTTAATGACTTTGAAAAGAAGCCATCGGAACGACCTGTTACTTTTCCCTGGTCCTCAATTGAGCTTTAGTGACTTGTTTCAGTCAACGTTTATAGTCCTTACCTCAACCATTTCTCCTTAAATCTGAAAAACAGTTGTTGGCGTCCTTTTGCGCCATTTGCAATGATATAAGTGTTCTATTTCGCTCGAAGCTAAATTGTAAAGATCCCTCTTGGAGAAACGGTTTTAAAGCCGTGTAAACCGGAACGGCGGACGTAATATCGAGTTTTACCAGTTTTAAAACTCACTTAGAACACTCCACAGGCTCTGATATTGGATAGTCGGTTGGGCAGTAATGGCTTAATCCATTTAACAAGATGAGTAAATGAAGGCTGGTTCCATTTTTCCAACTATGTTGTTTTGATAATGGAAAAATGACAAAAGCAAGTCCCTGGAAAGACACAAGACATCCAAAGTCGCATCCCAACTGATTCAACTTTCTTTGCAGATTAAAACTGAAGTTGGCAATATTTTCCCCGAAACAATATTCGTACTTCAGCGTGCTGCAGTATTGGCTTCGTGCCCATCAAAGATAACTTTACGACGAACTTTGGCCGAAAGTAAAACATTCGCTTCAAAGTTAAGTGTAACACAAAGCGCAAAGTTCTAAGCCTCTCAATTAAATGGTCCACTCGAACCCAAAAGACGTATAAACTTTTCACTAACTGTATTGAAAGGTCCTCGAGGGTACACAATGAGTCCTCAAGGAAATAAAGTACTTTTGATATTTTCAACAACTTTTCCATTTACTTTTGCCGGGATAAATGAACGAGCTTTCGGCTTAGGAAAATTCGGTATTTTGGCATTTTCGACAAATATATTGGAAAAGTTTGCAAGTCGAAAGCAAGTCAAAGCTTTTCATTGCAAATCTATATTTTTATAGTTGATTTTATGTGGCAGGAACAGTTCGAGCGAGGGTGTGCTTAAAATCTATTATTAAAGTGTGGAAGATTTTCTATTGATATCTACGGGTTTTTTCAGGACAGAAAATTGAAATATTTTGTTACTTTTTATTAGCGATTCTGTTTAAACGACAGGCTCCAATTTTGTTACTGCCTAGGATTTGAACCCTGCTTCGGAAAAAAATAAAATTCATTATTTTGATTTTAGAGTTTCGATTCAAAAATGTATGAAAAATCGTAAAGGAAAACGACTAATGATCGTCATACAGCAAGTCTTAATAACCGAACAAAATGTTCCACCAAAAAACTTATCCAAAACATTAAAAGTTAGCTTGCACTGCAATGCTCAAGCAAAAAAAAATGTATCAAAAAAGATAGACTTTCGACGCCATTCCTTGAAACAAGTGGGTTTTTCGGGTTTTTAGGCCGTCGCTCGGTAGAATTTCTTCTTGACGTTTCGCAAGCACGTGCGGCTTGCATCTTCAGAAGTGGTTTGCTTGAATGCTTTCAGTCAGAACAGTGTAAGCATTCAAGCAAACCACTTCTGAAGATGCAAGCCGCACGTGCTTGCGAAACGTCAAGAAGAAATTCTACCGAACGACGGCCTAAAAACCCAAAAAACCCAATTGTTTCAAAAAAAATTGTAGTAAAGAATTACACTTTAAATAAATGCAAGGATTAGCTGACAAACTTTTGTAAAAATTCTGATAATAAGCTGGCACACATTTTTTTTCTCGATTAAAGATAGACAACAGTTTTTTTATCGAATTACTTTTTCAGCTCAATTTTTGTTACATCAGTTGCATCATCAGTCAGTGGTCAGCTTCCACCCCAGTTCCCCAGGTTCCTATATTCATGCCCGTATTTCGTTGCATTGGTCGTTTCTTGAGAAAGAACCATCTGGTTCCGAGGCAACGTTGCAGTTTTCGTAACTTGCTTCTTCGTTTTTTTCCGATGGTGGGTGGTAAACCTCCCGCCCAACCCCCTTTTCGGAGCACCATTTCTTCCTTTCTCGTTACCCCTGGCCCTGCCTTCCACTGGGGTTGGTTACCCAATCTCCAGCAAGCTTGCTCAGGTCATCCAGGGTTCACCCGTGTGATTGGAGTTACATTTCGCGGAGGTGAGAACAGGAATTGCGTAGAAGAGACTAAGAGATGGTACCTGGAAACCGCATCTTATATTATGCATCGCTACCCCCTTGAACCCCAACCTTCGGCTACCGCATGGGCAAAAAGGCCTTGCCCAAATAATTCTCTTAAAAGAAATTACGCTTGTGTTTAATAACTTTGTCTTTTTCTTCGACGTTTTGAGGTAGATTTTTCGGTCCTTTTTGGTCAATTGCCTCAATTCTTTTTTAAAAGCACAAGTTTTGTTTTGTTATTATTTTGTTAAAAAACATCATAAATTTGTTGTATTGAGATCAATCTTTGTATCTGTTTTGCAAGAAAGTCAACCAGCTTCCCAAAAAAAGGGTTCTTAAGAAACTCTTTCATTTTTCTTCTTTAACGGATTCTAGCAGAATTCATCTAGGTTGATGACACGTACTTTATGTGACGTTGCAGTTGAAAAACGCTCGAAACTGCTTGAATTTAGTTAATTATTTATCAGATGCTCGTCTACATTTCAGGGCTTGGAATTATCACCTAAGCTAATGAATCCCTTCCAGCCATGCACCGCGTTCAGTTCTGATTTATTGTGACCTCGTCTGTTCTACTCCTTCTTATGCTCCTTCTTCTGAGCCTGTATTTATCTACTCCTGAATGTAGATCTCTTGCAAATGTTTTTACGTTCATCTATCTACATCAGGGTGGATCCTATTTTTTCGTGCAGTGTTTTGTATTCGTTTTGTATATTCTTTTTCCTTACTGTACTTTAATTCATTCCAATGTATTCCTGGGTTTTCAGTCAATTTTATTGTCGCTAATTATGGTGTTATGTGATGAGCCCTGCGTTTCGTCCCGGGTCTACCTATTGGACTCGTCAGTAAGGCTTAGGTAGACCCTGCCTTACCTATTGGACTGACGAGTCCAATAGGTAGACCCGGGACGAAACGCAGGGCTCATCACATAACACCATAATTAGTGACAATAAAATTGACTGAAAACCCAGGAATACATTGGAGTGTTTTGTATGTCGTCTGGCCAACGATTTCATCTGGTTTCACTTGGAAGCCAAACTAAAACCATCTTAGTCCATCTCCATTTAAGTTCAATACATCCGTAACTCCTATTCTTCTTCTAATTTCCTTGTTCCCTCCCCAGTATCTCAAGGTGATTCCAAGCAAATCCTGTTCCATTGTAGATGAGCAACAGAAATACACACGATTCAGGCACTTTTTCCTACGATTTATATGGCTCAAAGGCCGCTCAAAAAGGTCCAATATTGCTTGAAATTTGCAGGATTTTATTCCCTTTACCATTCGCTGTTTTATAGCCGAGATAAGTGTATTCTGGAACATTTTCATTTGTCTTTGTCAAGTTTACTTCAAGTCCAATTTGTTTTTATGCTTAATTCAGTCTTTGCAGCATGGTCTTAGGCTCTTCTGCTGTGTAGCCGATAATAACTGTATCATCGGCAAATCGTGAGTGATCGATGATGCGTACTTTATCGATTTACCTATTTATTTGAAGACATCCTGCAACGCTAGTGTCTCTCCCAGCCTCGCTCCCTTTTCCATCGGGATATTATCGATCTTTATGACCTTAGTTATTTTTACTCGAATTCGAATCGAAGCATTCTATTTGATCTGCTTAAGAAGGTTTGAGGACTTGGCGCCGAATCTCGCATTGTCTAGGAATTTCAGAATTGCCCAGGGTTTCGACTAAGTCATAGGCCTTGCTTAAGTCTACAAATGCCAAACGCATTGGTATCTTATACTGAGTACCCTTTTCAATAAAAGTGCACTCTTTCTGTAGACAATCGATAGTACCTCCTTCATTCCTCCTTGTACATCCAATGGATTGCTGAAGAATTGGGAAAGGAGTACGCCCGGCTATTTGCTGGGGAAGGCTTCATCACTTCCCAGCAACCTTCTTTTTCCTGCTGCATAAATGCAGTAGCACATTGTGGGTTGAAGATGCTTCGCACTCAAAGTCCAAAGTATTCGAGGTTGAAATTTCCAAACCAAATCCATGATAAGAACGGTTAAATATTCACTTCCATTCCAAGCACGAGTCGATCCCAAAATGGGTTATGCTGATCCAAATGATCATGAACCGCATTGGGAAAATGGGCAATTTTCCGCGGTTTAAGCTGGTCAAGCAGTTCTGGCGATTTCGGTTCGATAAAAAGGTCAGAAGCAACTTCACTAAACTAATTTTAACGGTCCCTTAACGCACAATCTAAATTACTAGAGCCGAAAACAACCCAAGTCCGGCCATTATTCTCCATCATTCCCACAGAATGGGCCTTGGGGACTAAAAAAAATAAACTTCCCACCGAACTTTCACTGCTGAAACACAGCCGAATTTAATACGTTAGATTGTGCTGTTTTTTTAAGCAGAACGAAAGTTTAAATTGGCTTTTACAATGTAATTTGCTGAACAAACAGTTCGAATGGCCCGAGCAACTAATCTCCATGTCGCAACAACGAATCGAGTTGATGATAAATAATGCAGTTCAATTGAAAATCTATGAAGACGATTTTTCCCAATTTGTTATTCAACACCACATGTTAAACTCTCCACTAAATCTTTCTTAGTGGCTGAACTGGAACTTAATTTGTTTTCCATTAACGAGATTAGTAAAGGGAAGCTTATGTGGTTATCGTATTTGAACGGGCAAAGCTTTCATTTATTTACAGCGTTCGGGAAAAGTTCATCCATGCCGGAGTGAAATGCAAACTTACAGCATTTTAATTCGCTGTGGGATTTTTAAATAATCATTACAGCTGCTCGGGAGCTATTCATTATCCGACTGACTAATTGCTTGTTATCGGGAATTACTTGATGATTGATCTTCGGGCACAAAGTGAAAGAATTGGAATATTAGCTTTGGAGTGTAGACCCGAATGTTATCAAATACACCCCCAGTCCGATCTTTTACTCCATTATCCGGCCCGTTTTAAATCAATAGACCATTGAACCTCTCCTGTAAATCTCCAAAGGAATTATTGACTTGCAGCGCAAAGGTTTCCTTAAACTGGACTTTCGTTCCAAGTGGAAAACCTTCAATTAATGTCTGGATAGTCATGCAATTGGACAATAATTTCTGTCTGCCTTGTTGCGCCATTATTAGTACATTAGGCCAGCTGGGCCAATTATCCGGCACAAAACAGCCCCTGAGGGTTTTCATTCCTTCATTCTGATTGTTTTTATTCTGTTTATTTCTGGCTCAAATGACATGATTCGATAGCTCCCCATTATGGTAATTTATCGTGCATTTTGTCAAGTGAACAGCCCCAAACGCCTCGGATTCGCGACATTGTGCGGATTTATTTCCATGTTTTATTCCGATTTTTTTCGCCATAATTTTCGGGGATTTTTCCTGCTGCTCGCTTTATATCTCCAGTGGCGAAAAACTGCATCGATTTGGGGGTTTTAGTGCGAGCCAACATGAGTTACAATACGGATAAGCGTGTGCGGATTGAAGAAAATGGTTTTGGGTGAAGTTGAAACTGGCATTTTCTGCTGCAAGATTGTGGCGCTTAGTTTTAGGGAAACTAACTAGGATTTTCCTGGATGAGTTGCTGATAAAATGTTGGTGGTTTCAAGTGGTTTTTCTGCAAAATGTTTGCTGGGATTTTAGGGGGAGTTTTGCATTTTCACGTACAAGAGTTGAAGCAGTTTGGGACGTAAAGCGCTCCAGAAAGAGTTTTCAATTTTTCTTCTGAGCTTTAATCAGAGTTGAATCGTAGCATGTTCAAACGAAAGAAGCTGAAACTTCCAAAAGTTGAAACTGGAACAAGCTTTTGAAGACGACACTTTTCTTTTCAAAATTGAGTGTGCTTTCCTCAAAACAATTTTTCGAAAGTGTTTGACTTTTGTTGGGTCGTTGCGTGAAACTGATGAGTCTTTTAATAACTAGTTAATTTTTTGTTTGATTTTTCTCGGCGCAGCAAGCAGCTCTGAAGATGCAAGGCACTTGTGCTTGCGGAACGTTCGGAAGAAATTCTGATTCCCCGACGTCTTACAAGAAAGAAAAACTCAGCAGATTCATTTCCAAGTTTCTCTCAGTCTTGACTGAAAATACTGTTGCGAACATAAATATTATCCCAGTCGCTAAACACAACAACGCTAATGTAACTCAGGCCCATATTTCATATTTGAAGTCAATACAAGCCGCCGGCTTTATGAGGAAACTCCTTTAAATTGCTTTTAGACAGCGATAGTTTCATAATGCTAAACAAACGTAGCTAGAATTTTGCAAACAGGAATAAAGCGATTATACTGAGTATACCGTCAATACGTAATGGCTTCGAGATGTTGCAATTTTTTTTCACTGCCAATAATATTTCCCGAGAGAAATAAACATAAACACATTTATATACATATAGGTATAAATAAACGCAATTACTTGTAATAAACTGCGGCAACAATGGGGGAAACTTCTTTGTCATTGGACAAAACTACAATTTGCTTTTGTGCACCTTAACTATTGCCTGCACAACAAAGGGCTTCCATAATGGTAAAAAGTTGGTTCAACACCTGAGCCTTTTGTTCGGTCGCGTAAAAATATGAATTTTTCCTCGTCCAATTTTGTACAGTTTGTTTCGATTTTTTCCATCGAAAGATTTCAGTTTCCTTAAGCCAGGAAACTGGATCACAATCACTGACTCAGACCCAAAGGTTTTACTTAGCCGACAAATTCACAACTTTTAATGTTGGAGAATTCGTCGCCTTTATCTGCCGGTAAAAGTGTTTCTTATTTAATAAACTTTCACGAAGGATAATTAAGCTCTTTTGCAACAAAACATACTATGAGTCTAATCAGCTGCAGCTTCTAATGGCTCAGAACCTTTGAAGTGTGATACTCAAAAATCCCAAAAAATGTGTGTCTCTTAGCCCTTTAACACTAACGAAGATTTCCTAGTCCTCAATTTAGCCCACATTTCTCAGGCTGATCTGGAAACTGAGCACGACATGTTTCTCATTGCCAAGCAACATTTCAGATTGACAAATAAAGCAGGCAAAGTTTCTGAACGATTCTTTGCTGGATAAAATTAGAAAACTCCGCTCCAGCATCAATCCTGAAGTGATTGAAGAGTGGAAACTGCCATTGAATTGAAACCACACACACACACACACACACACACACACAGAGAGGGGCAGGTAAAGCCTGCAGCAAAATCCGAACCTTTCGAAATTTAGTTAAACGAATGGGCAATTGGTGCAGGCAAAAGACGCCATTTCCACCTGAATCCTTTTTCACCCCCGTTTGACAATAAGCGCAAAACTTCATCGAACAACTTACTCGACAACTCCCGGCAAAAGTAGTTTGATTAAACAAGCTTTGCGACTTCAAAAAGACAATACGCCCAGAAATTGAAGGAATAAAAGAGGCGATAGAGGCAAAGTCGCGTTCGTTCGCAGGAATTTGCATGAAGCGGCACGGTCTTATAAAGTGTTTGTGTGTCCTCATGAGAACAGTTAGAGGAACTCCTGCTGCCATTGTTAGCAGGAGACGATTGGGGAATCAATAGCACTGTTGCCACCTTTTGGATTATTAACGGGTCATAAAGGGGGCTGGAATGTATATGTGGAGGTGTCAGAATGGCGCCTTGTATGAATATTTCGTTCCTGAAGCGAAATTGCTGGCAGCGCAATCCCACTTTATTTTAATAATAAATCGGCAAATCTGCTACAAAGCAACTTCGTCCTCAACTTATCAGTGCGCTTGTTTAAATTGGGTTTTAATTCAAAATTGAAACAAAAATGTGACGATGCTGCCGCGATTTGTCGTATAAAATATGTGGCAGATTTGCCATGTGCCGCAAAAATCTTCACACGTTCTTATCGTCGAGCCATTTCCTCTTTGCACTCTACAAGTCAGCCCAGATGAGTTATGCGAGTCGGGACCGTGAAATATTGCTCAAGTTTTAATAAAAACCCTTACAATACGTTCTTCGTGGATTGCTCATGTTTTGCTTTTTTTCCCGTCTCCAGCCCTCACGGCTGAATCGGCATAAATGCGGAAATGTTGGTTTGTCGAGCCTGAACTGAACAGGAAATCACTTAAGAAGACAGAGAGATAAATGAAGCAAAACGTGAAAACTTAATAAAATCTCAAAAAGTTTCACTTGACGGTTAGAAGCGAGATTTGGGTTTTATTGGAAACTTTCGCTAGGAAGGAAAATGAAACTGGGAAAAAACGTGGCCCAGTTTCTAAGAACATTTGCCATATGATGAGCTGGAAATCCTCGAGCTTTTTTGGATTGTCTTCACATCGTGTTTAGCTCTTTTTTATTATTAGCAAACGTCTGACGTATTATTCAGTAGCAAGAGAAATAGATCTTTAAAATCCACAAATTATTTGCCAAATTTCTTTGTCTGTTGTTGTTTTTCTTTTAGTCTTTTATTACATGGGTTTCTTTAGTGGTTCGGTTTTTGAAAGTCAAGAAAAAATACTCAATTCAGTAACGAAATAAATAGGTACAAGAAATCTTCACACCTCCTTTCTGCTTTGTTTTGCTGTTATTGTTCTATTGCAACCAAATGTTCAGTGCTTTGGTATTTAACAGTCTAATAACTTGTTACAAGAAATCTCCGAGTTCTATTTTGAGCTTGTTCGTATCGTGCTCATTTCTCTTAGCGTTTTATTGCCAGCTTTTGATCATTGTTTCCGTACTTACAAACGATTCTGATGTAAACAAGACGAGTTTGATTTTTTAACTCCCAAAGATATAGGAAATCCTTGAAGTTCTCTATTCATCTTCTTCATGAGCTGTTTATTTTTCTCTACGTATTTTGCTTCATGCGTTTGTTTAGTGTTTCTGTATTTACAAACAATTCTGATTTAAAAAGTCCCTCTAATTATCCATTCAGTTTTCTTTTCGTTTTCTTCCTGTGCTGTTTGTTTTCATCTAAGTATTTTATTTGTGGGTTTGTTTAGTGTTTCGATATTTACAAACGATTCTCAGTTCAAAATTGTCCTCTGTAGCAAGACAATTAAATATTTAAAATACTTAAGTTCGATTCTCAGTTTATTTGGCCGCTATTTATTTTTGTTTTCGCACATTATTATATGCGTTTGTTTAGTGATTTTGTATTTACAAACAGTTCTGATTTCAAAAAAACCTCTTTTATTCTGTGGCAAGACAAATAGGTACAGCAAATGTTTAGGTTCATTTCTCAGTTTCTTCGTGTAGTGTTTATCTTCCTCTGAGTATTTTATTTCATGGGTTTGTTTAGTGTTTCTCTATTTAAATACAACTCCTAGTGTTCCTTATTCTGTAGCAAGGTAAACTGATTTCTGAGCAAGGAAAATCATTAAGTTCCCTTCACAGTTTTTCCGTGTGCTGTTTAGTTTTCTCTTAGCATTTTATTTATGCGTTTGTTTAGTGTTTTTATATTTACAAACTATTCTGAATATGAAATCATTTAATTTGGCTGAACGTCCAACAGATATAGAAAATCTTTAAGTTTTCTTCTCAGTTTCTTCATTCGCTGTTTAAATTCCTAAATTTGATTTTTACATACCTCCAGGTTATTCAGGATGGAGCTAATGGAGAGATTAATGAAACCCACTGGGAAAACTTGATCAAATCTTAGAAAGCTTCCAGTGGAAGTGACAAGCGAGATTTTGGTTTTTTTGGAAACTTTCTCATTCGGTTCTTCCAAAGTAGTTTTTTGGAAAAATGGCAATTACTTTTGTATGCAGTGAATGCATGTTTTTCTACATACTTGTGGGTTTTTCGAATGCATCTGCTGGAGCGATAAATTGAGGCAAAAAAGGAAAACTTAATCAAATCTCAGAAAGTCTGCATTGGACATTAAAAGCGGAATTATAGGGAAACTTTCTCAGTCGGAATCTCAGCTTAGAAAGTTGTTTTTGGAAAATGTCCTCCACTTCCTTTAAGTATTTCCGATATAAGTAGCTGATTATTGGTCGAAATTTTTCCATTACGTTGAAAATATGCCTGTAGTCAAAAAAGCGCCTTTACCAAATGGAGCTAATGAGACAAAATGTGAAAAATAATAAAATTTTGGTTTTCTTTAATTTTTCTCAGACAGTTCCGGCCAAGTTCTTGAAGAAAGTTGCCCAGCTTTTAAGAAGATTTTTATTATGCTTTGTTTGTTATGCATGTTTTCCAAATGGAGCTAATGGAGCACAATGAAACAAATTAATGAAATCGCAAAAAATTTCACCTGGCGGTTAGAAGCAAAATTTTAGTTTTTTGCCAAATCCTTCTCAATCTCTGCACGGTTGGTTTTGCAGAAAAAATGGACGAGTTTCCAAGAATATTTCCGCTGAATTTTAAGACAAAACTTTTCGTTTACAATAAATCCATGGAGCATGCCAAAGCCAAGCAGCGCGAAAAAGGTTTTATAAACTTAATACCAAAACAATTTTCCATCGAAAATGAATTTTCCAAACAAGTCCAAGATTGGACAAACAAGAATCGGCTCTGATGCTGTGGAACGTCTCATTCGCAACGCAAATATTGTCCAGGATTCGTATGAATGTTTGATGGCGGCGCGATTGACATTCGAGATTGTTTGCGGAAAGATTTGATGGATTGTGCATATTCTCCATAGGATAAATCCTTCTATTATTTGTGTCTTATTAAAGCAAACAGTGGGGGATAATTGAAAACTCAGAGTCTTGCCCTGTAGCCTTAGAATGGCCGGGAAATTGCTGGATTTTAAATCA
Organism: Dendroctonus valens; assembly: GCA_024550625.1. Lineage (NCBI taxonomy): Eukaryota > Metazoa > Arthropoda > Insecta > Coleoptera > Curculionidae > Dendroctonus > Dendroctonus valens. The sequence continues at coordinate 4,386,495 of JAJTJO010000032.1, read as the reverse complement.
CGGTTTTGAGGAGAAAAGCTGGAGAAATTGCCTGGATATAGTGGGCACTAGAAGATGGTTTTATTTTCATTTCTGCAGGAATTTATTGGCGCTTTGAAACATATTCAGTATGCCTGTACAGCAAGATTTCGAAACTCTATACCAGCACGCATGGTCTTAATTAGTTCGTAAGCGCTCTCTAACATAGTTCCAGACAAAGCTGTTCAAGGAACGTGGGAGCGCCAATTTGACTTGCAGAATACGCTCGTTCTAATGCAGTTTCCTACGAAGAGACAGTATATGGAGCTATATATGCCATGTGGCGAACTCCAGATAACATAATATAGAGAACCGAATTGGATTGTGCATTTTAACTAATAATCCTGCCATTGCTTTGAGCTCTTTTCTGTTCTTCATCCACTTGTACATTTGATGAATCTCTGAGGTGCTTTTGATGTAAACTAGTTTTCAAAACTCGAACATTTTTCTATAAAATGTAGACGATTTTTTTTAACTAAACGAAAAAATGCTGCTGTTGATATTCAATTAGGAAAGCCTTTGAAATTAAGGCGAATTGTGCTGAAGCATCTCTAGAGTTTTATGTTGATTACAATATCGTTGCAAGAAAGGCAAATTATCTGGGAAAAAAATTCAAAACTACTTTGAAACCGTCAACTAATTAAAGTTTGTGCTCTTTTTTCGCCATTCGCTCTCAACGCTTTTATGCAGTGCGATAAAGGACTTTTCGAGAAGGTTGTTTCGACCGACTCTATTGTGCAGCCAGTTATTCTGCTTTGTGGTCATCGTTCTACTTAAAAGCTCTAATTAGGTGTTTGGAAATTTTTGTTACTTAGTCAAGAAGACTTTGTTTATTTAACATTTTTTAATTGAAATAGTCCCTTTCACAGTTCGCACAAAGGAATTTGATCGCGCAAGTTGTTATATATTTTGAATTTACCTCCATTTATAATTTTTTCTCTTGTTACAGTTCAATAACAATGAACAACAACAATACCACGCAAACGAACAACAATAACAATAGCAGCAACAACAACAACATCCTCGAAAGCCCACGGACCAGAATTGAGGAGCAGGAACAGCCTGATCCGGACACGATAAAAATGTTCGTGGGTCAAGTGCCCAGATCGATGGACGAATCCGATTTGAGGAGGATGTTTGAGAAATATGGACGGGTACATTCAATCAATGTGCTGCGCGACAAGGCTACTGGTGCGAGTAAAGGTACGTAGTAGAGTTTTGCTCAGAACCAGCAAGAATAAGGAAGAAGTCGTTTCTTTAGCTTTTTTTAATGGTCGCAAGCCATTTTTAGTTAAAGAAGTTAATTGATTAACGAGACAAATAGTGAAAGGAAATTTTCGAGCTCTTTTCTAATTATCTTCACATGGTGTTTAGTTCTTTTTTAGTTTTTTAATGCAAGCGTTTGTTTAATGTTTCTGTCTGTACTAGCAAACGGTTCTCGAAAATCCCCAAATTATTTGCTAAGTTTCTTCGTCCATTGTTACGTTTTCTTCAAGTATTTTATTACATGGGTTTGTTTACTGTTTCTGTATTTGAACAAGAGTCAAAAAACGATTCAATTCTTAGGGCGAAATAATTAAATACAGGAATTCTTCACGTTTCCATCCCCGTTTTTTTTCTCAAGTTCATTTTTCTTCTACAAGCATTTGTTAGGAAGCTTCAGTGTTTAACAATTAAATCTAGTTACAAGAAATCTCCGAGTTTTATTCTGAGCTTCTGCCTATCCTTCTTATTTTCTCTTGGTGTTTTATTGTCAGCTCTTGTTCATTGTTTCTGTATTTCCAAACTATTCTAATTTAAAAGTCTCTTTGGTTATCTAGCAACACAAAAATGTAAAAAAAACCTTTAGATTCTCTTCTCAGTTTTTTCGTGTGCTGTTTGTCTCCTCTGAGTAATTAATTTCATGCTTTTGTTTAATTTTTCTGTATTTAAAAAGAATTCTGACTTAAAGAAACATCCTTAGTTCTGAAGCTAGGCAAATCGACACAGCCAATCTTTAAGTTCTCTTCGCAGTTTTTTGTGTGCTATTTATTTTCCTCTCAGTATTTTATTTCATGTCCTTCTTTAGTGTTTCTGTATTTACAAGCGATTCTAGATTCTAAGTCGTCCTTAATTTTGTAGGCAGGTCAATAGATATCGAAAATCTTAAAGTTCTCTTCACGGTTTCTTTGTGTGCTGTTTATTTTCCTCCTAGAATTTTATGGTTGCGTTTGTTTAGTGTTTCTGTATTTAAAAACAATTTTGAGTTAAAAAACGTTTTTAATTCTGTAGCAAGGCAAATAGATATAGAAAGTTATCTTCACAGTTTCTGTGAAGGAACAGTGTGATGTCTATTTTCCTCTTAGGAGTTTATTTATACATTTATTTAGTGTTTTTGTATTTAGAAATGATTCAGACTATGAAAACGTATTCAGTTTTGCACGACGATAAACAGATATAGAAAATTCTTCATTTTTCTTCTCAGTTTCTGCATGCGCTGTTGAATTTCCATTTATTTTTTTTAGTGCTTGTATATTTACAAGCGATTTGAGTTAAAAACCGAATTTAATTTTGTAGCAAGACAACTAAATATAGAAACTCCCTAACTTTTCTTCACAGTTTTTTCTTGCGCTGTTTATTTTCTGCATTAGAATTTTATTATCTACGACTCTTTAGTGCATCTGCATTTGCCATCGTTTGAAAAAACGTCTTTAAGTCTGCATCAAGATAAATAAAAATACAAAAGCGCCAAGTTCTCTTCTCAGGTTCGTCTCGCGCTTTATTTTCCTCTTGTTTTTATCACAAGCGTTTGTTTAGTGTTTCTGTACTTGCAAACAATTTTGTATGAAAAACGTCTTCAATTCTGTAGAAAGACAAACAGATAGATAATATTATTAAGCTCACTTATCAGGTTCTTTGTGTGCGGCTTGTGTTTTTATTGGGTTTTTATTACATGCGCACAAGTAAAAAGTATAAAATTCTGTAGCAAAACAAATCCATATAGAAAATTATTAAGATTTCTGCTCAGTTTCTTCGCGTGTTGTTATTTTTTCTTGGTATTTTGTTTCATGCATTTCTTCGTTCGAGTGTTTGAATTTGTATACGACTCTAAGTTCAAAAATGTTTTTAATTCCTTTGTGGGATAAATTAGTATCAGAAATTTACAAATTTTCTTATAAGGTTCTTTGTAGTGTCTGTTTAAATATTATGTTTATTTGGTTTTTCTGTTTAGCGAATGATTCTGGAATTCTGCTTTCTTGCGTTATAAATGTTAGCGGTACCCCAAAAAAAGGCTCTAAAGTTCTAAGACAACTAATTAATTAGTAATTAAAAGGCCCCATAATACAGGGTGTTCTCTACCTGATCTAATAGATTTCATCTACATAGTATCACTAAAAAACACATTTCAGGTCAATTCGTTCTTCAAAAAATAATTTTTTGTGCATCAATTTCTAAATTAATCGTTTTGAGGCCACACTCTTTTGGAATTAAGCCGTTTTTGGGTCGAGAAATGCAAATATGTTTTAGGCTTTGTTGTTACTGTTTAAACAGTTCCAAAAGTTAAAGTAGTTATTGAAAGAGTCATTCCTTTGCCCCTTTTTCCGGCAATATTTGTCCATTGCATCGGTAAAAATGTACATTCTAAGAAACTCAAAATCCTCAACAGTTTCCCAACATTCGACTCTGGTAATGAATTATCAAAGGAAAATTTAAAAAAATGAGATTTAGGAACTCTAAGCCCCAATAGGCATCCAAGTCCAATAGGCGTCCAAAGGGTTTTTCTAAATTATGCCCTTTCGAATCAATCAACTGTCTTCTATCTACGTCGGGCAACACGTCGCCTCAAAAAAAGCTCATCTATTTAGCAATCCGTCCAGTGATTGGAACACCAAACTAATGGCAGTTGTTGAACATTCCCGTAATACTTTCGAAAAGTTCGTCGCGCTTTTATAGAACTCCGCGAGAACTTTGTAGTGAAGTTAATTAAGTCAATTAGTAAATTAAACTTCCTTTAAAGATAACATTGTAATTTAATTCCAACGTCGCTCAAATGATTCGAAAGGCGGGTGTATTTTATTACCGGATAAATTCATGCGGAAAGAGTTTTCGAGTCAATATTGAATCAAACCGAGTTGCTTACGCAGTTATTAGTCCAGTTTTCACATCGGTATTTGTACCGGCAATTAATCGTCTATTAATTAAGACCCGATGCACCAATTTTTTGGCTTTGGCTAATTATCGAAACTAATTAGCTTCTTCCATTTGCCTCGAGTTTCATCTACTTGTTTTGGATTTTTTTCCTTAAAGTTTTTAAGTTGATATTTTTTTCGGTTTATTTGCAAGGCAGTGGAATTATTTGAAGAACCAAGCTGGGAAGCTCCATTAGCTTCACGAACGCTGGTGAGATGTTGGAAAATGAACCGAATTTTTCTAAATCAAATCAAGCCCTGACAGGCGAAAATGACTGAGACGTAATAAAAAAAGCTCGCGGAAATATTTATCATCCAATCCGAAGTGAACAATAAAAAAGCCTCAATATGGGGGACAACAACATAGAAGAAGATATTTTGGCACCGGATATTTTTCTCTTTTGATAACTGTTCCTTACTGAAAGTAATTTCCGCAAAAGGCCTGAAAGCATACAGGAAAAATAAACGAAAAACACCTACGCGAGCGGTGCGCATTGAAACCGAGTAATTTGCTTTAGTTTTGCCGGCTGTTTAACAATTTTATTAGCTCGGGATTTTTTACATAAAACCTTTAAAAAAATTGACTCAAAAAGCTTTTGGTCGGTTTTGTGCTGCAGACGGCGGTTGTCCTGTAGCGCACTATTACATAATACTCCTGTTTCTGGCCGAGTTTTATTTTTCTCTCGGTTTTAATTTGCTTTTGGCTGTCCAGAGTTGCCGCACAATTCGGTTTAACTTCATTTGTGGAGGCCGACAAGCAGCTGAAAAACGTTGTCCGGAAGTGCTTGTCGTGTGAGCCCATCATTACCAACGAGAACAATGGAGAGAAAATCCATTATTGCAATGAAATTATTTAGGAACATTAATGGCCGCTTTTTGTGAGTGAGTAGATTTCGGGCATGAGAAAAGTGTATTAGTTATTTTCTGGTCGATCTGGATAAATCCCGAAATGGCGCCATTTATATTTTTGATAGAATCGCGCTTTCGTGTTTTTAGTCAGCGCTGCCATTGCCTTCTGACCTTATTCATTATCTGATGATAATGTTTTGCTACCAAATTTCACTTTTGCGGGATTTTCTCCAACACGTTTTTAAGTAAAAAACGTCTTTAGAAACAGAAGACCATGAAGTACAGAAGGTTTTTTCTCTCTTGGATCAAAACTCTCCAGAAGCCCAAACAATGACTTGTTTACTTCTGCTTCTTCCACTCCTTACAAATTTTCTTAAAGGCTGTGGGTTAGCAATTAAAGCACCAAATTCAGCGTATCAAAAATGAATCGACTGGAGATTACCTGAGTGAATTAACTAATGACAATAAAACGGATTACTCACTTTGAAAGGCTACCAAGCGACTAAAAAGACCAATTTTACATAATCCATCAATCCGAAATACGGATGGAAGCTGGGCCCGAAACAATACCCAAAAAGCGCATAAGTGTGAAGAACATCTGGAGAGTATCTTCCGGCCAAATGATAGAGAAGACCCTGAAGACTGGACTGAACCAGAGGAACAAGATGTCGTCATTAGAAATATCTCCAAAAGAAGTCTCAGATGAAATCAAAAGAAACATCGACCCAAAAAAAGCCCCTGGGTTTGACCTAATCACTGGTGAAGTTCTAAAACAACTCCCAAGAAAAGCCATAGTAAAACTTGCCAATCTTATCAATGCATTCTTCAGATTGAGGAAAGGTCCTAGGATGTGGAAAGTCGCAGAGGTCATCATGATCGCCAAACCAGGGAAGCCATATAAAAAAATACTACTTAAGAGACTAAAACCCATAGTAGTAGTAAACATCTTTATTTCTAAAAAAAGCTATCGACCTATCGGTGAAAACCCATAATAGACGAAAATAATCTGATTCCTTGTCACCAGTTTGGTTTCAGAGAAAGCCACTCGACTATCGATCAAGTTCATAGAATCATAAACGTCATAGAAAAATATTTAGATTATAAAGAAAGAAAAGTCTGTTGTACCGTCTTCCTCGATGTTGCTAAGGCATTCGACAAAGTGTGGCGTGAAGGCTTGTTTCACAATCGGAAACTCCTTCTACCACGACAATATTCACAACTTTTACAATCTTATCTGACAGAAAGATATTTCAGAGTCAAACAAGAAGATGCTTATTCTGAACTAAAAGAACTCAAAGCAGGAGTGCCACAAGGTAGCATGTTGGATCCTCTCCTCTATTATATACTACTGATATTCCAAGCCTTGACTATGAAACATTTGCTGATGACACCGCAGTTACTGCCGTCGGAAAAGATCATGCAGAGGCTGCTGAGAACCTACAGACCTCCATTGATAGATCTCATCTCATCTCGGGTATTTGAGAATGACCTTAGACGCTAGACTCCGCTGGAGAGTTCATGTTCAAGAAACACAAAGAGCTTGGTATAAAACTGAAGAAAATGTACTGGCTACTTGGAAGAAACTCCAAATTGTCCACACAATATCAAACTGCTTTTATATACGTAAATAGTGAAATCCGTTTGGTCCTATGGCATTCAACTCTGAGGTTGTGGTAGTAAGAGCAACAACATACAAGTGATTCAGCGTTTAAGTACAGTTTAACAAAGTACTAAGAAACATCGTTGATGCACCCTGGTACTTGATCAAACCATCGCCAAATTTGCCAGCAGCGATTAACAAGCTCCTGGGCTACACAAACCTATTAAGAAGACTCAAGAAGACGAAGCCTTCTGAGCTAGTGAAATAGTGATAGTGCGGTTCGTGCTGCATGTTATGTTTAGTGTAGGTAAGTACTAGAACACCAGGCAAACTAGTGAGAATGACCTAGCCTACGAACCTCCAAACGTGATAAATTAGGTTAAAATAAAATTACTCATTGAACTATAGTGATCAGATTGTAATGATATTAAGAGACCAAGGGGTATCTTTAATAATAATAATAAGAAAGGCTGTGGGTTGAAAATTTTACTTCTTTGCCAAACTAGCAGCTTACAATTACAGATTTTGTGGCCATGTAAGAACCATGCACTCTTAGGAGCGGTTTCGGATCTCTTAGATGCGCGACTTTGGCCTCTTGCTGGTTGCTTCTTGTCTCTCAGTTTTCTTTTTTATTACTGGTTTTTGGTTGTATTTTCTTTTGACTGTCTTGCTCGTGTGGTTGTCTTTTCGCCGATTGAAAAATTGACTGCTGTTTTCCGCTTATTTGGCTTAGTGGCCTTAAAAGCTTGTGAATTTTAAGCCAGTAAATCGTGTCCAGTAGAAATGTTGAATTAGTGTGTGAATTAGTGCGAGAACGTGGAAATTTCTGCTGCTGCCATCTTATAGATTAACCCTTTGTGTCAATCTCAGCAACAGTCTAGCTATCAGCATCTTCGACATCCCAGAAAAGTGGGCAGCGAAAAAATATATAATAAAACAAAGAAAAATTAAAGAATAATAAAATGAAGAAAAAGAAGAAATTTTACGGGCGAAGAAGTCAAACTGAGTGAAAATAAAAATCGACATAGCTCGAAAAGAAGTGGATGCAAAAGGAAGAGTTAAAAGAGCAAATAAGTGAGAAGAACACCGTTCAAGACAAGTTGCAGAAGGAAACATGTTCAGATGATGAAACTGAAGATACGCCGTGCCCCTATTCTTTCTATTGAGTGGATTACGTGGATTCAGTGTAGCAAATGAAGGAAATGGGCAAATGAAGAAAAATAACTGGTAAAAATTTTACATTTGTTCCCGATATCCTCTACTTACTTCTTACACAGCCAAAATCTGTACTTTTACCACGCTTTTCTTGTCTGAGCAACCAATAAACACTTTTCAACTAGCATCGGTTGTGTGTCAGCATCAAATGTGGCTAGTTCATAAGCTCAACACATTAGAGGAACAATAAAGCGGGTTATGCCGAAAGGGCTCGTTAAAAATTCTATTTGAAAAAGCACATTAGCCAACAATGGCAATGAAAATGTAAAGTTCCTTCCACATTTTCATTTCAGCCGACCAGAATTGAAATAAAATCATACGGTGTGGTTTTTCGGTTCGTGCGTCGCGTGAAAATAAAGCGATAATAACGAAAAACTGCCCAACTTTCCCGAACAATGAAACGTATTGAGAATAAAAGCCTTCAAAGGGTTAAGGAGCTGTGTAGGAACCGACTGCTTAAGTCGTGTTGTTCGGCGAAATAATGAGATACGGTTTTAAAAGAAATTTGTGCTAGGAAATCGCCTTAAATTAATTTTGCCATCAAGCGGATTTCATTGTGTGCTCGAGACTTGATCACAGTAAATAAGGAGTGGATGTTTCGGCAACAAAGAGGGCAAAAACGTGTAATTACCCCTAAAGATCCTTGAAGTCTGATTAATTGGCTATTCGCTGGCTGTTCTTGGAGGAGGCGAGTTGATTAACGATTGTTCAAACAGAAATTAGCTCAGTTAAAAAAATGCGCTCGATCTTTGCTAGAAGTCGCAGTTGCAAAATCCGTAGACTTCCAAAAAAATAATGCAAATCATCCCATAAAAGAACGCAGTGCTTTCTTTTGTTGGCAAAAATAATGAACCATTCGCACGACAAGTCCTTCCGGATTATTTTTATTCGTTGGAATAACAGAGCCATTATTGACTGAGTTCAGCGGGCATGATCAAAGTGAAGGCCTTCGCCCGATATTTGGAGGTGTTGCCAAAGAACAGGCGCTAGAGCTGAAGAATAAATTGAAATGAACAGGGAAACTCGTTGAAAGTCACAGATCGAATACGGAAATTGATAACAATGAAATGATTCAAGTGGCTTAACATGTCCAATTCCAGTTCACGAATTACGGGGGCCGGGAAAAATGAAACGTTCACAATGAATCTGTTCGCCATTGTTCAAACAAACATAATGAAGCATTCACTGAAGCAGCATTTCCCAGCAAATTTTTATTGTTTTCCCCGAAACGTATCCCCATTAAATCAGTGGAAAGCCCGCGAATGCCCCGTTATAAGGCAGTCGGAGGGAATATATTCCGGCACATTTGTGTGCAGTTTATGTAATCCTTGCAAGTTATGTTTATTGGGTTTTATTAAAGCCACACTTGGATGAAGCCAGAAATAAACTGGTAGATTTGTGCGGCAAACAGTTCGCGGATATTATCAGGGCCAGGACGTCTATTCTTGCGGTGCAAATTACGTGCAGGAAATTGGAAGCATATTTTCCACTTATGCCCTCCTTATTACGATAGTATTATCTTCTTCCAAGAGCCCACAAAGTCTTTCCAGTTTTAACGATTTTTTTTAAAGAGTGAGACTCTTTTCATCCAGCAACATTCCGATTTGTGTTCTTTAAGTTTCCATTAGCGAGTCAACCGAGGGTTCAGTGGATATTTTGTTATGAGCAAGTCGATTTTCATTAAACTCTGTAATTGCGGTGTAAATTAAGTAATGGAAATTGGGAAGGTTTTTTCCCACTTGGGTTCTCCTTATTAATATTCGACTATCTTCGTCCAAGTGCCAATAAAGCAACTTTTTGCGGTTTCTCATTGGTTTTCATTATAGATCTTCTTTAGAGCTGAACAAGCTCAATTAGCACAATAACCTTCTTCAGACATTTTGTTCAGTCAAACAACGATTCGCGTCTTTAGCACTGAATAACGTTCTTCAATTTTCCATGAGCGAGTCGCCAGAAAGTGCAATGGAAACTTTGGAAATTTGTCTCAACAGTTTGAGAACAATGTTATTCATCAGCTTTCTTCCTGTGGAGCAAATAACGTGAGAAAAATTGAGAACATATTTACCTCTTATGCTCCCCTTATTACTATGTTACCTCCATCCAAGAGCCAACAAAATTGTACATGTTTTAATGATTTTTTATACGTTTTCATTCCAGATCTCTTTGTAGGTTAACGAAATTAATTATAATTAAGCTCTTGTCGCTCAGGAACATTCCGATTTGGATTCTCTCAAATGAAGACAATTCTTTAAGTTTCTATTAGCGAGTCAACGGACGGTTCAATGGATATTTTGTTAATCAGCAAATGGATTTTTATCGATCTTTGTACCTGCGGTGCACATTTCTTAATGGAAATTGGAAAGAAATTCTTTTCCACTTATGCCCTCCTTATTACTATATTATTATCTTCGTCCAAGAGTCGAGGCAATCGTACACATTTTAACAATGTTTTGTTGGTTTTCATTCCATATCTTCTTTGGGAGCTTAATGGAATTAATTAGAATTAGACCACTTTCATACATGTTGTCCATTAAGTCAAAGTTGAGATTTCTGCTCTTTGCAATGGAGAAACTTCACGAAGCTTCCCTTAATCAGGCAATACAAAGATTGAATGGAAAATTTTCACTTATGCTTCTCCTATTGCCAAGTCGTACACATTTTAACGATTTTTTTATGGGTTTCCATTCCAGATCTTCTTTGGACTTAACAGACTCAATTAGAATTAGAGCATTTTCAGATATGTCGTCCACTAAAGTTCTGACTTGTACTCTTTGCAATGAAGAAAATTGATGAATTTTCCATTAACCAGTCAATTGAAGGTTCAGTGGAAATGTTCATTTATGCTTCTCTTATTGACAACTCGTGGACGGTTAAACGATTGCTTGGACGGTTAAGCGGTTTCATTCCATATCTTCTTTGGACTTTCCTCTTCTTCTTCAAGGGCCCTATCAGTTATGTGACGTTGGCAACCACTTGGGAAAACGCATCTCTGTGTTCGGCCAGTCCGAAGAGTTCTCCCGCAGCTCGGACACCAGTCCAGTCGCGGATGTTACGCAGCCCGGACATCTGCTTTCCGCTCACTCCTCGTCGACCATCTACCTTGCCTTCCATCATAATTTTGAGAAGGTAATATTTTTCGCCACGCATCAGGTGTCCCAGGCACGCACCCTTCCTACGTTTTACCACTATGAGGAGCTCACGATCTGTCCTCGCTCTTCTTAAGACCTCGTCGTTAGTCATTCTCGCAGTCCAGGGAATTTTTAGAGTCCGAAGCAGTATCCACATCTCAAACGCCTCCAGGCGATTCAAGGTATTGGTCTTTAGTGTCCAGGATTCAACTCCGTACATAAGAATGGGCCAAACATAGCATTTAATCATTCCTTGTCGGAGAGTCATATTTAAGCCATTATTACAAAATAGAGGCTTCAATCCACAGAATGTAGAGCGTGCTATCTCAATCCGACTTTTAATTTCTACGTCAGGATTTAGATTATCTGTTATAAGAGAGCCTAGGTATTTCAAGTTTCTGACTCTCTCTATCTGTTCCCCATTCAGCTCCAGGTGGGCGTTTGCATGTTGCATACGGCTGATTACCATGAATATGATTTCCGTTGTATTTATGGTTAGTCCCATTTCCCTGCTGGCGTTCGTCACGCTGTTGAAAAGTTGTTGTAGCTCCTCCATGCTTTCCGCCGTAATAACCGTATCATCCGCATATATCAAGATGTTTACAGGAAGTCCATTGATCTTACCTCGACATATCTCTACATAGTTGAGACATATCTTGATCTGCCGTCGACTCGTATATTTGCCATCTGATTCTAGTACAGGTTCCTTATGATTTGGAGATCTCTCTGATCAATTCCCGCTCTTTGCAGTTCTTCAATGAGTTTTACATGTCGGACACGATCGTACGCCTTTTCGTAGTCAACAAAACAGGCAAGTACGTGTTTGTGTTGATCTCTGCACTTCTGTAGTAGTACAATGCAAGTCCTCTGAGGTCCCAAAGCCATGCCTTAAACCAAACTGCGTTCTATCAAATTCGAGCTCGCATTTCGTTCTTATTCTCGCATGTATCTCTCTGAGGAAGGTCTTCAGCAGGTGAAGGAGTAAAGTTCTTAACATAACTGGTCTATTCTGTAGAGATAAAGATTCCAACTCCGTTTCTGTGGTGATTGTCATCGTTTGAGTTTCCTGCATAGTAGAACGTTCCTTCTGGGTGTTTATACATTCCGCTGTTAGGCCATCGTACCTCACTTACTCCCATAATGACCACCTGTAATATTTTTTGCTTCCTGTGTCATGTAATCATGTTGTCGATGTTTCCGGCTGCAATATTGCCCTAACAAGCATCGAATGTTCACATTGTTTTAAACATGTAGAAGCATTACAGATTAGTCACTGTCTACATTTTCCTGCTCAAGTGGATTTGTGTTGCACTTTGTTCCTCATCAAGCATCGAATGTTCACATGGTTTTGAAGATGAAGAAACATTACAGTTGCGTCCCTGTATTCATTTGTACATTTGAAGAAGTCCCTAGATTTTCCCGAATTGCCCTAACAAGGGCTTTTATGGGGTCACACTGTCCATCTTCACATCAGTGAAACATTGATTTACTGAGACAAACTTTAAATGCCTTATTTTGTCGAGAACTCCACTCGATTTTCCAGCTTGGTCAACCATTTTATTGCCTCTTTAAACCCACTGGCATCCAGATTCTCACTTCCTAATTGAAACATTCAGCTTCAGATAACTTTCCTCAAAAAAAAACTTGATAAATCGTCCTTTGCACTTCTGGATCAATATAATTTTGCTGGATCTAATCAGTGAAGCACATTTAATTCGAAAACCACTTAATTTATCAATTGTCGTGGCCGAAAGAGACGAGGGCAATTCCTGAAACAACACTCGAGGAAAAACCGGCGCCCAAAACAAACAATCTATATAAAAATAGAGATCGATTAGGTCCTTCGAGTCCATGAAGCTATTTGTTTTGTTCGGTCCGGACACGAGTCGAAGTTTGTTCAGAATAGGTCTCTCTATGACCTATTTGTAGGTTATTAATCTTTTTAAATGATGTATAGTCTCGTATTTGTTGCGACGTAAGCGTATTAGGGCATGTCAATGGGAATAGAAACGTTGGCTTTGAAACTTTCCGTTTTATTTTCTTTTATTAATGATGGAATTGGAGGTTCGCGTGGATGGTTCATCGATTATGTCCCGCATAAATCCAGTTGAAATCGAGTCGAAAATCGAATCAGTGAAACAGGGATTCTCAAATCCAAATGAACCATAACGAACACGAACCCTTACGGCTGGATAAAATATTTCATCTCCTGTTTCCCGATTCCCGAACAGTTGTTCCGAACGGCCGGCATAAAGTTGAAAAGAACATAAAATTTCAAGTCGCAGAGAAGAAAGGTGTAAGTTTCCGTGCGGGACCTGTTAATGTTTCGTTGGAAACTTTCGCCATCCAAAACGAGTTTTACGCCGCTTTGGACCATAAAGTTTCACGGGTCCACTGTTTCTACTTGAAGGTCTGGTCCCCGGCCCCGAAGAATTGATTACAGTCTTAAGCACTGGCAGCTCCGAATTGCCATTAGTGCGAAGTTGGGACATACAAATCCTTTGATAACATCTCAATTCCACGGTTCTTTTCTTTGTATCACAGTTGCAAGTGATTTGCACCTTTCGGGAATGACTTTTCTTTTGCTGCCTCCGGTAATTCTCCGTTTAACTGTTAACTTAAGTTTCGCAGTGATTTCGGCTGGGTTTTCCAGTTTTTCCATATTAATCTACTGGGAAACTGTACTTTTAATCATCAGTTAGACATAAAATTTGTGTTATTGCTATTGCGTCGTGCTTAAATTCTTGATTTAATTATTTCGTCATGAATTTCATGTATTTTTACTGTTTTCTTGTCTTTCTTCGTATTGGGCTACTTTCTGAACATATTGTCTTGTTTCGATGTCATCACTCCGCGACTTCTAAATATTTTATTCAACTTTTTGTCACGTTTCACCTATTTGTCCTGATTTCTCTTCTTACTTCATATTGAGCCATTCAGCCACTTGCTTAAGGAATTTTCTTGCTTCGTTATTATCTCATCACTCTGCGACTTGTAAATTATTCATTCAACTATGTTCTAGACAATTTAGCTGATTTTTCCTGTTATCTTCATATTGGGTCACTTTCTCAGTGGATTTTTTGGTTTAACTATCAACTCATCACTCCACGACTTGTTAATTCTGGATTCAACTATCTCCCAAATAGATTTTATTTTCATATTTGTCCTCCTTTCTCTTATTTTTCTTTATTTTGCAGTTGCACGTGATTTGCACCTTTTTGAAATGACTTTTCTTTTGCCATCCGCTTTAATTCTTGATTTAACTGTTTACTAAAGTTTCACAGTGATTTCGTCTGGCTTTTGTGGTAATTCCAATTTGAACTACCGTGCACCTGCAATTTTGATCATCAGTCAGACATAAAAAACTGTGTTATTGTAGTTGCGTCGGGCTACAATTCTTGATTTAACTACATGCTCAACAATTTCACCTATTTTTACTGTTTTCTTTTCTTTCTTTGTATTGGGCTACTTTCTGAACGTATTGTCTTGTTTCGATGTCATCACTCCGCGACTTCTAAATGTTTTATTCAACTTTTTGTCACGTTTCACCTATTTGTCCTGATTTCTCTTCTTACTTCATATTGAGCCATTCAGCCACTTGCTTAAGGAATTTTCTTGTTTCGTTATTATCTCATCACTCTACGACTTTCGACTTGTAAACTATTCATTCAACTATGTTCTAGACAATTTAGCTGATTTTTCCTGTTATCTTCATATTGGGTCACTTTCTCAGTGGATTTTTTGGTTTAACTATCAACTCATCACTCCACGACTTGTTAATTCTGGATTCAACTATCTCCCAAATAGATTTTATTTTCATATTTGTCCTCCTTTCTCTTATTTTTCTTTATTTTGCAGTTGCACGTGATTTGCACCTTTTTGAAATGACTTTTCTTTTGCCATCCGCTTTAATTCTTGATTTAACTGTTTACTAAAGTTTCACAGTGATTTCGTCTGGCTTTTGTGGTAATTCCAATTTGAACTACCGTGCACCTGCAATTTTGATCATCAGTCAGACATAAAAAAATGTGTTATTGAAGTTGCGTCGGGCTACAATTCTTGATTTAACTACATGCTCAACAATTTCACCTATTTTTACTGTTTTCTTTTCTTTCTTTGTATTGGGCTACTTTCTGAACATATTGTCTTGTTTCGATGTCATCACTCCGCGACTTCTAAATGTTTTATTCAACTTTTTGTCACGTTTCAACTATTTGTCCTGATTTCTCTTCTTACTTCATATTGAGCCATTCAGCCACTTGCTTAAGGAATTTTCTTGCTTCGTTATTATCTCATCACTCTGCGACTTGTAAATTATTCATTCAACTATGTTCTAGACAATTTAGCTGATTTTTCCTGTTATCTTCATATTGGGTCACTTTCTCAGTGGATTTTTTGGTTTAACTATCAACTCATCACTCCACGACTTGTTAATTCTGGATTCAACTATCTCCCAAATAGATTTCATTTTCATATTTGTCCTCCTTTCTCTTATTTTTCTTTATTTTGCAGTTGCACGTGATTTGCACCTTTTTGAAATGACTTTTCTTTTTCCATCCGCTTTAATTCTTGATTTAACTGTTTACTTAAGTATCACAGTGATTTCGTCTAGCTTTTGTGGTAATTCCAATTGGAACTACCGTGCACCTGCAATTTTGATCATCAGTCAGACATAAAAAAACTGTGTTATTGAAGTTGCGTCGGGCTACAATTCTTGATTTAACTACATGCTCAACAATTTCACATATTTTTACTGTTTTCTTTTCTTTCTTTGTATTGGGCTACTTCTGAACATATTGTCTTGTTTCGATGTCATCACTCCGCGACTTCTAAATGTTTTATTCAACTTTTTGTCACGTTTCACCTATTTGTCCTGATTTCTCTTCTTACTTCATATTGAGCCATTCAGCCACTTGCTTAAGGAATTTTCTTGCTTCGTTATTATCTCATCACTCTGCGACTTGTAAATTATTCATTCAACTATGTTCTAGACAATTTAGCTGATTTTTCCTGTTATCTTCATATTGGGTCACTTTCTCAGTGGATTTTTTGGTTTAACTATCAACTCATCACTCCACGACTTGTTAATTCTGGATTCAACTATCTCCCAAATAGATTTTATTTTCATATTTGTCCTCCTTTCTCTTATTTTTCTTTATTTTGCAGTTGCACGTGATTTGCACCTTTTTGAAATGACTTTTCTTTTGCCATCCGCTTTAATTCTTGATTTAACTGTTTACTAAAGTTTCACAGTGATTTCGTCTGGCTTTTGTGGTAATTCCAATTTGAACTACCGTGCACCTGCAATTTTGATCATCAGTCAGACATAAAAAAATGTGTTATTGAAGTTGCGTCGGGCTACAATTCTTGATTTAACTACATGCTCAACAATTTCACCTATTTTTACTGTTTTCTTTTCTTTCTTTGTATTGGGCTACTTTCTGAACATATTGTCTTGTTTCGATGTCATCACTCCGCGACTTCTAAATGTTTTATTCAACTTTTTGTCACGTTTCAACTATTTGTCCTGATTTCTCTTCTTACTTCATATTGAGCCATTCAGCCACTTGCTTAAGGAATTTTCTTGCTTCGTTATTATCTCATCACTCTGCGACTTGTAAATTATTCATTCAACTATGTTCTAGACAATTTAGCTGATTTTTCCTGTTATCTTCATATTGGGTCACTTTCTCAGTGGATTTTTTGGTTTAACTATCAACTCATCACTCCACGACTTGTTAATTCTGGATTCAACTATCTCCCAAATAGATTTCATTTTCATATTTGTCCTCCTTTCTCTTATTTTTCTTTATTTTGCAGTTGCACGTGATTTGCACCTTTTTGAAATGACTTTTCTTTTTCCATCCGCTTTAATTCTTGATTTAACTGTTTACTTAAGTATCACAGTGATTTCGTCTAGCTTTTGTGGTAATTCCAATTGGAACTACCGTGCACCTGCAATTTTGATCATCAGTCAGACATAAAAAAACTGTGTTATTGAAGTTGCGTCGGGCTACAATTCTTGATTTAACTACATGCTCAACAATTTCACATATTTTTACTGTTTTCTTTTCTTTCTTTGTATTGGGCTACTTTCTGAACATATTGTCTTGTTTCGATGTCATCACTCCGCGACTTCTAAATGTTTTATTCAACTTTTTGTCACGTTTCACCTATTTGTCCTGATTTCTCTTCTTACTTCATATTGAGCCATTCAGCCACTTGCTTAAGGAATTTTCTTGCTTCGTTATTATCTCATCACTCTGCGACTTGTAAATTATTCATTCAACTATGTTCTAGACAATTTAGCTGATTTTTCCTGTTATCTTCATATTGGGTCACTTTCTCAGTGGATTTTTTGGTTTAACTATCAACTCATCACTCCACGACTTGTTAATTCTGGATTCAACTATCTCCCAAATAGATTTCATTTTCATATTTGTCCTCCTTTCTCTTATTTTTCTTTATTTTGCAGTTGCACGTGATTTGCACCTTTTTGAAATGACTTTTCTTTTTCCATCCGCTTTAATTCTTGATTTAACTGTTTACTTAAGTATCACAGTGATTTCGTCTAGCTTTTGTGGTAATTCCAATTGGAACTACCGTGCACCTGCAATTTTGATCATCAGTCAGACATAAAAAAACTGTGTTATTGAAGTTGCGTCGGGCTACAATTCTTGATTTAACTACATGCTCAACAATTTCACATATTTTTACTGTTTTCTTTTCTTTCTTTGTATTGGGCTACTTTCTGAACATATTGTCTTGTTTCGATGTCATCACTCCGCGACTTCTAAATGTTTTATTCAACTTTTTGTCACGTTTCACCTATTTGTCCTGATTTCTCTTCTTACTTCATATTGAGCCATTCAGCCACTTGCTTAAGGAATTTTCTTGCTTCGTTATTATCTCATCACTCTGCGACTTGTAAATTATTCATTCAACTATGTTCTAGACAATTTAGCTGATTTTTCCTGTTATCTTCATATTGGGTCACTTTCTCAGTGGATTTTTTGGTTTAACTATCAACTCATCACTCCACGACTTGTTAATTCTGGATTCAACTATCTCCCAAATAGATTTTATTTTCATATTTGTCCTCCGTTCTCTTATTTTTCTTTATTTTGCAGTTGCACGTGATTTGCACCTTTTTGAAATGACTTTTCTTTTGCCATCCGCTTTAATTCTTGATTTAACTGTTTACTAAAGTTTCACAGTGATTTCGTCTGGCTTTTGTGGTAATTCCAATTTGAACTACCGTGCACCTGCAATTTTGATCATCAGTCAGACATAAAAAACTGTGTTATTGTAGTTGCGTCGGGCTACAATTCTTGATTTAACTACATGCTCAACAATTTCACCTATTTTTACTGTTTTCTTTTCCTTCTTTGTATTGGGCTACTTTCTGAACGTATTGTCTTGTTTCGATGTCATCACTCCGCGACTTCTAAATGTTTTATTCAACTTTTTGTCACGTTTCACCTATTTGTCCTGATTCTCTTCTTACTTCATATTGAGCCATTCAGCCACTTGCTTAAGGAATTTTCTTGTTTCGTTATTATCTCATCACTCTACGACTTTCGACTTGTAAACTATTCATTCAACTATGTTCTAGACAATTTAGCTGATTTTTCCTGTTATCTTCATATTGGGTCACTTTCTCAGTGGATTTTTTGGTTTAACTATCAACTCATCACTCCACGACTTGTTAATTCTGGATTCAACTATCTCCCAAATAGATTTTATTTTCATATTTGTCCTCCTTTCTCTTATTTTTCTTTATTTTGCAGTTGCACGTGATTTGCACCTTTTTGAAATGACTTTTCTTTTGCCATCCGCTTTAATTCTTGATTTAACTGTTTACTAAAGTTTCACAGTGATTTCGTCTGGCTTTTGTGGTAATTCCAATTTGAACTACCGTGCACCTGCAATTTTGATCATCAGTCAGACATAAAAAAATGTGTTATTGAAGTTGCGTCGGGCTACAATTCTTGATTTAACTACATGCTCAACAATTTCACCTATTTTTACTGTTTTCTTTTCTTTCTTTGTATTGGGCTACTTTCTGAACATATTGTCTTGTTTCGATGTCATCACTCCGCGACTTCTAAATGTTTTTATTCAACTTTTTGTCACGTTTCAACTATTTGTCCTGATTTCTCTTCTTACTTCATATTGAGCCATTCAGCCACTTGCTTAAGGAATTTTCTTGCTTCGTTATTATCTCATCACTCTGCGACTTGTAAATTATTCATTCAACTATGTTCTAGACAATTTAGCTGATTTTTCCTGTTATCTTCATATTGGGTCACTTTCTCAGTGGATTTTTTGGTTTAACTATCAACTCATCACTCCACGACTTGTTAATTCTGGATTCAACTATCTCCCAAATAGATTTCATTTTCATATTTGTCCTCCTTTCTCTTATTTTTCTTTATTTTGCAGTTGCACGTGATTTGCACCTTTTTGAAATGACTTTTCTTTTTCCATCCGCTTTAATTCTTGATTTAACTGTTTACTTAAGTATCACAGTGATTTCGTCTAGCTTTTGTGGTAATTCCAATTGGAACTACCGTGCACCTGCAATTTTGATCATCAGTCAGACATAAAAAAACTGTGTTATTGAAGTTGCGTCGGGCTACAATTCTTGATTTAACTACATGCTCAACAATTTCACATATTTTTACTGTTTTCTTTTCTTTCTTTGTATTGGGCTACTTTCTGAACATATTGTCTTGTTTCGATGTCATCACTCCGCGACTTCTAAATGTTTTATTCAACTTTTTGTCACGTTTCACCTATTTGTCCTGATTTCTCTTCTTACTTCATATTGAGCCATTCAGCCACTTGCTTAAGGAATTTTCTTGCTTCGTTATTATCTCATCACTCTGCGACTTGTAAATTATTCATTCAACTATGTTCTAGACAATTTAGCTGATTTTTCCTGTTATCTTCATATTGGGTCACTTTCTCAGTGGATTTTTTGGTTTAACTATCAACTCATCACTCCACGACTTGTTAATTCTGGATTCAACTATCTCCCAAATAGATTTCATTTTCATATTTGTCCTCCTTTCTCTTATTTTTCTTTATTTTGCAGTTGCACGTGATTTGCACCTTTTTGAAATGACTTTTCTTTTTCCATCCGCTTTAATTCTTGATTTAACTGTTTACTTAAGTATCACAGTGATTTCGTCTAGCTTTTGTGGTAATTCCAATTGGAACTACCGTGCACCTGCAATTTTGATCATCAGTCAGACATAAAAAAACTGTGTTATTGAAGTTGCGTCGGGCTACAATTCTTGATTTAACTACATGCTCAACAATTTCACATATTTTTACTGTTTTCTTTCTTTCTTTGTATTGGGCTACTTTCTGAACATATTGTCTTGTTTCGATGTCATCACTCCGCGACTTCTAAATGTTTTATTCAACTTTTTGTCACGTTTCACCTATTTGTCCTGATTTCTCTTCTTACTTCATATTGAGCCATTCAGCCACTTGCTTAAGGAATTTTCTTGCTTCGTTATTATCTCATCACTCTGCGACTTGTAAATTATTCATTCAACTATGTTCTAGACAATTTAGCTGATTTTTCCTGTTATCTTCATATTGGGTCACTTTCTCAGTGGATTTTTTGGTTTAACTATCAACTCATCACTCCACGACTTGTTAATTCTGGATTCAACTATCTCCCAAATAGATTTCATTTTCATATTTGTCCTCCTTTCTCTTATTTTTCTTTATTTTGCAGTTGCACGTGATTTGCACCTTTTTGAAATGACTTTTCTTTTTCCATCCGCTTTAATTCTTGATTTAACTGTTTACTTAAGTATCACAGTGATTTCGTCTAGCTTTTGTGGTAATTCCAATTGGAACTACCGTGCACCTGCAATTTTGATCATCAGTCAGACATAAAAAAACTGTGTTATTGAAGTTGCGTCGGGCTACAATTCTTGATTTAACTACATGCTCAACAATTTCACATATTTTTACTGTTTTCTTTTCTTTCTTTGTATTGG
Source organism: Dendroctonus valens (assembly GCA_024550625.1). NCBI lineage: Eukaryota > Metazoa > Arthropoda > Insecta > Coleoptera > Curculionidae > Dendroctonus > Dendroctonus valens. The sequence goes on along the minus strand of JAJTJO010000032.1, from coordinate 4,365,494 downwards.
GCTACTTTCTGAACATATTGTCTTGTTTCGATGTCATCACTCCGCGACTTCTAAATGTTTTATTCAACTTTTTGTCACGTTTCACCTATTTGTCCTGATTTCTCTTCTTACTTCATATTGAGCCATTCAGCCACTTGCTTAAGGAATTTTCTTGCTTCGTTATTATCTCATCACTCTGCGACTTGTAAATTATTCATTCAACTATGTTCTAGACAATTTAGCTCACTTTTCCTGTTATCTTCATATTGGGTCACTTTCTCAGTGGATTTTTGGTTTAACTATCAACTCATCACTCCACGACTTGTTAATTCTGGATTCAACTATCTCCCAAATAGATTTTATTTTCATATTTGTCCTCCTTTCTCTTATTTTTCTTTATTTTGCAGTTGCACGTGATTTGCACCTTTTTGAAATGACTTTTCTTTTTCCATCCGCTTTAATTCTTGATTTAACTGTTTACTTAAGTATCACAGTGATTTCGTCTAGCTTTTGTGGTAATTCCAATTGGAACTACCGTGCACCTGCAATTTTGATCATCAGTCAGACATAAAAAAACTGTGTTATTGAAGTTGCGTCGGGCTACAATTCTTGATTTAACTACATGCTCAACAATTTCACATATTTTTACTGTTTTCTTTTCTTTCTTTGTATTGGGCTACTTTCTGAACATATTGTCTTGTTTCGATGTCATCACTCCGCGACTTCTAAATGTTTTATTCAACTTTTTGTCACGTTTCACCTATTTGTCCTGATTTCTCTTCTTACTTCATATTGAGCCATTCAACCACTTGCTTAAGGAATTTTCTTGTTTCGTTATTATCTCATCACTCTGCGACTTGTAAATTATTCATTCAACTATGTTCTAGACAATTTAGCTGATTTTTCCTGTTATCTTCATATTGGGTCACTTTCTCAGTGGATTTTTTGGTTTAACTATCAACTCATCACTCCACGACTTGTTAATACTGGATTCAACTATCTCCCAAATAGATTTTATTTTCATATTTGTCCTCCTTTCTCTTATTTTTCTTTATTTTGCAGTTGCACGTGATTTGCACCTTTTTGAAATGACTTTTCTTTTTCCATCCGCTTTAATTCTTGATTTAACTGTTTACTAAAGTTTCACAGTGATTTCGTCTGGCTTTTGTGGTAATTCCAATTTGAACTACCGTGCACCTGCAATTTTGATCATCAGTCAGACATAAAAAACTGTGTTATTGAAGTTGCGTCGAGCTACAATTCTTGATTTAACTACATGCTCAACAATTTCACCTATTTTTACTGCTTTCTTTTCTTTCTTTGTATTGGGCTACTTTCTGAACATATTGTCTTGTTTCGATGTCATCACTCCGCGACTTCTAAATGTTTTATTCAACTTTGTGTCAGTTTCACCTATTTGTCCTGATTTCTCTTCTTACTTCATATTGAGCCATTCAGCCACTTGCTTAAGGAATTTTCTTGTTTCGTTATTATCTCATCACTCTGCGACTTGTAAATTATTCATTCAACTATGTTCTAGACAATTTAGCTGATTTTTCCTGTTATCTTCATATTGGGTCACTTTCTCAGTGGATTTTTTGGTTTAACTATCAACTCATCACTCCACGACTTGTTAATTCTGGATTCAACTATCTCCCAAATAGATTTTATTTTCATATTTGTCCTCCTTTCTCTTATTTTTCTTTATTTTGCAGTTGCACGTGATTTGCACCTTTTTGAAATGACTTTTCTTTTGCCATCCGCTTTAATTCTTGATTTAACTGTTTACTAAAGTTTCACAGTGATTTCGTCTGGCTTTTGTGGTAATTCCAATTTGAACTACCGTGCACCTGCAATTTTGATCATCAGTCAGACATAAAAAACTGTGTTATTGAAGTTGCGTCGGGCTACAATTCTTGATTTAACTACATGCTCAACAATTTCACCTATTTTGACTGTTTTCTTTTCTTTCTTTGTATTGGGCTACTTTCTGAACATATTGTCTTGTTTCGATGTCATCACTCCGCGACTTCTAAATGTTTTATTCAACTTTTTGTCACGTTTCACCTATTTGTCCTCATTTCTCTTCTTACTTCATATTGAGCCATTCAGCCACTTGCTTAAGGAATTTTCTTGTTTCGTTATTATCTCATCACTCTGCGACTTGTAAATTATTCATTCAACTATGTTCTAGACAATTTAGCTGATTTTTCCTTTTATCTTCATATTGGGTCACTTTCTCAGTGGATTTTTTGGTTTAACTATCAACTCATCACTCCACGACTTGTTAATTCTGGATTCAACTATCTCCCAAATAGATTTTATTTTCATATTTGTCCTCCTTTCTCTTATTTTTCTTTATTTTGCAGTTGCACGTGATTTGCACCTTTTTGAAATTACTTTTCTTTTTCCATCCGCTTTAATTCTTGATTTAACTGTTTACTAAAGTTTCACAGTGATTTCGTCTGGCTTTTGTGGTAATTCCAATTTGAACTACCGTGCACCTGCAATTTTGATCATCAGTCAGACATAAAAAACTGTGTTATTGAAGTTGCGTTGTGTTATTGAAGTTGTTATTGAAGTTGTGTTATTGAAGCGGGCTACAATTCTTGATTTAACTACATGCTCAACAATTTCACCTATTTTTCCTGTTTTGTCTTCTTTTTTTGTATTGAGCTTCTTTCCGAAAATATTGTCTTGTTTCGCTATGATCTCATTACTCCGCAGACCTCAATAATATCTTCATATTGAGCCACTTTCTCAATTCATTTTCTTGTTTTACTATCATCTCATCTTCTAAATAGATTCACTTCTGTTTCCTATTTTTTACCTTTCTCCTATCCAGCTGCTTGTAATTGTATTTTTAATCATTTGTCAGACATTGAAAAGATCTGGAATTTATAATTCTTCAATAGCGGCTTTGACAATTTCATTGGATCGTTGCTTTATTCAGTCGATCCACTTAACTGAACGTCGATAATAATTAATCATTTGAAAGGGACGGAGCGAAAATGCGGAAAAACAGTGTGGCTCCCTAGATCGAAGAAGTAGAAAAATCAGAACAAAGCAAAAGTCGCCCGATGATAAATAATACGGTTTTCACGGTTGCGAATTAGGAATCGGATCAATTCCGCAAGTTCGGTCGAAAGAAACGCCAAAACTAGACCGGAATAAATTGGAAAAGTTTTTTAGTCCGTAGCTTAGTGGAGCTTAGCTATTGTCGGTAATGCGAGTTTTCCCCGCACCGAGTGAAATGATTAACAATATCAACTTATTATTTATTGCTATTTGCGACTGGGGCATTTTTTCGTTGGAAAACCAGTTTGTTTTGCGAAAACCGCAATAAAGCACATTCCTAAATTCAATCTTGGTAAAATAGACTAAAGCTTCTGGGATTTTTGTCCGGGGAAAACAGGAAATGTACTAATTTCCACAAGTTCTTTCAAAAGTAAAGCCTGCTTTTGCTTTAAAAAGCTCAATTATTCTTGCTGGTCTTTCATCTGATTCCGACAGCAGGACGGCATATACTCCTTATATTTCCAGGCTTTTGCTTTGTTCGGTTTTGGTGAAATATTTCTTTGAGTCTAGGCAAGAAGCGAAGGCCAGTTTTGGATTAGAAGCTTTGCAGGAATTTATAATGGACAAAACGCAACCTTATACGTCGCTTTCAAAGCTTTTTCTTCAGTTTTTGCCTCAAAATGTTTGGCTTTTAAAAAGCCCGAATTTCCTCACGTCTTCTGTTACAGATTAATGAAGAGTGCTCTTATTTCACGAACGAATTTTAAAATACACAAATTTTGTGGCAAAATACCCAAGAAAAAGTTTTTAAAATATGAGTCCGCTTCAACCATATAGAGTTCTATATGGTATTTAGACGTCGCTGTTAGGGCAAGTTTTGTAATTTTGATTGAAACTGCAGGATCAGGCTCGAGGCATCACAAATTACAGTCAAAAGCACGAGCATTTCATTAAACTCTGGTCAAGTTGGTATTGAGTTTAGAGCTGCAGAATGAAAGAAGTTTTAAGTCCCAAAAATCACTGTTTAGTTGAGTTGAAAATGGAAGAATCACTCTTCTGAGCACAGGGATTTTCAGATCAAATTAAGAAACCTCAAATAATAAAATCACTTTGTTTTCTCAGCAAGTAGCTGGATAAAAAGAGTCGTACGAATGCTTGATGCTAAGGTGATAAACTGAGTGAATGATTCGATTTGAATGCGAAAATCCGAATCGAAATCCCCCTAGAAGTGTTTTGGGGGATGAACTACAGAAATTACTTAAGCCCTTAGACTATTGCCTTGAGCCTAACAGTCATTTGGTGAAAGCCTGCCGCAGCAAGCAGGATTTTAATTCGGTACTTTAGCAAACCCCCTGCTAATGTAGTTTTGCTGTAGAATAAGCGAAAGACTGTGTCACGAAGCGAACAAATGGTCCCTGTTGGGCGACATCGGTTTTTATCAATTGCTTCAATTGAACACGTAAATCTCCTGCAGGGATTTGCGATTTATGAGTGGGATTTTGTCAATTTCCAAAAAATCTAAACAGTTCTAAACAGCTTTAGTTCGCTATAATCAACTGCTTAATCCGAGGGTTGTATTTACGTGATGTGCCTAAAGCCAGTGGGGTAAATGGATGAATTAGCATTCAGATTCAAAGTTTCCTAGAGTTGGGCAATTTGGTATAAAACCTTGGCAATTAATCGGAAAATTGACTCTTTTATTCGACTGCTTCTGAAATATCGACAAAGTTAATGAATCTGACTGGGAGCCAGACTGAATTTTAGTGCACCCAGACTAAAACCACTTTTAGCAATTAAATTCACTGTCTAGCAATACTAACTAAAACATTCAATAAATGCAAATTTTGATTGTGGCAAACTTGTTTCGAAATTTCATAGGGCCGCCATCAGTCAGGCTCGAATTTCACCGAAAACCACTTTTAATTAAAAAGTTTATCCAGTTGGGAAATCGTCTAGTGCGAGAGCCGATTGTTGATCGTCTTCCAGTTCACATTCATCTAGTTTAGTTTGATCTTTTTATCGCGTTTTATTCAGAGGTTTTCGCTTTTTTTGCTTTGAAAGACGCGCATTTATTGCTGTTATAAATCTGGTTCCTTTGAGGATGAAATAAAACATGTAGAATCGACTAGCGAGTGGAATTGAATGGAATGGAATTGAGCGGGTTTTCTATATTCTTTTTCACGTTCATATTCGTTGCACTTTTTATTAAGGTTTTGTTCTATTTGGGCAGTTTATATTTGCAGCACTCTGGCATTCTATAGAGCTCCTTATTGTAAGTTGAACTCACCAATTAACATCTCTAATTGAAACTGATTTGCAATTTTTCACCCATTTTCAAGAAAACTGTTGCGGTAAACTTTTGAAATCGTCTCAAACATGACGCCTCTTTTTTCGTCATTCCTCAAGAACTATTTGCGCTGCAGGTCATTTTTCCTATGCAGAATTAGAAACTCGATTTAGTAACTGAAATGTGATTGACGAAACAGCGGCAGTTTTCATCAAAAGCGAAATCTGAATGTCACAAATCTAGGTGCAACATTAGGGAAAATTTTCGTGTTTTGCTCCACCTTTTTGCTCAATTCTCAGGAACAAATTGAGCTAAAGCTCTCATTTCTACAGTACTGCTTATAGCACTAAATGGTACATTTATCAAGTAAAGCCTGGCTTGGGAAGATTGGCAGTTTTCACAGCAAAAGCCAACATTTTTTGCGCCACTGTTTTTAAAGCGCGAAATCGACTCAAACACGGTGCCGCCTTTTTGTGATATCTCAAGAACCATTTGAGCTACACAGTCAATTTTCCTATCCTTGGATAGAGAATTAGAAACTCGATTCAGTAACTGAAACGTGATTGAGGAAACAATGGCAGTTTCCGTATAAAAAGCGAAATTTGAAGCTCACACATCTAGGTGCAAGATTAGGGAAAATCTTCGTGTTTTACGCCACATTTTTGCTCATTTTTCAGGAACAAATTGAGCTAGAGCTCTCATTTCTACAGTACTGCATATAGCACTAAATGGTTCATTTATCAAGTAAAGCCTGACTTGGGAATATTGGCAGTTTTCGCACCAAAAGCCAACATTTTTTGAGCCAGTGTTTTTAATGCGCGAAATCCACTCAAACACGGTGCCGCCTTTTTCGTCATATCTCAAGAACCATTTGAACTACAGAGTCAGTTTTCCTATCGTTGGATAGAGAATTGGAAACTCGATTCAGTAACTGAAACGTGATTGAGGAAACAATGGCAGTTTTCGTATAAAAAGCGAAATTTGAAACTCACACATCCAGGTGCAAGATTAAGGAAAATGTTCGTCTTTTATGCCACCTCTTGCTCATTTTTCAGGAACAAATTGAGCTAGAGCTCTCATTTCTACAGTACTGCATATAGCACTAAGTGGTACATTTATCACGTAAAGCCTGGCTTGGGAATATTGGCAGTTTTCACAGCAAAAGCCAACATTTTTTGCGCCACTGTTTTTAAAGGGCGAAATCGTCTCAAACACGGTGCCGCCTTTTTCGTCATATCTCAAGAACCATTTGAGCTACAGAGTCAGTTTTCCTATCGTTGGATAGAGAATTAGAAACCCGATTCAGTAACTCAAAAAACGAAATATGAAATGCACACATTTGGATGCAAAAATAGAAGAAAATTTCGTGTTTTATGTCGCCTTTTTGCTCATTTGCTCCACACTAGTGGATAGAACACTAAATGGCACATTTATGAAGTGAAGCCTGGCTTGGAAAATGTGGGCAGTTTCAGCCAAAACCCAACATTTGAAGAAAACCGTTAGTTTTTGCGCGGTCTTTGAAGTAACTTTTTTCCAATTTTTTCTCATCATTTCTTTTAAATTTACAAGAAAATGTTTTTAAAATCGGATATTTCAGACTCCATCGGCTAATAGCAGGTTTACAGAAGGTTTTTATCTTCGCGAGTGGCTAAAGCACGTTGATAGATACAACCCGGGACCAGCCTTAAAACTTTTCTAATTTGAATTTTTCGGCCACAAATTCGGCAAAATGAGTGAAAGAAAATAATAAATAAATAACCGATTCCGGACAGAAGCGCGAGCAATAAAATATGATTTCACCATTTTCATTTACTCACCGGAGCAGACTATTATAGCGAACTCCCGAATGTTTTCCAGAAGTCGGCAGATTTATTTCTCAATGGAATTTCCGACTTTTAATAAACGCGTTTCAGCTTTGCCAGAGAATCTATAAATTAATTCGTGTGCCGACACTGCCGCATAATGGGCTCGTGTGTGCTCGAACCACTCGACCAGAAATACGGACTTTGATGGCTCTGGATGAGGACACAGAGGCGCTAAAATCTGGAGAAACTATGTCGAATGTTACACCTGACGCTATCACTTGCCATTGCTGAATGCCAATTATTCTGGATAGTTTCGATTTTATTTGAGCGATTAATACAGGATGTGTATAGGGGACATACATGGAGATATATGTTGATGATAGCATAGTCATTATATCTTTTGAAAGCCCATACACTAAGGAATGCTTCTGGAAAAGTATGCGGTAGATGCACCACGTTCTGGAAGGTTATTTAAAGCTAATGAAAACACAATAACGGCATTAAATTATCAAATTCGACGGTTGATGATCATTTGAAACCCCCAGAGTTAATCGCAAAGTCAACGTATAAATTTCTCATTTCCATCAGAAAGGAATTTGCTTCTTTAACTGGATACTGGACAACACAAAGATGAATTAAAAGTTATTCTGTCTCCAGCTGGACACATTTATTGATTCACTTAAAGAGACTAGACCAGAACTGATCAATAGCAAATTTGTAGGGAAAATCCTCCATGTTTTCCAGATCTGAGACCTTCTGATTACTTACTCCTGTTACACGTTTGCCTCTAGGCGATTTTTTGAATTAACACAGTTTGTATATTAACAAAGAAACACGAACAGACTGAGAATGTTCCATTTTCCTACAAGCTCTTATCGGAAGGATTAAATTTAAAAGAAAGTACTAACTTTGGTTGAAAAACACACATATTTACAAGTACCACACTGGCCCTTATCCAATCAATCCCAATGCAGATTAATTTAGCTGAGATCATTTCCTTATTGCATGCGCCATTTTTTAAATTTGCACTGTTAGAAAAACACAGCGGCAATTAATTAAAGTAAATTTTAAACCCGAGTTAATTAACTATCCAGGCAAATTGGTCCATATCATGTGTGGAACTCATTATCTTGCGCGCAATTAAAACTGCACGTTGACGTGCACCGAAATTTTAACGAGATAAATATCCGATTTCAGCAGAAAGAACGAATAACGATGAAAAACAGCACCAGGCAATATCGAAAATCAGAATAAAATATACCGAAGGGCTGCATTTAACATGACGTATATATCAAAAATTTGTTAACATGGAAAATGATTTAGCGAAGCGAAGCTTCACCTGTTGCTTGCTTTACGTTTCAGTAATTATTGCTAAATTTAAAAATGTTCGCGCTAATAGTTTTTGCCTAGCAAATCCAGTTTTTCTTACCCTCTATCAACTTACCTAATTGACTTACTTAGACTAAAACATTGGCTAAAAAAAGCGACCCAGTCACTTGGTGGTGGTTTATCAAAGTCGTTTTATTCCGACCACGCGCCCCCACTATATAAGATTTTTCATTAAAACTTCTTAACTCGATTCGAAGAGGGAGAGCCGAAATACAAATTTATATCCAGAAGGCATAAAAATTCCCCACTTATGTACGCTGATAATGCGATTATAAATGAAACGCTTTGAATGGGCGAGTAAGTGAGTTTTTTGCAAACGTCTCGGGCACCGAAGAAGATGGATGAGTGCATAAATACGGAGGATTCTTGTCAGCGAAACGTTTGCTGAAGACATGTAGGACTTAATTTTAAAAAATGGATTGAATTTCCCGAACTAAAGACTAATAGTTTAATTTCTTATAGAAAAATATCGATCGCCACTATAGTAAGTCGCGACGACTTCATCGGCTCAAAAAGAATTGACTTCACTTTACTCCATGGCTCTACAACCCTGGGTGGGTCTTGGCCGACTGTCCTATTTGCCTCCATTATTGTCGATCTTCCATCAATGGTGGGATCAATGTATTCTATCCCCATGGTCCTTAGGTCCTCTTTGATGTTGTCACGCCACCTCATTCGAGGGCGACCCAATGGTCTTCGCCCTAATGGTGTTCCTTCCCAAGCCAATTTTATCATCCGTATGTCAGGCTGCCTTTGCACATGACCCGCCCATTGCAGCCTTCTTGCCCTTATCTCGTGCACAATATCTGGATCTTTGTATAATTCTGATATTTCCTGATTGGTTCAGACTCTTGGTGTTGCTGTGTCACTGGACTTCGCAATGGTCCAAAAATCTTGCGCTGAAGGAAGGATTGAAACAGCAAAAAACAAAGGAGTGGATAAAAGTAACAAGTCATTCCAACTTCAAGTTCAATAAGGAAATTTGAAAGTAAAATAGATGGGACACACCAAGTTTTTATCTCAATTTAAATATTTTGGATATACTTTATTTTCTATGTCTTCTAGTTCCTGAATATGCTTGGATAATCCCACCCGGCTAACTTATTCATTTTTATTAACTGGAAATGTGGCTTGATCGACTTCAGAAGCTGCTCCGTCATCTGAACTCAATCATCTTTGGCCTGATTGAAGCTCAGAATTATTCTGTCTGTCCGAGCAACGTTTTCATCTCTGATGAATAAAAATTAATCTAACTGATGAGCAAAGTTCTTCTTCAGATGTTTCGCCATCTTCAGCTCCTGTTCAAGTTCTAAAGCGCCGAACTTTGAAAATCCTCCAGCAAATAGTTTTTTACTTCATGCTTCATAAATGGATTGGTGTCTTCCGTTTTCTTCCCTTGAGTTCTTCCCTAGCTGTACCTTTAGAGCAGTTAGTAATCTGCTTCCAGGTACTTTTTCCAAACTTAACTCAGCACGAGGTTTTTCTAGGACTGCAAAGAGGACTTTGTGGTTTAATAAATGAGGAAAGTTTCGAAGAAAACCCTCTTCAGGTTTAATTAAGGGGATTATTTGAAATTTCGCTCTATCTCCATGAACACCCAAATAAAAACGCCCCATTTTCTTGCACCTAAACTGCACCAGATCGAGAAATGTGCAGCTTCCAGCTGCAACGAACAAGGTTTGTTTAATAAGTCCGGAAAGTTTCTAAAAAATCCTCTTCAGATTCAATTGGAAGAAATTTTTGAAAATTTGTTCACGCATCTAAGACAGGCAAAAGACAAATACCCTACTTTTCTTAAACTGGAGCAAATAAATCAATGAGGCTTACTAGGGTGGAACTAGCACACTTCCTGTCATAAATGTGGACAGTTTCGAATAGAACCATCTTCAGGATCAATTTGAAGAATTTTTTGAAAATGTGTTTTCTTCACCATGAACACGGAAAGTGAAAACTCCCCATTTTTTTCTTAAACAAGACCCGACGCGATTCATAAAAGCGCGCTTGCTTTTATGAATGCGAAGAGTTTCGAGGAAAACCATCTTCAAGTTTAATTAGAGGGATTTTTTGAACTTTTGCTCTTATTCCATGAACTCGCAAAGTGAAAATGTCTCATTTTCTCCTAAGCTAGAGCAAATAGAGAAATTGAGAGTTTCCAGCTGCAAAGAGCACATTTCGTTTTCTAAATACGGAAAATTTCGGAAAAATCTTCATTCAAGTTCAATTAGTAGCATTTTTTGAACATTTGTTCTCCAATCTAGTACTGGCAAAAGGAAAACATCCTATTTTCTTTTAAACTAGAGCAAGTAAAGTGAGAGTTACTGGGCTGCAAAGAGCACACTTCCTGTCATGAATGCGGAAAGTTTCGAAAAGAACAATCTTCAGGTTCAATTAGGGAGATGTTTTGAAAATTTACTCTTGCACCATGAGTACGCAAAGTAAAACTCCCCATTTTCTTCTAAACTAGGGAAGAAAAAGAAACTATGATTCCCTAACTGTAAATAGCACACCTCCTTTTATAATGGCGAAAACTTTTGGAAAAATCCATTTGCAGATGTCAATAGGAAGATGTTTTGAAAACGTATTTCTGCATCGCGGACAGGCAAAAAGGAAACAGCCTTTTTTCCTTGAACTCGGGCAGATAGAGCTATGTTAAAAACCTTTTTTTCTTAAAATAGCGCAGATAGAGCTATGAAGTTTAATGGAATAGAAATAGCACCCTTTCTTGTACAAGTTCGGAAAGTTTCGTTAAAATCCCTCTTCAGGTTCAATTAGGGAGATTTCTTGAAAATTTGCTCTTGCACCATGAATAGTCAAAGTAAAAATACCCCCGGTGTTTTTAAACTAGAGCAACACGGGTGCTTGGACTAGAAAGAGCACACTTCCCTACATAAGTGTGGAAAGTTTCGAAAAAATCCCTCATCAGGCTCAAGTTGGACGATTTTTTTCCTAAACCATCACCAAAAATTCACTGAATGTACTCATATCATGTCAGGGAATTGAACCTGGAATTACCTGTTTGGGTAATCCGGAAATCGTCATTCCAGGTATTCAAAGATTTAGTATTTGCAGACCCCAAGCATTTAATCCAGTATTTCATAAAACCGCTTTCCACATTTATCTAGTTCTTCAGGAACGCTCGCTATTGCGGCTTGAAAAGTTGATTGTACTTCTTTGCCTCTGTTTTTTCTGTCATTACTATCGTCATTAATATCATATTTCAGCTCGCTCTAGTCTTCATCATCTTCACTTTAAAAATCACTGTAATCCCTACAATTTTCTTCGTCAGACTGGAGAAAATCCTTTTATTAAATAAAACGTTTATATTAAAACAGCAAAATTGAAACTGCCACTGTTAAAATCATCTAGAAACAAGCGCCGAACAAAAAAAGCTGAAATATTAAACTGTGAACTCGCTTGAAGTGAATAGGAGATTGCAATTTTTTTTTGTTTGTTTCAGGATGTTGTTTCGTAACATTCTTCACTCGCAAAGCAGCTCTGTTAGCTCAAGATGCCTTGCACAATGTGCACACTCTAAACGGGGTAAGTTAGCAGTATTTTTTAATTTGCCTCCGGAACATTTTAAGACTACCAGGAAAGTAATCAGCGCTAACTAAATAAAACCAATGCACGCTAATAAGCGGCCCTTCAATTAGCCTGCCATTCACTTCAAAGATACTTCTGAAGGCAGCGAAGAAGAAAAATTAATTTTCATTTGCCCGAACTAATTAGATGCCGTTCCATCGGTCGCTATGAGAAAAAATTGCATCAGCAACTATCGTTTAATTAGCGGTGTCTTGACGTTGGAGGTTTACCTTTAGTGGGTTTCTGAAGTGTCCTCTAACTAGAAGACTGCGACTTTCCCTACAGTCGCTTGTTGTTTTGTGGCTTTGCAATTGCTAAATTTCATTCCGGGTCCATCAGGGAAAAAGGAGAAGGCCCCCCCGGAAACAATTTGATGGTGTTTCCATTACCTGAATATCATTATTCATTTCTGCGGCCCTCTTTTGCGCTCCCCAAAGGTTGACAGTTACGAGACGACTCGAAACCACGGAACGTCTGCTCCAGGAATCCAGGGTGACATATCGTGCATATCCCTACGATGTATCTTCGAGAAATGGGTTCGTACTTTTGTCCGCAACAATATGCCATAACGAGGTCTCGGATGAGGATTTTTCCATTCGGATCGCTCCTGGTATGCAAGTGGCTCAACTCCATGGAATTTTAATTCGCAATTTAACTGCCTGGATACAACAAGTTGCTTGCGTAAAACCGTCACTGTTGGCAAACATGCACAATTGAGGCGGGACATATTTTTTCCTCGCCCGGGGATTTTAAATAAAAAATACGCTCATAAGAATGAAAAATGGCAAAAACAAGGTCCCTTTACGACAACGCTCCGCAACAATATAAATCAGGAACACACCATGGCAAAGTGGTTCCTAATAAAGCGGGATATGATGAAAAACGACGTTCTCATAAAGCGAAGATTTTTATTAAAA